>CM020185.1:9116386-9133800 GCA_009805545.1 Oryza longistaminata | reverse complement strand
AGAAGAGATGCATTTATGGGATGTGATATTTATTGATAAAGTCACGTCACTTATTAATGGTAAGAAAATGAGTAAATTAATAAGATATCGTAGATACGAGTAACTCTGGTCACTTTATGTAATCTTGGAGGTAAGAATAATTAATCTGGAGAATTAGATATTAGAAGATAGATAAGTTTCTGAATTGGATTGATTTACTAATTATTTTTAATTTGATCTTGGGAGTAATTGTCATGCCCTGTAAGTCATCCAAAAATTTGGGATATAAGCTACATCACTAGTGGAGCGAAATTGATACGGTAGCTGGCGTTTCGCGGTTGAGGGGCGTAGACTGCGTGGGTTGGCATTCCACATAAAGCGACAACGCTTTGAGAAATAATAATTAGCTGATTAGTTATATCGTGATGTTAGCGTTAACTTGAATTACTAATAATGTTCTAATTAAATATATTTATAATTAACCGGCTAATGATGCAATTAATCTATTAATCACTGGTAGTACGGATGGGAAGCCCGCGCCCCGCCTTTGCGGGTACCGCGAGGTCCGCGCTCTCACTTCGCGTAACCCGTGTGAGCGCCACACCCATTCTTTTAAAACTTAATATTTAGTAAAACCAATAAAAAATATATTTGAATTTTTCCCGCAAAAAAATTTACGCTTCTGAAATTATTCTAAAAATTAGTAATAAAGCTAAAATAGTAATCCTAAACATTAAAATCCCCGATGTCCCCTCTTTGTTTTGGTGGGAATTTTGTTGAATCGCCTATATGCTTCAAAACACTTTGCCTAATTTGTTTACTAGAATTGTCAAAGCTTATTAATAACCTGGCTGATTTTTTCAAAAAAAAGTAAGAAAAATAAATCTTCCCTCGCCAGCCATTCGCCCACCCTTTTCCCCTTTCTCTTACTCGGCCTGGTCCGGTCCTTCTCCTCCCGATCGCCGTGTGGTCCGGGCTTACCTTCAAGGCAAAGTGTACGGAGTCTGAACTTGTCGCGAGATACAAACTCCTCCAACCAATACAGATATGGGGGTCCTCTAGACTATGCTTACCAGGTCCCGAAGTCCTAGGCAGGAATTTCTCCCCATTGCCGACGTGGCAGGCGTTTTGTCACCGTGGCGCTTTGGACCTCGCGGTCGTGCATCCTGACTCTGCAGCCGTATGTTAGGAATATAATCTGAGAAAATCGTTTTGGCCGCGGTTGCTTCTCCCAAATCACCGAAACCCTAGCGAGCGGGCGCGCGGGATTTTGGAGCATCGCGCGACTGGCGAGTGGTGTGCGGAATGTCGAGGCTCGAGACGATGCTTCGTCGTCTTCCCGGGTATTGGAACCTTCTCCGCCTACAGGTTGGTCTCGGATTCACCAACCCGCGGTGTGTGCCGATGTGCCGGTTCCGCCGGCGAAGGCCTATGCGAGTGGATCTGCTGTTAACTATGCTAGGTAAGTGTAGGCTTTTTGGTGATTCTGTTGTTGAATTTTGGATTGGACGTTTAGGGTTTGAATGTAGGGTGTGTTTCAGGTTGGGGGGTTTGATCTTTGGGCATGGTTGACGCCCGACTTCCGTTTCACAGGAGCTAATCTGAAGACTTGCGGACATGTGAAATCGTGAGAGAAACGAATGTTGCAGAAGGCAAAGTGAAAGACTGTCGGTAAGGAGTGAGCGAACAGAGGAGAGATAGATGATGTAGGGCTATGGTTGTTCGTGAAGAAGGAAAGAATTGAGAAGCTTGAAGGCTAGAATCAAAGTAGAGAAGGAGAAAAAAATCCTTGTAATCTATAGTGCCTTCATGTACTTTGTATGTTGTCTTGTGGTGGTAGTCTGGAAAGGAATAAGACATGTTGTGCTGTGGACGAATGTGGTGGTCGTTAGATGTTCTGTCTGTAGCGTGTGACGATGTGGGACTGAATGGTGGATCAAGTCCTTCCTTTGAGTGCAAAAAATAGTATTATCCAGTTGTGCACTCGTGCTATCCAGTGGAATTAAAATTGTGAAAGATCGGGTGTAAGAAATATGAACTGAAGAAAATGAGCAGGTAATGTATCAGGATGTGCAACTTGGTGTTGTCGGACACAAAATCAAGCAGTCGGATGGAAAATCCATTTCAGTGAAGAAAACATGTCAATTTCGCAGTCAAATGTCATGTCACAGAAATAAACAGAATACAGCCAAGTGTTAAAACTGTCATTTTCTGCAGCAAACCTCCATACAATGCAAAATCGTCCCAACATTTGGCTTCCAGCCAATAACAGATAAGCAAACATTCATTTCTGACATCAAACACACAAGATAACTAACAATAGCTAGCCTACATTCTGGCCAATACAACCTATTAATTGTCCTTACATCACAGATAAAGAGCCAAAAACTAACTTGGGCACATAGGGATCACATAGCCCAAACATTATGGCACACAGATTACATGGCTAAATAGTCTGCCATACATACAAAAGAATTTCAAATATGCACTAACATATACGACAAGCCATCAAACTCATTTGCTTCCAGGGAGAAAGAATAAGTCGATCTCCAGCTCTCTCTATTGGCTGTTTTGTAGCTCGAGCTGAGACAGTGACATTTGTCCTTGCCAGATTGAACCGCTCACGATGCATTATAGAGCTTGTTTTGAATGTTGGAACCATTGCTGAAGATCTACTCAGCAATTCACCCGACTGTTGAAACCATTGGCCTTGCAGCAACACCTGACCACTCCTGGTCTATCCATGTGCTGCCTTGTCATGAGAAAGTATGCATTAGGTAAAGTTACGCAAAGTGAAAATAGTGAAAAATTGTTGCCATTTACGCTTGCTTCTTGTATTGGTTGCTTCTTGGAATGTTTCTGTGGTGCTTGTTGTAGTAAGGCTATAGCTTCCTCTTCTGCCTTGAGCAGAAACTGCCTAGGTTGGATTAACACCATCGTGACTTTTGGTGATCGGAACTGCTGCAGTAACCTGCCTGGTTTGCCAGGACTTTGCACCCTGATCTTGCAACAGTAGATTTTTTGTGCCGCAATTTGCTTGCAGCTAGCCATCTAACTACATCAACCATACTTGGACAATTTTTTTTTTGGTAGGCGCTTGGTGGTTCAGCCATCCGCTCCTTGTTTCAGTCTTCGGCTTCCTGGCCATCTTATTTACCACGGAGCATTGAGTGCTTCTCTTATCATCCCTCTGGCCCAAGCACTCATTCCCCTAGCTGGCTAAGCAGTGCACATATTCTCTGAAAAGTATCCACATAGCAACAGGTCTAGTAACTCTCTACTTGTTGGTTCATATAGTAAATGCAAGATATTGCATGAGGGCATGGTCAGTCCTGACAGCTGCCATGACCTACAAGAGCATTCCCTTTTTGTCCAAATGTCCTTGTAAACCTATCTCAGGTTCTTAACCGTCAAATATCACCGTCCATGCAAATTCTTGCAAAAAGCTGACTCAGCTATTAACCTGATTTTTCTCACATCCCTGGGCATAACAATTCCACTCGGCACCATTGATTTCTATCACTAACCTAAACCAGACCTTCTCCAAAGTCTTAAGCATGCTGATGATTGATAGAATCTAGACTAAAATCCATTTGTTGAAAGATTCACACATGTTATGTCTACTGATCCATGTTAGAACTCTAACTTGAACAGGCTCACTCCAATGCTCAGGGTGTGTTCAGCATGGTCTGAGCTCCAATGATCACCTAGCAAGTTTTGCCCTAGCAGATTGAATAACATCTCCAGGAGCCTTTGCACACCTCCAAACTTTTCTGGAATTGCTTGTCCAGAAATCCTCTTCCAATTGGCATAAATGTCGCCTACACAGTCCTGTCTCACTCATGCCCACTTTCTCAACAATAGGACTACCCTGATGAAATTACAAAAAATAAGTTCAGTGACATGTGATGGAATCTTACAGTGAAAAAAGCAGTTTGTAATGAATTACCCTTCTGCTTGACTGAAATGAATACCCAGCTTGCCCCTGTCCCCCACTTCCAAGTCCGACAAAGCAAATCAAGAAAACAATCCCATCCCTTGTTTTCTTGCAACCACTGCACAACATATAGGGTACATTGGTTGTTAGTCATCTCTGCCGTCATTGCCACAGCATGCCCCATGGTTGGCCCCTGGAAAAAACATCCATTCCAGTCCATCAACTTCCTACAGCCTAGCGTGAAACCTTTCTCATATGCCATCCAAGCATATTAGATTCCTTTAAAGACTGGTGGAGCCATGCCCTAATCTCTCGTTGAGATACTCACAGTGCTACTAGGTTGCTCAGAAGCCTAGTTGATACCTATAAACTGCTGGTATTGCGCTTTGGTAGCCTCAAATCTTTTTCTTTGCAACAAGCCATTTGCTCTCTCAACTTAGCCACAGAAGCATCTGCAAACATTCCTCTTTCTACAGTACTCATGTGAGCAAGTGGCCAAGAAGGATACAGCTATGAATTTCCATACTTCTCTGGCTATTAACCCAAAGAAAGGGGTTTAAACCAAAGCCCCTGCATCCCCTAGTGGACAAGCATGCAATATTTTCAAAGTTACGAATTGCCAACGTTGGACTAGAATTTTGATAGCAAACATACCAGGACAGTTCTTGCAATCACAACTGCCCTACCCTGCCACATCCTTAAAAGTAATCACTTTCTCTCGCAAGCCGCATATCTTTGTAATAGCCTTCTAAATCGTTTCTTACAGTTGAACTTCATCCCTAGTTCAAACTTGGCACACCTCACTCTTCTTTACCTGTTCCTTGCTTCTCTTAGTCCTCAACCGTCTCCCATCATACCAATCTCATCCTACTGAAGTCCTCCTCATCACTGTCTTCATTAAGGGGTTTATCATTCCCTGCATCCTTCAACACCATCCATCGCACACTTGGTTGTCCGCCATCCTCCAGAAAAAGTTCATACCAGTTTCTCTAGCTGCCGCGCCTCACCTCCTCTTTGACCTCCTTGTAATTTCTTTCCTATCCAGCAGCTCTTCATCAATCATCGCTGACGCTCATCCCCTGAATATAGTCATTGTCTTCAATCACTATCTAGAAGGGTGCAGACGGCGTAGCTATGGGTTTCAGTGTCATATTTGCGTGATTGGAATGGGTGAACTGTCTGAAGGTCAAGGCTAGCTTTGGGAGCACTGCTGGAAGTTGATGGCTAGCTTAGAGTGCTGATTCAGATTGGTTACAGAACATCCGCCTAGTCAGTTTCTCTTGCTATTGCTTTAGCCCTTGTCATACTCTTCCCTTAGATGCATCACAATCTACATCCCCTTCCCCACTTCCTCACCTCAACTTCAATTCCTCTCGCCTCATAATCACTCTCATTCATAAGACTTATTCACACAAATCTACAATTCGCTCTCAAAATACAATGCCACCTCCAATTCTCACAGTACAATACACACATCAAATTTCAAGCCTATCATCTACAAAGAGCCTTAGTACGCCGTTGCAAATCCCTACCAGGAAACAACCAGTGGAGCATTGTCCCTCGACAACACATTGCACATGCTCCTGTCAGGTGTCCAAATTAACTCCGGCAAGGAAACTATCCTATCTACATATGCCACAGCGCCTCAGATCCATCCGCATACACTTCTTTCTCACTCCCATCTAACAAAAAACCCGCTTCATATGTAAACCTAAACCACGAAGGTAACACCACGTCCATCCCCTTCATGCAAACAACATATAAAGAGCTGATTTAGGTAATTATAATTGACCTACACATGAAATACCATGTCCAAATGAAAACTTTTGCATTACCACACAGGTAAGCCTAAATAACCTCTATCAAGTACATATCTAATGAAAACTTCCCAACTTACACCAAATCCAGATAAAAAAAGCATCTCACAATATAAAAATTTCCTTCGCCATATTCCCACTTGGTCATATGCATACCACACACATTCCCTCGGAAAGGTAATACCTGCCGATGTTCGAATTCCCGATTGGAGTGGTCTCGCCATGCAACTCGAGGTCGCCCAAAGGTGGCCAAGTCCTGCGCCTAAGCCGCGCCCCAGATCCCCCTCGAGGTCGGCCCAGGTGGCCCTGTCGCTCGCCCTAAGCCGCCCCAAGATCCACCTTGAGCTCCAAGGTCAGTCGACGGCAGAGTAAAGCCGATGTCACCGCTCTCCGCCTGCACGACAACTCCGCCCTCCCCCGCACCTGCTCCGAATTGCCGTCGCCCAGCTGCGTCCCCTCGCCGATCTAAGGTTCCAAGGAGGGAGATGAAGAATCCCTTCATCGCGCCACGGCTGTCCTAACTACCTCGGGTACTGAGTACGCGCATGACGACCCGAGTCAAAGCTCCACGTGGATCCAACCGTGCCAACGTCGAACAAATCGGGAGAAATCCGCCCTGGGACCTCGGGTGACCGGTATTGCATAGTTAGAGACCCTCCATATCGGTGCGGTTGGAGATTTTCGTATCTCGTGACAAGTTCAGGGAGCCCTCCGGTACACTTTTTTCGCTACCTCAACCGTTGGTGTCGATGCTGATCCTTTCTCTTGAAGCGTGCAAAACACAACAACAGCGATGGACATACCTATAGGAAATAAAGTACACCGAAGTCCTCAACTGTAGTCAGTGTGGGACCTCACGCGGCCCCACATGTCAGGGGCCGCCATGTCGGCAAGGCAGCCTCTCTTCTCCTCTCTCTCTCTCTCCCACTCTTCGACGGCGTGGGGGGAGGTTTCCGTCGAGGAGGTCGACGGTCCGCCGGCGATGTGGCGACTGCGACCTTCGGCGGCGGAGACACGGGATAAAGGAAGGCCGTGGCACACGGCGCCGTAGCGGCGTCGGCACGTGGAGCGCTCCTCGAGCTTCCCCCTCGCCGCCGTGGGCCGTTGCAGGAGTAGGCGTGCGGAGGACGCCTGCATCTGGACGTCGTCATCACGCGTCGCCCGCCCTGGAGGGCCTCACCGCCGTGGCGCCTCTCCGACCCAGCAAAAGGTCTCCAATTGCACGCCGCCCGAGAACACCCACGGGGCGGCGACGGCGTCGATGCACACACCGCTATCCATCCGCCAGGCGAAGCGAAAAGCACCACGGCCTCGCTCCAAGAACCCGTCGCCCGGTGGCCAGTCCACCAATCACCAGACCGATAGGAAACGAGCTCCCGGCCAGCGTGGACCCGTCGAAGAGCGCCACGCGAGGCGACCTCACCGTGCCGCGAAGAGACAGGATGACATCCGACAGTGATTGTGGCGGAACGTAGTTGAGGCTGAGCCGCCGCGTGTGCGTGCATGCCGACGCTGTTCTTGCAGGACGCCATCGGGCTATGAGGCCTGTGCCTCCTCGTCTTGCTGTGCTTCGCCTGAGGAGAGCTGTTGCGGTGGCGGCGGCGACAACGGTGGCGTAATGGATAAGGCGCCCGACGCAGGGCCAGGGCACGAGGTCGACGATCAGCCCGCCGCCCACAGATGGTCCCGTGGAGGCGGTGGTGCGCCGCGCATGAGGAAGCGGGCGGAGCCTGAGCCCGTCTTGGCTCGCAACAGGTATGGCCGGTCTGGGCCGGTCGCGGACTGCACGAACGACGCGGCTCCGGTGGCGAGCCGCAGGCGGACGCCGTCGCATGACCGACATCCATTGCGGGGTCCGCCCGCCGTCTCCGCGCACCGGCGTGCGGGGAGCTTGAGGAGGCGCTGCGCCCGCCGACGCCGCTCGCCCTTGCCACGGCCGCCCCTTACGTGTCTCCGCCACCGATCGCAGCCGCCACATCGCCGCGCCGGCGTGGACCCCTCCTCGCTGCAACCTCGCCACATCGCCTGCCGCCTGCCCAGTGTAAGACGAAGTAGTGGTGGAAGAGAGAGGAGGAGAACAGGAGGATAGGAGCCTGTCCTTTCCGACGTGTGCCCCCTGACATGTGGGGCCCCCGTGGTCCCATGCTGACCTCAGCCTGCCACGTGGATTTCAACCTTTGGTCAAAACCACCGGAGGGACTAGTTTGCGACTGGTTTGGTAAGTTGGGGGATGCGTTATATCTGGTTTACTGTTGGGGAATGATTTTGTAACTTCGATACAGTTGAGGGACCTTGGGTGTACTTTTTCCACATCTAATAGCTCCGTGCCTCACCTACTTTCTTCCACAAGAATCCAGGCTGCTCGAAGCTACTGATTCAGATTTTAAACTCGGATAAGGGAACGGCGGCCTGTCGTAAGGGGATCGCAGTGGAAACCGGTAGTTCTGAATGTTATATGGGCCTTGGCCCGTATGAGAAGCAATCCAGGATATCACTTCTAAGGAAGTGTTGCATTGAACATATTTTTAGGAATAAGTTTCACTTTTAGTCCCTAACTAGTTAGCCGAATGACTTGGGCCCAACATATATTGTGTTTATACAAATGTTCCCGCACATTAAATTTTGATGCACATAACGCGTCACAGCAACTCCAAACGTAACGAAGACCGAGCCAACAACTGTCAGCGAAACCGCCTCTCCCAAAATTTCGACGTCATAACCGGTTATTTACATAGTTGGGTGGTTGAAATATCTAGTATTGTGATTCAGGTATAATCGAATCAGATTTCGACCACAGTTAAGCGCGTCAAATGTGAACTATCCACAATTTTTGATCATCGTTGCGTATTCAACGAATGAGAAATGCCTCCTTAAAAAGAAAGAACGCTTCTTCGTAGGAACATACTTTGCTCGCACTAATAAAAACGAATTTTTCCCCTGCGTCACGTCACTCTTTATGTACGGCGGACGAATAAACAAAACGCTTGTAAAACAGTATATAGAGAAATCTGTGTCACTACTGCCAATGAAAATTGATATTTTCAACGAATTTTCTTCCGACGAACACTTTGGAGGTCCACCAATAAAAAATAACTCTATTGTTAAGGTGACCTGTTAGTGTCGTATTGAAAATCGATTGGTTGCGCCGGTGGTGATATAAAGAGCACCGTTGGCAAGAAAAGATTTCATAGTATTTAAAAGTGCCACCCTTACCACCGCCCATCCACCTACCAAACCGCCTGCATCTCTCCGCTCCCCGCTCCCGCACTATTCCTCCTTCAGCTTCTCCACCTCCACGGGCTCTCCATAGCACCGATGATAAGTGCCGTACGTCGGCTCGCGACACAGTAGTGACCTCAACAGTGATTGAACCAAAGCGGGGAGGAGCCGTGGGTGTGCGATCCATGACAGGGAGCTGCCGGGCGGTACAAGGGATACGAGCATGTGCGTCAGAATTCGGTGCAGAGGTAGGAGCACAGCGCAGATTTCGTGGCGTGGAGCGCGGATCCGAGCTAGCGAGAGGACCGCGAGTGTGAGCACGTGGTTCGGATCGCGAAGGGGAGGCTCACGGTGGATCAGCGAAACACCTGGTAATTCTCCTTTATTTTGTTTTCATATTTCATGGAGTTTGTTGCCACACTTTCTAATTGAGTACCGTATAGCATTACATAATTTGGCGAGGTACACACATAATAATAGTGAGTCTTAGCTACACAGTTGTATATGGTCAAATCCCTTTATTATTATAGACGGTGGGAGTCATTAAATAAACATGAGAATATACCGTGTACTTACGCTAGTTAATAGAGTGACCGACGTGCATCTGGCCTCTCTGTAGCTAGTAGTATGACGTATATATACTCGGTATCTTAATTTTAGCTGTGCCCGCAAGCTCTTCCGACCGAAACGGGTCCCCTCCGCGGGGACTACTGCTGAGCTTGCCCAGGGCGGCGGCGAACTCCATCTCCCACAGGTGGCCGTTGTTCCCTGAAGCGCCGAACAGGCTGTCGCGAGCGACGATCGGTGCCTCCTTCCCAGGCTCCCAGTCGGACCTAGCAGCACCAATGTTTTCTTGTGCAGGTCGGCGTGGTAGAAGCTGTTGTCGAGCACGCCCGCTGCGAGCCATGGGTCGCATCGCTCGGCGGCCGTCGAACCCCGACGCGTCCGCGAACCCGGCGTCAGTCCCGGATGTCTGAACTTCTCGGATTGGGTCCGTCGCGTTCTGCCGCCCCTGTGAGCGCCTTTCGAACGTCGCGGCGAGCGCCGGCCGCGTGGTACTTGGGGCTGATCGGATCCGGGTGTGCGTTGAGGCGGTCCGCGGAAGGAGGAGAGGTGGCTGGACGCGACGGCTTTGTGCGCGCCGCGAGGGCGACGAGCCTCCTCCGCGGTGAAGTTCTTTGCCGGCGAATTGTCCGTGAGCTGGTTGCATGTCACGTGGACTCCGGGGGTGCGTCGGCGGCGGCGGCGGAGGAGACGACGCCTCCTGCGCCCCGTTCGACGGCGTAAGGTGATCGCCGCGGCGAGGATGTCGGGTTGGCCATCGCGCCCCGGAAGCCGACACATATGTCGCCAGGAGCACGGCGTCGCCGAGCTTGGCCTTGATGGCGTCGATCACATCGAAGCCGCTGAGGCCCGTGTTGTTCGCCGCCGCCTCTCGCGCCGGCGCTGCTGTTTAAACGGCGTCGTGTCCAAGAGCACGGACCCGTCACATTCCCGCAATTCTTCCTTATGTCTAGTTAATTATACGCACTGTATACTGTACGAGTTAGACCTATATATATTTAGAAAATAGCCTAAATCAGGGATCTTTAGTTCGATTCATCGAAAATTTTGGTATCTTCGGTAGAACCGAACTTTCAGGATTAAGGCACTTTCTAAAATTTTAACACAATGTAATAATTGGGATAAATTTTGATCAAATGATAAGAAATTTCGTGCGAGATATAGTGACTGCACGGGTCTAAAATTTCTTAAATTTGGACCGAAATTGTAATCACTAAGACCAAACACATAATATGTAGCGACACATGGTTGCTTTTGCGTACAAGCACACGCTGTGCAGGTTAGGAGGAAATGGACAAGGATAAATTCTGCTTAATAATTATATAGTAGACATAAACTGGTGTTGTTAAGGCAAATCTATGGATGGCCATAAAATTAATTTAGGTCAGTTTCGGCCATCTAGAGAATGGCCGTTTGCTCAACCAGAAACTCATGCGTATGCTCTCGATACATGATTGTCATATTCAATCATGACAAACGCAAAAACCAAACCTAATTGCGCTCCCACCATGCTATCTTGCATTCTAAGATAGTGCAAAGTCATTATCAACCAAAACTGAAAACCACATTTTCTTTATCATTTCAATACGTGAAACAACAATGCTCCACTAACTACTGAAAAGAAGCTAAAATCATGAACCGTAACGAATATGAAAAACATTATAAAGTACCTAAGCATATGCTTGAAGGTACATAGGCATATATAACAGAACTTATAGTTCATAAACTCCACATATTATCGGTTTAAGTTACAACAAAAACCACTAATAAATTAACACATATCACATATACCCCTAATTACCTATATCCTAAATTTCACAAAACCAGGGAAAATAGTATGTAACTACATACTGCACTGGAAATAGATAAAAACCACCATTGATCCAAATAATGAAATCTGAGATTATGTCTAGGTCACTAAGAGTTAAAGTTCACTCCCTACATTAAGTCATGGAATAAAGTCAAATATTTATCCTGTAAACTGGACAAATTCAAACGTTCCATTTTAATATCTAACAAGTTTCTAGGTTTCCATAATATATTGTGTTTGCCACTGTAATTTTCCTCAAATATACCTGGTGAAACGTTTGGCATTACCATATATCAAATTTATAAACGCAAACGTGCATTAGACTGATGGATGAAATCCCTAGAAATTTAAGATACGATCGTAGAACTCAAAAGTGCTGGTAAACCAAAATTAAACTGATCGGTGACTTTGTAAACTTAGGATCCATAATGACCGCGAGTTACGTGGCCACGTAACAAAATTCCTGTGATTTTGTGTAACTTTGACTCTATAACAGATATGCGCGTTATTACGAAAATTACTCACAAACCAAAAACCAATATATGCATGACTTAATTTAAAGGAAAATGAAACATCTAATACATTGACCAGCATCGTGGACACCACCAAAGCGAATGAAGGGCGGAGGGCCAACGCCGGGGATCGGCTCTGATGCCTCACGACCTCCGTCCTCACCGATGCCTCCACCTTGAATGCCGCCGCCGCCGCCGCTGCACCGCGAGCCAACACGCAGAGTGATAGCACGGCGGCGCCGGCCAACGCGCGCGTAAGACTCTCGCAATTGCGACTAGAGAATCACTTACCTTCCTCGCAAACTTGTTAATTTGATCAAGGTAAATTGGCTAAGATAGAGGTAGGAATGTGTTTTGCTTAGGATATGATGAATCTGCTGGCTGTGTTCGTCCAAGGGGTATATAATAAAGTGCTGGAAGTGAGACACCAGCTTTGTTATATATTTCATGACCAAAGCGTTTAATTATATTATTGGTAAAGTATTTATGTATATATATGTAAGAAAATGAAATGATGCTTTGCTTAGCAACCGAAGCATATCATTGCAGTTGCTGGACTGGATAAACTTCGATTATCAAGCGTTTACCATTTCAATACCTACAAGGTTCAGACAGTACTGCAGTTATTATGAAAGCAATTATAGGGCTGTGTACATACTTTTGTGTGTAGAGGCGCGGTTTAATTCATTATCTTTAAATTTATGATAGCATTAATTGTATATAGCTTCTTGCTTATTTTCTCCTTAATTACATGGAACACAATTGGAGGTTAAATGCTTAGCCAAACAATTGGAGGTTAAGTCACTCCCTCTGTGTTCAATTTACTTTGGTTGTTAGGCTAGTCCATTTTAACATGTATTTCTTTGACATTGATTTTAAAGAATTCGCATGTAGGTTAACAATATCGTAATTCATATAATAAAATGTGTTCTCATGATGAACTAGAAAATTATATATTTTATGATGTAAACTATAGATTTCTTAGAGAAAACTATGGTGAATAAAAAAATATTTGGCACCTTAACAATTGTATGCTTCTTGAAGAGCATACAACCATATACCCCCATTATTTTAATAGAGACGCCGTTGACTTTTTCTCACATGTTTGACCGATATCGTCTATTATCAAAATTATGCGCAAATTAATAAGATTATTAACACCACTAAAGTACTATGGGTGAAAAACAACTCATAACAAAATAAAATTATAATTACGTAAATTTTTTGAAATAAGATGATTGGTCAACCATGTCATGGAAAAACGTCAACGAGCGTCATCTTATTAAAAAACGGTAGTGTAGTATATATGCGCAATTTAGCCATTCCGAGTGTAGACCCTGGCTCGGTAGTCATATCTATCAATGCGTTATTCGATATGAATCAGTTTATTAGTTGCTCGTATAGACTGGCTACAAACAATAAATAAATGCAATTAACCAACAAAAAGTTAATCCGTTCGCCGACTTTCTCTTATATATGCTTCTTGGTTCACGCCGAGCCGGCGAAGGCCGATGAAATTATAAGGCAGGACAACAAAGTACATCAACAAAGTGCATACTATGCTGGAAAACAAAAGAACAACAAGAACTTACACTGCCAGCCCGCAGAACCACATCTTCGTGATGAAACTACGACGTACTTCACATATGTAGTGACAAGCTTCAGACTTGCAGGCCCGATTCGATCAGACACTGCAGGCTCGCATATGGTCCAGAACGAAATTCTAACCTGTTGCTGTCCCTGTGTGTTACTTGGTTAATTTTCCGAGTCCCCCTCCCGTTTCAAGTTTGGATTTATGCCCGATGCTTATTATGATGCTTTTAATGAGCTCACATGAACTGGTCATGACATTGCTTGTGCATCGTCATCTCTCACTCTGTTCCAATATTTAAAAACTACGTATAAACCTGGATATACAGAAATTGGGGGGCGAGAGGGAATGTATAAATTTGCCTTCTTCCATTTTCACGAATTAAATTTGTGATTTTGTATTTCTTAAAAGTGAGCTTATATATAATAAATATGGACGATTGTTAAGAACTTCAATTTCCTAGCTAGATTATATTCTTGCTACCGTGTGATCGATCAAGCTTTATTAGCGTTTTAATTCTTCGTTCTGACAATAGCTAGAAAAAAAATCCCAAGTACATAAAAGGCCCAAATTTTAATTACTTGCGCTGCAATTTTTTCACACCAACTGCACTTAACAAACAAAAAAAAACAATTAAGGCAACAAGTTGGCATGAATTAAATGAAGAAAGAAAAAAATGCTTTGAAGAAAAATTCAATTTACAAACAACATATTACTACTAAATTGAACTTCCACGACTACAAATTTCACTTAGAAATTTTCGAATTTTCGGAAACTTCAGACCCGTCACAAAACGATTTTATCCAAAATTTTCAACTTTTTAATTCAGTAAAAAAATACAAAAATTGTGTGAAATTTTTGAGATCTCGGAAATTTCGGTGCCCTCAATGTAAATATACAAAACGAAGTTACAAACTCTGCCTCCATCCATGTTTGTCCATATGTGTCGACCAATGATATCAACATGGTCGATCCAACCAAACTGTTACGAACTTGAAGGATGAAACGAGAAAGAAGAAGCAAGCAGCAGAGAAACAAATATTCAACTTGGGCGAGAAGAAGAAGGACTGAACTGGGGAATAGTCGTGTCCTCCTTCTCTCTCTGTACTCGGAATTTATAACCCATGCTGTTACACTTACAGCCCTTGGCCCATTCCGGCTCACTCGCAACGAGCACTCGGCCTACCGAATGCTTGTTCCGGGTTGCCATTGTCAGGATTTGATACAGCAGACTGCTGCGGCGTAACATCCATACAATTTTTTCCCAAGTACATACAAGGCCCAAAAATTTTAATTACTTGCTGCAATTTCTTCACACCAAGTGCACTTAATTAACAACCAGTTGGCACGAACGTTAAATGATGAAAGAAAAAATTCTTTGAAGAAACAAAATCAATTTAGAAACAACATATTACTACTAATTAAACTTCCACGACTTTCCACACAGTGATTCAAATTTCAGTTCAAAACTTTCGAAATTTCGGTAACTTCATACCTTGATCGACACAAAACCGAAGTTTTCGATTTTTTGAATTCAGTGAAAAACACACAAAGTTTGTTTGAAATATTTGATCGAGATCTCAGAAATTTCGGTGCCCTCAATGGAAATATACAAAACGAAGTTACAGACTCTACTTCCAACCATGTTTGTATGTTGACCAATGATATCAACAGGATGAATCGAACCAAACCGCACACACATACATGATCATTATTTAGATAATAGGCCCACTACATTTCAAATGCAGTGGTCAGTATACAGATTAATTTTATTCTTCACACAAATACATAGTATAGTAGGCACGCACGTATTCATACCCGCTAAATACGTATAACGACCGTACACATATGGATTCACGCACGTATACGCGTACAGTACGTCCTCCCATTAAATTAGTTAATTTTATCAACAACAATCACCGTGCTTTTCCAGGAGCGTCACGTATTTCTTGTCCAGGTTTGTGTATTTGGCTTCCATCGCCTTGTATTTCTTGTCCTGGTCGGTGTGTCTGATTTCCAGCGCTTTGAATTTCTTCTCCAGCTCACAGTAGTCTCGACCCGTCACATCCCTGCATTTTTCATTACGCTAGTTATATGCCTGTATATTGTAACGAGTTAGACCTATATATATTTAAAAATAGACTAAAGCAGGGTTTTTACTTTCGATTTCACCGAAAGTTTTGGTCATATCGGTACAGAACCGAAATTTCGAGATTTTCGGCACTCTTCTGAAATTTTAACACAATTTAATTGAATTTGATTAAATTTTAACCAAATATAGAAAAAATTCGGTCGAGATATAGTGACTTGCACGGGTCTAAAATTTCTTAAATTTCGGACCGAAATTGTAATCACTAGACCAAACACACATAATTATGTAGCGACAATGGTTGCTTTTTGCGTACAAGCACACGCTGTGCATGTTAGGAGGGAAATGGAAAGGGGATAAATCTGCTTTTAATATATATATATAGTAGAGATAAACTGTGTTGTTAAGCAAACTATGGATGGGCCATAAATTAATTTAGGTCAGATTTTCGGCCCCTCTCTATGAGAATGGGCCGGTTTGCTCTAAACCAGAAAACTCATGCATATGGTATCCCTTAGTATAGCTAGGCTCGGTGATTTTGGTACTCGCCTCACCTGCTTGTTTGTTTTTTTTCTCTTGGTCTTTATTATGTAATCTGGATATATATGCAGGCAGGCATGCATCCTACTTGGGTATTTTCCTCTCTGCAAGTTCAACGAAAGATCTAAAGAGAACCAATGATCCTAGGGAAGACACATGATTTAGCAAGCTTATGAGAGAACCGATGATCCTAGGAAAGACACTGCTTGATTTTCTTTGCTGAAAATATCTCAACACTTGCCTTGATTTAGCACCAAATTGCAGGTAATTTTAACCAGTTCTTTGGTGTTCTAAATGGAAGGAGTATAAATAAAATGTATTTGGGAGGGCGAAGTCGCCGCGGCGGCGGGGGAGAAGACGAGTCGGCGCAACGTCTGGAGGAAGGACATGAGCGGGTGGTTCACCGCGGCGTCATCGGCCGTGACGCACAGGTGGCGGAGGTATTCTCATTTATTTCTTTTCATTATTTCAAGGAGTTTGCTTGCCACACGTTTTAATTGAGTACGTATAGAACACTCCAAACAGCATACATATATTTTGGCGAGGTATTAATTAAACCAATGAGAAATACCGTACGTACGCTAGTATAAGTAGAGACCGTGCCTCTACTGTACTAGTATACGTATATGTACTCGTATTTTAATTTAATTTAGTTGGTGGCCCTGCAGCTCTTCCTGATCTCGAAACGGGTCCCCTCCGCGGGGAGCTCGCTGAGCTTGGCCATGGCGGCGGCGAACTCCATCTCCCACACGGTGGCGTTCTCCCTGAACGCGGACAGGCTGTCGCCGAGCGACGGATCGGTGCCATTCCTCAGCTCCCAGTCGGACCTGAGCAGCACCATGTTCTGCAGGTTGGCGTGGTAGAAGCTGTTGTCGAGCACGCCCACCGCCGCCATGTCCACGCCAGCGGCGTCGAACCCCGACGCGTTCCGGAACCCGGCGTCCATGTCGCGGATGTTGAACTTCTCGATTGGGTCCGTCGCGTTCTGCCGCCCCTTGAGCGCCTCGACGTCGCCGGCGAGCGCCGCCTGGTACCTCGGGTCGATCGGAGTCCGGGTGGTGGCGTTGATGCGGTCGCGGAAGGAGGAGAGGTGGCTGACGCCGACGGCGTGCGCGCCGGCGAGGGCGACGAGCTCCTCCGCGGTGAAGTTCTTCGCGGCGAAGTTGTCCGTGAGCTGGTTGATGTCGAAGGTGGACTCCGGGAGGGTGGCGTCGGCGGCGACGGCGGAGGAGACGACGCCGTCCTTGCGCCCCGTCTCGACGGCGTAGGTGATCCTGCCGCGGCTGAGGATGGTGGTGGCGTCGCGCCCGGCGAGCACGACGATGTCGGCGCAGGAGACGGCGTCGCCGAGCTTGG
>CM020185.1:9098350-9116272 GCA_009805545.1 Oryza longistaminata | reverse complement strand
CCTTGATGGCGTCGAATCACATCGAAAGCCGCCCGGAGGCCGATCGTTGTTCGCCGCCCTCCTTCTCGACGCCCGCGCCTCGCTGTTGAACGGGCGTCCGTGTCCAAGAGCACGGACCCGTCACCATCCCTGCATTTTTCATTATGCTAGCTTAATTATACGCCCTGTATATTGCTAACGAGTTAACCCTATATCTATCTTAAAAATAGACCTTAAAGCCAGGATCTTAGTTTCGATTTTCATCGAAATTTTGGTTATTTTCGGTACGAACCGCAAATTCAGGATTTTAGGCACTTTTCTAAAATCTTTAACACAATGTAATTGAATTTGGATTAAATTTTGATCAAATATAAGAAACAAATTTCGGATCGGAAGATATAGTGACTTGCCCACGGGTCTAAAATTCTCTTAAATTTTGGACCGAAATTGTAAATTCCTAGACCAAAAACAATAATTATTGGTAGCGACAATGGGTTGCTTTTTGCGTAACAAAGCACACCGCTGTGCATTGTTATGGAGGGAAATGGACAAGGGATAAAATCTGCTTTTTAATATATATATAGTAGAGATTAAACTGTGCTTGTTAAGCAAAACTATGGATGGGCATAAATTAATTTAGGTCAGATTTTCGCCCATCTATTGAGAATGGGCGGTTTGCTCTAAACCAGAAAAATCATTGCGTATGCTTTTCTCGCCATTACATTGACTGTGTCATATTCATCTTCATGACCAAACGCTAAAACAAACTAATTTGCGCATCCACCACTGTTATCGTTGCATTTCTAGGATAGTTGCAAGTCATTTATCAACCAAAACTGCAAGAAATCACTTTTCTTTATCAATTTAATCAGCCGTTGAAACAACAATGCATCCATTTCAGCTACTTTGAAAAGAAAAGCTATATAATTCAGTGAACCGTACAATACTGAAAACAATTTATTACATGACATACATGATGCTTGAGGTACATAGGCATATATAACTAAAATTATAGTTCATAAAACTCCAACATATTTATGGTTTAAGTTACACAAAAACCATAAGAATTTTTAACACATATCACATAACCCCTTTAATACTATGATCCCTTAAAGTTCACAAAACCAGGGAAGAATATGTAGTGTGAACTACATATGCACTGGGAATATAAAAAACCACCATTGGGCATTCCATATAAACCTGGATATACAGAAATTGGGGGGCGAGAGGGAATGTATAAATTTGCCTTCTTCCATTTTCACGAATTAAATTTGTGATTTTGTATTTCTTAAAAGTGAGCTTATATATAATAAATATGGACGATTGTTAAGAACTTCAATTTCCTAGCTAGATTATATTCTTGCTACCGTGTGATCGATCAAGCTTTATTAGCGTTTTAATTCTTCGTTCTGACAATAGCTAGAAAAAAAATCCCAAGTACATAAAAGGCCCAAATTTTAATTACTTGCGCTGCAATTTTTTCACACCAACTGCACTTAACAAACAAAAAAAAACAATTAAGGCAACAAGTTGGCATGAATTAAATGAAGAAAGAAAAAAATGCTTTGAAGAAAAATTCAATTTACAAACAACATATTACTACTAAATTGAACTTCCACGACTACAAATTTCACTTAGAAATTTTCGAATTTTCGGAAACTTCAGACCCGTCACAAAACGATTTTATCCAAAATTTTCAACTTTTTAATTCAGTAAAAAAATACAAAAATTGTGTGAAATTTTTGAGATCTCGGAAATTTCGGTGCCCTCAATGTAAATATACAAAACGAAGTTACAAACTCTGCCTCCATCCATGTTTGTCCATATGTGTCGACCAATGATATCAACATGGTCGATCCAACCAAACTGTTACGAACTTGAAGGATGAAACGAGAAAGAAGAAGCAAGCAGCAGAGAAACAAATATTCAACTTGGGCGAGAAGAAGAAGGACTGAACTGGGGAATAGTCGTGTCCTCCTTCTCTCTCTGTACTCGGAATTTATAACCCATGCTGTTACACTTACAGCCCTTGGCCCATTCCGGCTCACTCGCAACGAGCACTCGGCCTACCGAATGCTTGTTCCGGGTTGCCATTGTCAGGATTTGATACAGCAGACTGCTGCGGCGTAACATCCATACAATTTTTTCCCAAGTACATACAAGGCCCAAAAATTTTAATTACTTGCTGCAATTTCTTCACACCAAGTGCACTTAATTAACAACCAGTTGGCACGAACGTTAAATGATGAAAGAAAAAATTCTTTGAAGAAACAAAATCAATTTAGAAACAACATATTACTACTAATTAAACTTCCACGACTTTCCACACAGTGATTCAAATTTCAGTTCAAAACTTTCGAAATTTCGGTAACTTCATACCTTGATCGACACAAAACCGAAGTTTTCGATTTTTTGAATTCAGTGAAAAACACACAAAGTTTGTTTGAAATATTTGATCGAGATCTCAGAAATTTCGGTGCCCTCAATGGAAATATACAAAACGAAGTTACAGACTCTACTTCCAACCATGTTTGTATGTTGACCAATGATATCAACAGGATGAATCGAACCAAACCGCACACACATACATGATCATTATTTAGATAATAGGCCCACTACATTTCAAATGCAGTGGTCAGTATACAGATTAATTTTATTCTTCACACAAATACATAGTATAGTAGGCACGCACGTATTCATACCCGCTAAATACATATAACGACCGTACACACATATGGATTCACGCACGTATACGCGTACAGTACGTCCTCCCATTAAATTAGTTAATTTTATCAACAACAATCACCGTGCTTTTCCAGGAGCGTCACGTATTTCTTGTCCAGGTTTGTGTATTTGGCTTCCATCGCCTTGTATTTCTTGTCCTGGTCGGTGTGTCTGATTTCCAGCGCTTTGAATTTCTTCTCCAGCTCACAGTAGTCTCTGTTCCTGTTCTGCCTGTACTTGTCCAGGGCTTGTATCTTCATCTGAAGGGCCGAGATTTGCTGGTTCAAACCGGCGATTTGGGCCTCGTACGACTTGTTCTTCTCCACGTTTAGCCGCCTTGACGATGCATGTGTAAGTGCCTGCGCATGTGCGTCGAAATTCCGAAATTTCAGAAAATAAAAAGGGAATTTCAGAGATGAATTAAACTGTTTCTTTGCACAATTCAAACATGGTTGAAATTTCCAGGCAAAAAACCATCACTATGTATCATAAAATAGGACAACACAGCTGGGGTCAAAATAACTTTCTGTATTCAATGACGCACGGTTTATTTCATAGTAGCTAGGTTTGGCAACCGTGTTACCTGAGAGAAACACCACTACTACAACAACGCAAAAATAGCTAGTATTACTATAGGTACCAAAATGCTATTAGAACATATATATAGTCTCGAGCGCAATGACCGTTCCTAAACTAGCACCAATGATGTTTTCCGTAGTAGTGATTATCGAAACGAACCACATACTGCGTTTGTGTCTAATCGGTAGCATCAATTTTTGACGGTTCACCTCCCGAACTGCCCAGTGCTAACTAGCTAGTACCACTGACTGTTCTATGTGGTTTGGGTGGGAAATTAACTAGCTACTGACGGTTATAGGTGGTCTGGTGGGAAACCACGGTAAACCAGCTACTCCCTTCGTCCAAAAAAAACTCAACCTCATACTACGACGTGACACACCTAGTACAACGAATCTGGATATACTTCTTTGTCCAGATTCGTTGTACTAGATGTGTCACATCTAGTACTAGGTTGTCTTTTTTGACGGAGAGAGATGAATTAGTGATGGCTACCAGTGGTTGGCATGTATTGTATGTGGTAAGCTATTTCGTACCAGGAGCCACTAGTAAACCCAAAATTTATATTTTCTTCCTAAAAATTGTGAAATGAGAACCCTATCGATCGTGCCGATTGTGTACTGCATATTGATCAGTGATTTGAAGAGAGATGAGAAGAGCAATACCATTATAATGTGAGATCAGTAGTAGTGTGATTTACACAGATCTGCGCTAATATCCCGGTCTTGAAACCTTGAGTACTCTCCTAACCTTTAGTTAGTGTGTTCCACTTGCTAAGATCCCGGCCGGCGACATCGCTTAATATCAATGCAGAACGATTTCAGTGTCCATATTAATAATTAACGTTATGTTCTCCATTACAATATAATGTTCTGCTTTTGGACGGATTCGTCCTCAGCCCCTTTCCAACAATAATATATAGTTTATAAAATGCATGCACTCTTAACATATAATCGTTTATAACAGAAAGGTAATATACGTATCATACATACATATATACAAGTGTTACATACTCATGGCCGGCGCACAGCAGTCACAAAAAATTATAAAAGTTCTACTGCATTCTCAGTCAAGAATTGATTGCATTTTACCCGTAATAAGAGAAAAAAATGACAATTCTATGAGTAAAATTCATTAGAATTTTCTATTCCCGCTGCTCTTTATGTGATAATTACTACTCCATCTGTCTACACATATATAAAAGATATTCTATAATACTATTTCCCCCAACTTATCACCCCTCGTTTAATTTCCACCCAATATACCCAACCATATATCCTTAATTCCATCCCCCATCCTTAATCCTAATCTCTTCAAAAATTCCTAGGTCCATATATATATATAATATATATATATGAAAATGTTCTATACTCCTACGGAGTACGTACTCCTGCTTCCATCACCTCCAAACTACTACCGATCGATCTACAGTTCAGATCTGTTTTATTCTTATTTGAAAAACAATAAGCATAATTAATAATCCATAATTATCCCTCACAAATCGATCAGCAACTACCCAAATAAATTCCAAACGACGACAGCTCGCTCTCTCCCCAACCCATTCGGCATTCGCGAGCGACGGCAGGGCTGACCCGGGAACACGGCCGTTGCGATGGGTGATGGCTTCGATCCAACCCCGGCCGGCGAGGCGATCCAATCGACGTCGACGTCTTGACGACGTATGTCGACCCATGCCACCACGGCCCTCTTCGTCCACTCAGCCGGTATGCAGCAGCTCGCCAGCGGCGCCGTGGCGTACGTGATCCATCAGCAGCACGGTGTAAAATCAAATCATCCAGCCTCAGCGTCTTCTGCGCTCGCATATACCCCAGGGTATTGATGCTTGCACCGTTTTGTTTTCCAATCCTATTTGTCTAACCGATCTCTTGCCGATAGCTCCTTTTTTTTCTCTGTTGCATCAAGGAAAGAGCATCTGTTGGATGCGTACATAACATGTCCAATAATTTTTGTGGTTTGGGAAATGGGATGCATCTTTTTCACGGTAATCCAATTTATTCTTTCTTATTATTTGATTGATTAACCACCTAATTTCTTTGGGCGTGCAGATAGAAGTCGCCGGCGACAGATCATGTAGACCAACGTAGCTTAGCTCTCAACAAGCGGCCAGTGGCACTGCTATCTGCTGAATGCATTGCATGTTTTCATCGGAGAAAAGATGTACAGATACTTCTCATTTCAGAATTCAGATTGCTAAGCATCGAATGTATTTTCTAGTGATTTTGTTTGTGAATCTGTCAGTGACAGATACTTCTCATGGTGATACTCGATGTCCTAATGTATTCTGTTTATTGTTTTCTGAGATTGTGATTCATATGTAAGCAACCAACTGTCTTATAACTAACTAAAAAATAGATAAAAGTTTTACATACTACAACTAACTTAAAAAGTAGTATATGCACTGCTACTACTTAGAAAAAGCATTACTGCTACGAACTAAAAATTAGTATATACTGCTACAGGTTAAAAGCAGTATATACCACCCACTACTTTAAAAAATGGTATATACTGCTACTCGTAGAAAGCAATATAGCACCGCTACTAACTTAGAAAAGCATATACTGCTACGAACTAAAAATTAGTATATACTGGACGAAGTTAAAAGCAGTATATACCACCACTACTTTAAAAAATGGTATATACTGCTACTTGTAAAAATTAGTATATACAACCAAGCTAAAAACAAATACACCACTACTACTTTACAAAATAGTATGTACTGCTTACTAAGTTAAAAACAGTATATACCTACTACTTTACAAAATAGTATATACTGCCACTAAGTTAAAAACAGTATGTACTTCATTGAACTGAATATACTGCAACACATTATACTGAGGTATATGATCAACTGCATGTACGCATACTCTCACCGTTAACGACGTACGTACTGCCTAAGTACGTGAAAAAAAATTGAAATTACTACTAACAAGTAAACGAGACAGGTACTCTCATTAAAAAAAAACACTATATATACTTCAGCGGCAGATATACTGCTAATCATTTCCTAAAGAATACAGTACATGCTAATGGGAATTAGGTATATGATTAACGTTTCAAGTTTTTGAATAATTCGGTTGCATCAAAACCGAATCACGTGCGCCTGCATGCGGTGAATTAGAGGAAAAAGGTAATATTTCGTTTTCTCTGCCGGCTCAAATTTTAAATTAAACACTAATGGAATATCCAATAGAAGGGGAAGGGGAGTACATACTCCCGGGTGTACAAAAGGGAGATCCCTATATATAAATATATAATATATATATATATATTCGTAGAAGAAGATCAGAGTCACTACTAGAAAAATCATTTTTCCAGACGATGACATTTTTTTTCTAGACAGGTAGGGCTCTCGGAGCTAGATGACCGCCTGCGAAAATTACAACCATGGGGTGAAATCGTTATCCGCCTGCAAAAATCTATTTTCGCAGGTGGACCACTTAAGCGATCCGCCTGCAAAAATACAGGGTATTTTTGCAGGTGGACCTCTTAAGTGGTCTTCCTGCAAAAATTAGCGTGGCATATAAATAGACGCGACATCAATAATACTTTTTTCTAAGTCCTATCATCTCTTCGCCACCAGGTCTCCTCTCTCCCTCAACCCTCAGCTCCCTCAGCGACCGTGGGCATTCCGGGGGGCGGCGACGGCAAGGCGCAGGGTCGGCGGGCAATGGCGAGGTGTGAGGTCGGCGACGGCGAGGCGTGGGGTGGGCGATGGCAATGCGCGGGGGCGGCGGCATGCACCCTCGGCGCGGCTCCTCCCCCCTCGCTTCTAGATGTGGCCGAAGAGGGGAGGGGAGGGTGGTGGTGGCTGCGGTTTCACTCCCTCCCAGATCTGGCCGGAGGGAAGGGGGAGGGCGGCGGCGGTTCCCCTCCCTCCTAGGTCCGGCCGGAAGGAGGAGGGAGGGCGGCGGCGGTTCCCCTTCCTCCCAGGTCTGGCCGGAGGGAGGGAGGGCGGTGGCGAGAGGCTCCCCTCACCTCCACTTCCTCTCCCTCTCCCTCCCAAAACCCTAACCTAGATCGGCCAAAGGTGGGCAGGGGCTTGGGTGGGGGGTAGGCCCATAAGTTTGTGTACCCAAGCACTATATATAATTCACTAATTATCCTTGCCAACTCTTATCGAACTTGTGGCTAAGGATTACATAGTGAGATAAATTGTGACATGTCACACCTTAGTTGTAAAAATATGGTAAATTAAAACAAGCTTTCAAACAGCCCCTTCTTCAACAAAAATATTTCGTAGAGGCATTTAATTATTAGCCCTGTAGAATATCGAAAACTACAATTTCAATACAATCGAAAGTACATTTGTAGTTTGCTCTGTTTTATATTCTCATATTGGTAACAGTTTACAACAAGTAAACATTTTTTTTCCACTTTTAGGTTAGAACATTATTCGCTTCACCATAAGAAAAGAAACATACAAGTGTGAGTTGTTTGTATTGATTTGGTGTTAAATAAATGATTGATAGATAAGAAAAATATTAGCCACTTGACAAGTAGACTCCCCCTTAGAATATTTAATTAACTAGATATGTTAAATATTATTTTATATTTTTTTTGCGGGGATAAAATTATTTTATATTTAATTGTGCAAGCTCGAATAATTCGTAGTACCATAAAGCTATCCCTCATTATGGTAGCAACGCAAGAGTGCTGAGGTCACCTTGATGACGTTTAAGAAAAACAGAGAGATCACCCAGCTTGATGACGCAGCGAAATTATCCTGTTTCGATATTGAAATCTAACAAGAATCAGAAAATTAAAAAAAATATTGGGGCGGTTACCATATGATTAGTGATTTGTCGAGTTGGAATAACATTGACCTAAACCACTAATAAAGCATATACATATGGGTTGTAGAAATTCAAATATATGTTTTAACTCTCTCTTTTTTTATGTGGGCATATATGCCAAAGATGATATGTTGGCTAGAGACATTATTTAAACCTAATTATTAATGACCTGTTTAGGACTTCAGTTAGCTTCCCCCAATGATTTTTCTTTTTTTTTGAAATGCACATGGCATTCTCTTCATCTGGAAGCTAGATTGGAACATTTTGAGCTGTGCCTTTTGGTTTCAATATATGGGCAACATTCCCATGCCACACATCCATAAAGAACATCAATCTGGTTAAAGAGATTTGGTAAACAGGACAGGGATTTAATTGGGATATTTGGTAGTACTAGCATTGTACGCAGTGGCGTTTTGGGCCAATTGGAAGACTAAAAAATACAGTGCATGGTTTTAAAGTCATGCATATGTGATTTATAATAATGTAAAAATATTGTTTATATGTGTTGTTTACTATTGGATTATTTTGGTTTTAATTTGTCTTTCTACAGAAATTGGAGAAGCAGGGGGGAGTTAAAACGTGCTGTTGGAAGACAAGTGGCTGGCTGGCAGCAGAAGTTTCAAAGAACTAGGTGAAACCCCGCACGTTCTTGCGGGAGTTCGGTATGATAATAAGAAATAAAAATAATATGTAAGATAACTAGACGATAGAAACTTGCATAAGTTATTGTGGTTTATCATAATTTAAATAGTATATAGAATGATGATCCAAATTTAAAAGTAATATGATGTGGCTTTATGAGAGAAGAAAAATGAGGGAGATAATTCCAACCATAGATTAATCATTTGAGGGCTAGAAACAATTGAGGTGATATGACTTAATGATAGAAGAGAGAAATAACATTAACTAAGTGAGAATAAATTGTATAGGTATATAGATATTAAACAAAATGATGGAGAGATATATTGAAATATTTTGAGAATTATGTGGAATGATGATTTAACATGCTTGGATTTTTTAAAGCACTAAAATTTAAATGAGGATGAACTATATAGGCATATATGATCTTATAAAAAGTGACGGAGAGATATATTGAGATATTATGTGAATTATGTGGGATGATAATTTAATTAACATGCTTGCATTTTAAAGCTTTAAAACTTAATAAATTAGCATGCTTGCATGAGATTTGATATGTAGTAAATGTTAGTGGATGACGTGGCATCTTTGCATGTTGAGTTTTAGAATATAGTGGGCCTTAACTTTATAGAAAAATAGGATTAAAGGTAAAAGGCTCTAGAGAATCAGATTCATGTAAGATTGTCACTGGGCATCCATGGAGAAAATTCTCTACACGCTCTTGAGAATTTGCCCGATCCGTATATGTCAATGAATTTTATCTAATCTATTATATGCACCTGAGTTCTCCTTTTGATTATGTTAGTTGACAGTTATTTTATTCAAAGGACTATATTGCCCCCGTCATACTTAATCAGTTAATTGTGTGCTAGCCTAGTGATAAAAAGGACAACTCTTAACAGGAGTAAGATTCAATTGTAAAAATGAAGGGATAGAATTATTTGACCACAAATTTAACAATGAAATTAAAATTTTAAATAAATTTCAAATGAACTTTGATGAAATCCGTACAACATTTTAACCAAAATTTAAACCCAAGTAATAAATAATTTTTGTTCTGAATTTCTAGCTGAAATTCTCGTATGGATTTAGTAAAAAAACAATAATTTGTTCAAATTAAATTTCATATTTTAAATGTTGCATCTTTTTGATTTGATTTGATTATAAATTATATTTTTTCACATCTATCTATCTATACCTATACTAATCAGGCACTTTTTAGGAGCTCTTACATTAATTAGAAAGATCTAACCATTGATTAAATAGATGGTGCAATATTAACCATTGATTCTAAAAATAACGTGGGCCACGTTTTAAGCCCATCTAAATAACCATTAGGGTGCGCAGTTCTACAGAGGAAAGAAGAGATGCATCTAAATAATCTACTACTAATACGCGAGATAACCGGTTCTATATACAAAATGAGAGGAGGATTATTTGGATCGAACTCGGCAAAGAAACCGTGACATCGACGATGGGAGACGCTCCAGGCTACCTTCGTCCCGATCTTCATCTAATTTCATCTTTTAGATCCTGACCAGATATTTGGTATTTGAGAACACGTACGTCAATTTGTTTTCCAATCAAGTTTAGTTTTCTTATGCCCCCATCTAATCTTCGTGCTTACCAATAATACCCAATCATATTAATCACTAATGGTTTGTGTAAGCAGAATAATCATGCGTACATGTATGGCAGAGCCTCTACAGACGACAGAAGAGCTAGCTTTCTTTGGGATCAAACTAGCTTGCTACACATAGGCTGTTGATATCGCTTCCATCTTCTTTAAAGAAGATTACACAGGCTGATAGGCTGCTGATATATTTGGCCATATGTCCGGTAGTTGAATCCGTTGCACTGAAGAAGATTTATTCGTGTTCGACGTACACATCCGTAGATTACATGCACAGGTATTTCATCGAATTTGCATGTTCTATTCAAGATAGATTTCTTTTTTAGTTTGATTGAAATAATGAATTATGTTGCTGATTTTTTTGGTGTTGAATTATATCATAAGTGCATGGTTAAGGTAATCATGTCAATTAATTAGAAAAATCCCAGACTCAACTATAAAAAAAAGGTATTTAATCTTAGTTTTGAAACAAAGAACATATATATTGATATATTTTCTGTATACACAGTTGAAACTACTCTCTCCATCGCAAAATACAACTTCTAGCATTCAAAATTCAACCAAAAGTAAATAACAACTTTACTTTTAAAAAAATACGACAAATTCTCTACTAATATTTTTTTTCTCAATCAATTATAACCTTCCCCCAATATAATTCTAACTACTTCCTTCATATTTGTGTCATACCCTAAAATTTATTATATTTTGTGACAGATAATTTTCCCTATGTCTTATTTGTATATATATATATATCCATATGACTACTGTATGTAGTCTGCAATTTATTGTTATTTGTACATGCCGTTACAGTTTTATCATCATGCCAATTTTTCTGACAAACAATACCTACCAAAATATTGTGCCACGGTAGCAAAAAACCCAACTCCTTAAAAACTACAAAATTCGGATGATTGATACTCTAGGAGAAATAGCGAAACTAGAACAGATCTTTATTAGATTTTCAAATACTGAGATTCTTTCCAAAATAATACTAGACAACAAAACACACCTTGATTGCGATCTTAAACAATGCATTCACGCATTAATGCAGGTTCATCTCACACGTCTCTGTTCTAAGTATATATTTACATCTCCCATTAAGCACCACCATGTCTTTTTGACATAACAAAATTTCTTCGACCGATAGAACCGGTCACAATTTTTTTTCTAATCTTTGGTCACAGTTATTTGGAAATGTTCTAAATGGAATCATTTAATAATTTAAGCAATGAAAACAGAAAAACTGCACGGCCAGTATTTCAGTTATATGTATTTATCATGAACGTATTAGGATTAAATTTGTATGAAAATTAGAAACTTAGTACATATTTGTAATCAATAATTTTCAATGTAGGAAATATTAATAAAGTTGATTTAATTTACTGTGAACACTAAAGTTACTACTTTGGAACACAAAGTTGAAAAACTCATTTTTATGTATCTAACTGCAGAAAATTATCCAATATTTGTTTATATATACAATTTCCAATATGATAAAATTTTTACATAATTTCAACATATTGAAATACCCGCGTAGAATCTGCCTATTCATAATTCCTTATTTCCAACGCAATATGCATTCGAGCTAAACCTTTTTGAGCAAATGAAACAGTATTTACCAATATGATTCAAGTTCCAATTTTGATATTTGTAGATGTTTCCAAAATTTCAGAATTAATAAATATCATGTTGAAACTAATAGACGTTGAAGAGTTAGTAGTTTATTGTAATTCTGAAAATTTGAAAATAATAAAGTGATTTGTAATTGGCATAGACTATTTTTAAAAAATGTAAAGCACTTGGATTCAAATGGATTATAAGTTGTTTTGACTTTGATTAAAGTGAAACTGATCCAAGTTTAACCAAGTTTGTAGAAAAAAAATAGTAAAATTCTCAACCGAACACAAATATATTATAAAAATATATTCAATTATAGTTTTAATAAAACTAATTTGGTGTTGTAAATATTACTATATTTGTCTAGAAACTTAGTCTAACTACAAACTTAATACATAATTAAAATATATTATTTGTAATATCATTGAATTATATCATAAGTGCATGGTTAAGGTAATCATGTCAATTAATTAGAAAAATCCCAGACTCAACTATAAAAAAAAGGTATTTAATCTTAGTTTTGAAACAAAGAACATATATATTAATATATTTTCTGTATACACGGTTGAAACTACTCTCTCCATCGCAAAATACAACTTCTAGCATTCAAAATTCAACCAAAAGTAAATAACAACTTTACTTTTAAAAAAATACGACAACTTCTCTACTAATATTTTTTTCTCAATCAATTATAACCTTCCCCCAATATAATTCTACCTACTTCCTTCATATTTGTGTCATACCCTAAAATTTATTATATTTTGTGACAGATAATTTTCCCTATGTCTTATTTGTGTATATATATATATATCCATATGACTACTGTATGTAGTCTGCAATTTATTGTTATTTGTACATGCCGTTACAGTTTTATCATCATGCCAATTTTTCTGACAAACAATACCTAGCAAAATATTGTGCCACGGTAGCAAAAAACTCAACTCCTTAAAAACTAAAATTCGGATGATTGATACTCTAGGAGAAATAGCGAAACTAGAACAGATCTTTATTAGATTTTCAAATACTGAGATTCTTTCCAAAATAATACTAGACAACAAAACACACCTTGATTGCGATCTTAAACAATGCATTCACGCATTAATGCAGGTTCATCTCACACGTCTCTGTTCTAAGTATATATTTACATCTCCCATTAAGCACCACCATGTCTTTTTGACATAACAAAATTTCTTCGACCGATAGAACCGGTCACAATTTTTTTCTAATCTTTGATCACAGTTATTTGGAAATGTTCTAAATGGAATCATTTAATAATTTGAGCAATGAAAACAGAAAAACTGCACGGCCAGTATTTCAGTTATATGTATTTATCATGAACGTATTAGGATTAATTTGTATGAAAATTAGAAACTTAGTACATATTTGTAATCAATAATTTTCAATGTAGGAAATATTAATAAAGTTGATTTAATTTACTGTGAACACTAAAGTTACTACTTTGGAACACAAAGTTGAAAAACTCATTTTTATGTATCTAACTGCAGAAAATTATCCAATATTTGTTTATATATACAATTTCCAATATGATAAAATTTTTACATAATTTCAACATATTGAAATACCCGCGTAGAATCTGCCTATTCATAATTCCTTATTTCCAACACAATATGCATTCGAGCTAAACCTTTTTGAGCAAATGAAACAGTATTTACCAATATGATTCAAGTTCCAATTTTGATATTTGTAGATGTTTCCAAAATTTCAGAATTAATAAATATCATGTTGAAACTAATAGACGTGGAAGAGTTAGTAGTTTATTAATGTAATTCTGAAAATTTGAAAATAATAAAGTGATTTGTAATTGGCATAGACTATTTTTAAAAAATGTAAAGCACTTGGATTCAAAATGGATTATAAGTCGTTTTGACTTTGATTAAAGTGAAACAGCTCCAAGTTTAACCAAGTTTGTAGAAAAAAATAGTAAAATTCTCAACCCAACACAAATATATTATAAAAATATATTCAATTATCAATTTAATAAAACTAATTTGGTATTGTAAATATTACTATATTTGTCTAGAAACTTAGTCTAACTACAAACTTAGTACATAATTAAAATATATTATTTGTAATATCACTAACAATAGCCTGTGCAACACACGGGGTGGCGGCTAGTTGATATTAATGAGTCATGTAGCATGTGAGTATGAGAAGGGGTGATATAGTTATTTAAAAAAAAATCTAATGGTCAACTCACAGTTTAACTAATAATGGATCAGGAAAAACTCAATGGAGATAAGGTAAATTTTAGGGCATGAATGGGATCGAGGAAAATTCTCAAGGGGCACACAATTGTTTGGGTAGGAAGATAAGGGCATTTCCAACCCAATGACTAGGGTGGTGTCTATAGCATTAAATAAGCTGTCACCTAGGATGAAAAATGATGTGGCAAGTGAATAAATGAGAAAAGAGAAGGAAACCATGTCTTGCATAAGACATGTTTTCTACACAATATCCAAGACATTATGTGAGATAAGTAGTATTAAATTTAAGTATGGAATAGTAGTGTTTGCATTGGAAGAGTAGTGTCTAGTACTAGTTTCTTGATGATGTGGAGTTTTTGGAGTTTTCGGAAACTATGTCTAATGTCTTGGGTTGGGAATACCCTAAGGAAAAAAAAAAGAGATGGAGATGACGTTTTCCCCAAGATTGACAGTGTGACTGATAGATCGAAATACAAGCAGTACTCTGTCGCAAGGTCTCCACCACGGAGATGAAGGATGCCTTGGCCGTTCCACACCAAATAGTGATGATGCTCATGCATGTAACATTGTGGAGTCCCAACCTAAATCAGGTTTAACAATTTGGGGGTGTGTGTTTGGGGGAGGGGGAAGCGGTAAAATTAGAAATTGTAGATTTTTTTTCCAAAATTTGGATCAAATTTTTTGATCAAATTTGAGCCAATTTAAATACATTTTCTAAAAAAGAAACTTTATACAACGATATTTATATAGTCCCTTCGGCCCCCTGGCCGCCTCCGCCCCTGGAGAGCACGGAGACATTGGTGTAACTTCGTGTGATGCTATGCCTGTTTTTTTTATTCTTGATGCGAAACTGTCTTCTCTCTCTTTTCGCCGATCCGAAAATATTAAAATAATAAAGACGGTGTCCAGTAACAAATTATGACATTTATAGAGTGTCTTCTTCTAAAGTTTAACTTGGTGTCTTACATGTAAAACTGTAAAGTGACAATATCATATAGCAAATTTACCAATTAACTGCGCATATAAAATTAATTATTTCATATCCACTGATTATACTGACCAGCCAATTACATAATGATCTCTATTACACGCATGGAGACGAAGGAGAGCTAGCATGACCCTTATTCCATATATATCTCGCATGCATTCAGGTTACATACGTTTAGACGTACTACTACGATATAGCTTGATCAGTATACAGCTTTATTCTCGGCACACACATATATATAGTATACTCCCATGCACTAATAGTAGGTACGTACATGCAAGGATATATATAATTTAATCCATTTTATCAACGACAGTTGCTGTGCTTTGCTTTGAGCTTCTTATATATGGTTTCCAGTTCTGCATACTCCTTGTGCTTAGCCTGCCTGTAATTCTCCAGTGCTTGTATCTTCATCTGGAGGGCTGCATTTTGATTCTTCAAGGCTGCGATTTCAGCCTCGTACGATTTGTTCTTGCTTATTGCTAGCTGACCACATGCTGCATCCTGCATACATGCATTGGTATTTATATATATATAGATTCATCAAAATATATTAAAGTACATATTAATTCTACATTTGTGTAGTATATGTATGGTAGCTAGCTGATCTGCATATATATGTTAATTACGACTGTTATCTGTAGAGAGAGCGAGAGAGATCTAGAGAGAGAGAGAGCCCATAGAGAGGAGGGGAAGAAGAAGAAGGGTATAGTATGTACCATTATGTTGTGCTAGATATATCGTAGCTAGCTCTGTTTGCAGAACTACAACACTTGTTCAGTGGGTAACTTAGCATGTTTCTCGCTTCCTACGTACGCTTAAATAGACACAGCATGGAGGCTTGCAGTTAGTCTTAGGCTGTCTTCGTTTGTCCATGTTGCCAACTTCATCTTCCTCAATTTTCACACGCACATTTTCCAAACTCGTCTGTCCATGTTGCCAACTTTCTCTTTCTCAAATTTCATACGTACATTTTCCAAACTATCAAACAATATGTTTTTTACAAAAACATCTTATAGGAAAGTAGGTTTAAAAAATCATATTAATTCTTTATTTGTCAAGTTCTTTTAAGCTAATACTTAATTAATCATGTACTAATTCACCGTTTCGTCTTCCGTGCGTAGAGAATAAGTTTCAACCTTCCCCAAAAGAACTAGTGTTCTGCTTTTTTTTGGGGGGCTGGATTCTCCTCTACTTATCGAACAATATATAGTATTATAAAATAGATACGCACTTAAATATTTAGAGAAAAGTTATCAGATACATATAGACATGGAGACTTTGTAGGGTGATTGAATGTAGGAGAGCTGTTGATCACTTGTAATCTAACGATCTAAGATAAGATACAAATAAAAAGGTACTAAAAGAATGGTTAAGGTATACTAACAACAGATGCTAGCTAGCGAATATATGCACGACGACGGTAAGTGGCACGCCCCGATTAGCGTTTAGTGTTATGGCGTAGGAGCGCTACGGGTGAACGAGAGCCCGATACAGTGCGCATGTCTCCACCTGAGCGAGAGCTTGTTCCTCTTCCCCGGTGTCACATGATCACAAGAATCCTAAGGGGATGTTCAGATTAATGTTATTTTAAACCATACCATTTTTTTGGTAAAATTGCTAAAGATGTGCATGCATTTAGTTTCTTATCAAATTTTGGTAAATACATAAGAAATTCTGCCAAAATTTTGGTTACATTGCCAACTTACAAAAATTTTGGCATTTACCAAAAATTGATAAGGTTTATTCTGACTACAATCTAAACAGCCCTTAAAACTTTTGTCTCAAATTCAAAAAACTTTCAATTCAAAATCTAGAAATTCCGTCAAAAAATTAGAAAATTTCAACAAAAATATGAAAAAAATCGTCTGAAAAATTCAAAACTTATCTCAAAAAATAAAACTTTCAATTTATGATGCCTTATCCTAAAATAAAGCTATTTCTCCACCTACCACCTCCTTTGAACCATTCACAATCATTATCTAGTTAATTTATTCATATATTTTCTCTTCTCAATCAATCGTCAATATTTTTCTAACCATATTCACCTATTTTCTTAATACCCGTGTCCACCTCTAACATTCTGGGCGGAGGAAGTATTTTTTAATTTATGGTTAAAAAAATCAATGGCGGATACTTGTTGGGTGGCTTGGGAGCTAGTATACCTCTCAAGCACGATAAAATTAGGTCTCATAGGCATGTCATTCACACATGATCGTCAGGAAACTATAAGACCGTCAGTCCAGTGACTTCAATGTATGCATCATCTAATTAAGCACAACACGAGCAGAATATTTAATTTACTGGACATGCGTTAAAAGTTATTCTCTAAGAAAGTTGTGATCAAGCTATATATATATATATACCCACGCAAGAGTGCTGAGATCACCTTGATGACACATTGAAATTATTCGTTTATTAGCTAGCTAGTAGCTTGGATATATTGGGGCAAACGCTCCCTGCTTTCATCATTATACTTACACCAAACAATTAATTAGTAGTACTTTTTTTTCACATTATAAGCAGGGCCGGCCCTGGGATTCTTGGCCGTCCTCAACGTCTGAGATTGTAACAAGTTTTAGTTTTTACCATGTCAAATCAACCTGACGGTAATATATAGAACTCTGAAAGCATGCACGTAATCAACTAGAGTTTGATCCTATTTCATCACATTACAAGACGTTTTAGGTTTTGAATAGATTCATGCATATATCCATATATATGTGT
>CM020185.1:9081840-9098124 GCA_009805545.1 Oryza longistaminata | reverse complement strand
TTTTTTTTTTTTCTGTGAGCAACTTCTCTATTATTTGCTCATGGTCGATTTAATGCATTCAAAGTGGCTGCCAGGCAGCCTGTCACTAGCAGGCTCCTAGTCAGCATGGCTTCAGGCAGGCCTACCAGATTTGCTATTTAAATCACTAGCATAATGTCCGTGATTTGCAACGGTTTTTTTCTCAAATATATTATCATTATAATAAATTTATCATTATTTTGTAAAGATGAAAACTTTTATAATATTCTATTACCAAATTTTATTTTTGATGGGGTCTATAACACGTGGGGCTAAGAAATCAACAAAGTTTTATATGATAGTTCGTCGTTCCCGCATGGCTCACCACCGTCACCAGGTATGCAAGACTAGAGAGCATAAGAGATTAAGGAGTAATTAAAGCTGGTTGACAATGTTGCCATCCCATCATCATTAAGTCGTGACATATTCTAAATATAGTTGAAACTAACTCATGTTAATCGTACATCCATCTCAAAATAAGTTTTTTTCCACCCATCCCACATACTCCCTCCGTACTCGTAAAGGAAGTCGTTTAGAACAGCGACACGATCTCCAAAATACAACTTTGATTTCTTATTTCTATAAAAATATTTATTGAAAAGTGATATATGTATACTTTTATGAAAGTATTTTTCAAGATAAATCTATTAATATAATTTTTATATTTTTGAACTCAACAAATTAAGAGTTATTCATGATTTATATTTCCAAGGTTTGACTTAAACATTGTCCAAAAGGACTTCCTTTATGAGTACGGAGGGAGTATACCAATACTCATACTTTATCTTCTTCCAATATAACTATTCCAATGCAATGATTTTCTAAATATGAACTATTTATTTTGAGATAAATGAAAAGAGCTACAAATGAATTTGATATGTGACAGAGGAAGTAGCGTCCGGGTGAAAGATCGTGTTCGTTTTGGTGGTTCTTCAGAACGCACATATATATAATACTAGAGGATGCCCTGCGCGTTGTTGCGGAACTTGGTTAACATTAATTTGTTAGATAGGAGGTACAATCTCAATCTCAAGAAGAAAAAAAAACAAATAGCTTTCTTGAAGAAATTCTTTTTAGCAGCCATATCCAAAATTTGTAGATAATTTAGTTAGCACATGTTAACTGAAGGAGCGTTCAGCCATAAAGCTATTTTATACGGATTGACGGGCTGGATACATGTAGATGTGTGTGGAGATGGGCCAATGTGTTCATGTGGGCTACATTTGGCACTGAGTAGGCGAAGAGACTCATCCGGTGACTGATGGGTTAGGCTCTATGCTGCATTCCATCCAACGTCTGAGAAGCAATCTAATGCATTCATCCAACGGTTCATAATTTGATGATAACGTAGAAGCACGAGGTTTGAGTTTTTGGCCTTAACTTTATAGAAAGAAGGGATACCCACCAAATAGGGCATCAATTTATATAGTACTATTATGGCTTGAAAATTGGCCAGATGCCCATGCAATTATGACACCGTATAGCATTTCATTTCATCGTATGCTGTTGACATATAAACGTACCATCATTTAGTTATGGCAAATTTTGCTACAGGACACTCAAAATTTGTGTAATTTGCTGATAGACATCGAAAAAACGTGTCATGGCTGAAAGATATTCTAAAAAACTGGTAATTTGCTAGAGGACACTTTCGGCTCAATTGAAGAGATGGATTCCTAAAAAAGACGAGAATGCCCCTCTAGACACATGCTTCAAACATGGTGTTAGAGTAAAAATTTGGAAATTATGTAACTCCCAATTTGCCATAGCCCAGAGTACATCACTAGCATGCACCATTATTTTATTTTCACTTTAGTCTCGGCTCAAAAAGCTTTTGACCCTATGGTCATTCTTGTCTTTTTGAAAAATTTCTCTCTCCGATTGAGCCGGAAGTGTCCTCCAGCAAATTACCATTTTTTTAGAGTGTCTTTCAGCCGTAACACGTTTTCACGATGTCTATCAGCAAATTACACAAATTTTGGGTGTCTGTAGCAAAATTTGCCTTTGGATTTTGGGCTTTCAAGACCTTACTAGTCACTGGGCTCAAACTTTATCAGGCCTTTCTTTTCGGCCTTCCAAGGGTTAATAGGCTCAAACCAAAACTGTTGGGCCGTGTAAACTAATAACAAGACCTTCTTTAGACGGCCCGATATAATAAAGGGTCATCTGGACTCTGGACTGGGTCGGCTAATGGGCGGGTGAACACCGCAGGTGATCACCCCCCCTATACACAACTCTTTTCCTTCCTCCTCTCCTTCCCTTCCTACTGCACCATAAATTTTTAAAAAATAAAAAACACAAAGTTGAAAAAAATTCATGTATAGAAATACTATATATAAAAAAATTTAAACGTGTATGTAAACATTTGACTTATAAACTTTGGGTCTATAAACTAATATTTGAATTCAAATTGAAATTTAAATCGGGTATGTAAACTTTTGAGTTATAAACTTTGGTTCTATAAACTTTAGGTGTTTAAGGGCTTGTTTGGTTTGATGCCAATTTTGGTCTTACCAAAATTTTGGTAGTGCCAAAACCTTGGCAAGTTTTGGCACTACCAAATTAAGTACTATTGAGTTTGAACTATTATGTCAAAAAAATTTGTAGCAAACCAAATATACATTTGTTACTATTGAAGCTACCATGAATTTGGTAGGGCTATAAATTGGTATCAAACCAAACAAGCCCTAAACTTTAGATGTATAGAAATACTATATATAAAAAAATTTAAACGTGTATGTAAACATTTGACTTATAAACTTTGGGTCTATAAACTAATATTTGAATTCAAATTGAAATTTAAATCGGGTATGTAAACTTTTGAGTTATAAACTTTGGTTCTATAAACTTTAGGTGTTTAAGGGCTTGTTTGGTTTGATGCCAATTTTGGTCTTACCAAAATTTTGGTAGTGCCAAAACCTTGGCAAGTTTTGGCACTACCAAATTAAGTACTATTGAGTTTGAACTATTATGTCAAAAAAATTTGTAGCAAACCAAATATACATTTGTTACTATTGAAGCTACCATGAATTTGGTAGGGCTATAAATTGGTATCAAACCAAACAAGCCCTAAACTTTAGATGTATAGAAATACTATATATAAAAAATATTTAAATTCAAATTCAAATTTGAATCGGATATATAAACTTCTGATTTATAAACTTTGGGTCTCTAAACTTTAGATGTGTAAACTTTAAGTGTACAAACTTTAGGTGAATAAATTTACTAAAATATGAAAGTAATGTAGTAAAAAAAAACTACGTGGAGAATAGGGGGCGCGCTAGGGGCGATCAATGTTAGCAATCTCGATCTGGACTTGGCCTATTCTCCTGTACGAACGCATTTTCTCTGTGTACCATCAGAAATGTCAATCACATTGCAATTTGCATGTCATGTCACACACTCACGCTCATGTGCAATTAGCACATGGCCCCCACATACCCCGACCGAAACACCCATCCCCTCCTCCTTCCATGCCTCCACGTCGCCGCACGTACGTCCGCGCGCGAATCCCCCCAGGATTCCTTGGAACAAATCCACGGGCAGATCGCGCGGCGACGACGACGACGGAGGACGGAGGAATCGCGAGATGGAACGACCAGCGAACACGTTCTTTCTGCATGCATGCGGCCAAAGACGAACACAGTAAGCCAAGAAACTACTTCCTCCGATCCTCTGTCTTATAATATCCTCCCACCGTTTCGAAATGTTTAACACCGTTGATGTTTCAGTGCGTATTTGACCATTCGTCTTATTAAAAAATTTTTTGTGAAATATGTGAAACTATATATGTACATGAAAGTATATTTAACAATAAATCAAATGATATGAAAAGAATAAATAATTACTTAAATTTTTTTAATAAGACGAACGGTCAAACATCTACTAAAAAGTCAACGGTGTCAAACATTTTGAAACCGAGGGAGTAGCAATCTATAATCGGATAGAACACATCCTAACACTATAAAATTTAAAATAGACTCATATTCAGATTCGTAGAATTATAATGTATCACATCCAGTCTTGGTTTACTATATTATGATACGAAGCGAGTAAAAATCAACAGCTAGCCTATTCAATTTCCACGAGCTGTTACCTGATAGCATGAAAAAACTTTTTCTTTTTCCGATTAGAAGGCATATACATACGGTGAGTTATTTTCCATGGAATATAAACAATGACATAAGCAACAGAAAATAATTGTAGGGTACGGCTTTTATGCTGTTATCCTTGGCTTTTATACTTCTATCATCCTTGGCGGTTTAAAAACTACTCCATCTGTTTAAAAAATATAAAAGTTTGTTTGTATTCCTAGATATGTATGTGAATGGAGGGAATGGATGTACAGATATATTCAGAAAATGGGTATTAATACTTGTATTTTTTAACGTAGAGGATAAACGTAAAGAAATTATCATTAAAAAACACCTAAACTAATTTAAAGTTAAGTTATTGTCTTAAATGAATTATATGACCAACTCTTACATAAGTATGTTTTCTCAAAATAAGTCTTCTACTGTATTACTCCCTCTGTCTCATAATATAAGAGATTTTAAGTTTTTGATTGCAACGTTTGACATCTCGTCTTATTAAAAAATTTAAAAATATTAATTATTTTATTTGTGACTTACTTTATTATCCACAATACTTTAAGCATAACTTTTCATTTTTTATATTTGCAAAAAAAATTTGAATAAGACGAGTGGTCAAACGTTACAAGTAAAAACTCAAAATCCTTTATATTGTGGGACGGAGGGAGTACTTAGGTTGTGTCCTTAGGTGAGGGTTGGGAACCCTCGCCTCCGATGCGAAAAACGGAGCAATGGATTAGTGTGTGATTAATTAATTATTAGCTTAAAAAACTTCAAAAATGAATTAATGTGAATTTTTAAAGCAGCTTTTCTATAGAAAATAACCACGCATCGTTTAGCAGATAGGGAAGCGTGCACGACTGCACGTGGTAAGCGGGAGAGTGAGGTTGGGAAATTAAAATGAAGAACGCAGCCTTGGACCACTTAATTGATGTTCTATTTGTCAACTTTATTCCAAATTTATCTATAAATATATAATTAAATACATATATAATCCATTCAACAACATAAATCAAACGAGACCGACGTGGACGAACATTCACAATTCACAAGGTCACTCTATAATTATCTGGACACTGCCCCGATGGCCCCAAATAAAATTAAGTAGCAGTCAATATGGGCTTGTTCACTTTGATGTTATTTTTAACCTTACCAAATTTTGACATTGATAAAATTTTAGCATAGTTTTGACATGATTTCTTATATAATTATCAAAATTATTTTTATTTCCATACAAAATAAAAATTAATGTAAAAATCAGAAATTCACTGAGTAGAACCACATCAATATCTTTACATTAGATGAACAATATCTTTACATTGTTCTTAATGAAAATACATCAATATATATTGTGGTAACACCTAGGAGGTTCAATAAATAAAATAACTTAAGATCTTGCAACATGTGTCACTAATATTTAACAAAGTGGAACAATTGCCATGTAATTTGTCTATTCTTCACTTGGAGGTTGGTGATGCTCTGGTAGCTGGTAGCTGGCAATTGAGTGAAAATAGCTATAAGTGAAAAGATTTGCCATATTCTCACCAACCTGAAAGTGCAAGATAAAATGTTATTTTGCAAGGTAATATGTATCAATTGTGATGAAAAGAAAAAAGCTCTCAGCATGGAAAATTAAAAAGGATGCTTCTCTTCTGCCACCTTGGATCCTTTGGAATAAGATCATTTCAAACAATTTATTCTCAAATGGTTTGCAGAAAAAAAAAACAGTACCAAGCTAGCGCCAACATGGCCTTGCATGACACAGACACACTCCCGGGGTTCATGGAAGTCGAGGCAAATTATCAAGGGGTGTGCAATATCTCATCACCTTAAAGCACCATAGCTCTTGCAATCTTTAAGCTTGACAAAATATTGTCCCTCAAATAATTCCTAGGGTGACATGCATTCTAAACACAGATCTAAAAACTGGAGTCATTACCTCACTTCTTTTTTGAGAAAGTTGTGATCAATTGAAGTGAAAAATATTCATTCAAACTCATTTGTTTTTCTGAATCAATGATCACATAAAAATGGTTTGCTGAAGTTCAGTGATCCAGCACTGTAAACAATATTTATTTTCTCATAATGAGGAGAGAGTTGTTTACTTTCCAAGACATAACTGCACATCTTCTCGTTACTATTGTACATAACTGCACAACATCAGAACCCGAAACACTTCCTCGTTATACGTGCGTGGAAAATCACTTCTCAAACTGCTGCAACGAACGTTGTCAAGCAATCTCCAGTATGGCAGTATGTGATCTTTGGTGATATCCAAACCTAAGCAATTAAAAAACCAGCAGACTCCGAATCAGCTCCAAGAAACTGTAGTTCAGAATGGAACTCAAACAACACCGAGAAAGATTTTTTTAAAAAAAATTACGAATATCAAGTGAATCAGGAATGGAGTATGTGTGCTGTCAAAAAATAATGTCATTACAAAGGAACAACAAAATCTTTGATGTGGTAGTAGTACAGGTCTTACTTTAAATATTTCCAAGGCTGAAATGAACAAAACTTCTGCAATGTATTGATTGTTTTGCCTCAGGTTGAGCGATTAAGGATAGCAGATCTGTTGACAAACAATATGGGTAAGAGTTGATGTCAGGAGACAATACCACCAATATATTGCCCAAAATTGGATATTTTTGCAAATACACGGTTTTCAGATAGCAAATAGTGCATGCGGCATTAAATCTAACAATTTCCCTTCTCTTGAGAGGGAGAGAGATTCTATTACATGCAGTACTACAATATACACATTTGGTGATTTGATAATATAAATCTTTTATTTGTTATATAAATTTCAGTATGTACCCCTATAGGAAATAAAGCAGCATATACCATCTCTATAAAGAAAAATGCAGTATATATGCTCGAAATGGTGAATAAAAAAATAGCACATAGGGAACATTGCAGTAAATACTTCTGTATATAAAAAATCAGTATATGCATTTACAGGAAACATTCAGCATATGCATCTACAGGAAAATTTAGCATACAAATCTGAAAGCATGCAAGGACTGATCCATATATAGAAACATAAAGATATTAAATCTAATGGTCTCCTAATAAACCACTGGGAACAATAAATCTAATGGTCTCCTAATCAACCACTGGCAATAATTTTTGGGGCATACTTTTGACTCTGGTGATAAAATGATTCTCCTCACCTGCAAACGAGTAGAAAATTTTAGACACTGTGAATGATCTTGCAGTAGAAAAACACCTGTACTAACCTGCTGCTTTGCCACATGTACGTGAATACTCTGCTGCTCTCCTTCAGATGTGTTCATCACATCGGGGCAAAAGAAACCCAGATGGCAGCCGGGCTGATGTGGTGACGATGGCGGAATTCAACAAGTCAATATATCCTGCAACGAGGAAAACAATGGTGTCAACTGTACATCATTGAGCAGACAGACAAACAAATCAACATGTGGGGCAGGATGGGGGGGAGGGGCGGTGCTGGGTTGGGCGTTGGCGGCGGGGGTGGACGGGGAGGAATGCGTGCGACGGCGACGGCGGTGGCGTTGATCTGGCCGAGGGATGGACTCGAGCGGGGAGGGGCGGCGGTGGGTGGGGCGTCGGCGGTAGGCGGGGCATCAACAGCGGTGTCTGTGGGTGAGAAGTGAGGAGATCGCCGGTGGAGAGGCGCAGGTGGCCAGAGGGCTGACGGGATGGGGGCGCTGTGCGGCGAGGTTGGCGTTTGGCGGAGGAAGGTCGGGGCTGAAGGGATGGTGGCACCGCGATGTGCGTAGGAAAAGAGGAGGCGTGGAAGGAAACAAACCGATTTTCTGCCCGGTGACTACGCGTGTGCGCGATCTCCCTCCCACTGTGTGACCCCGCGCACGCTGCTATCGTTGGATCTGAAGCGTTGGATGATTTTCAGCCGTTGGATTTGATGAATGAAGTATGAATGATGTAAGAGCCAGTTGATGAATTATAGGGTAGATAAATTTAATATTTTGAGAAATTACAACATGTGGTATAGGCAATGCAGGGGATTTTTTTTTTTTTGAGAAAGTGTATTTTGAAAGATGTGGAGCAAATAATAATAATTCGGTGCTGTAGATTCTTTTTTATACGTGTCCATTGAATTTAGATTTGAAAATTTTAGTGGTATGGTAGATGGTACCATATCCTATATTAAAATATTTTGATCATGACTATTACATACTAATTTTGCCAAATAGCGGTAGCAAGCTGCCTATTGTTTTTCCTATGGTAACCAAACCACAGAAAAAAAGCTCAAAAACTGAAGGCATACGCAACATACCAATTGCAATTCATTTTGGGATTAAGGTCTTCATGTTGCAATTCATCTTGGGATAAGTTCTTGCCTGTGTCCTGAAGTTCCGCATGACAGCAACCAATCCTACATTGAAGGAACACCGCAAATAAATATTAGACTATGGTATTAATCCTTTATTACTCTAATAATTATATACTGCAGCCAACTCACACAAACACCCATCATTCCCAGTAAGCAGCTGTGGAAACAGCCAGGGCATTCTCTTAAGCAGTATATCAAACACTGCAAAGGAAAACGAGAGAAGGAATCAAATTTCTCAAAGATTCTAAATATTACACAAAACACCTAAAATATTGCCTAAAGAACACCTAAAATGCATTTAAGTATTATGGGAGTGTTTAAATAAAACAAAAAAGAAGCATCATGGGAAAAATTAACACAAAATACCCCGTATAACCTAGCTTGCAAGGCAGAAAAACTTTAATTTTATTACATTCAGTTGGTTTATATCAAATTTGGTCCTTTTAGATAACTAAAATAATTACATTCATGCGAGTGCAAGCAAATATGGTCGTTCGAGAAAACTTAAGTGGAGACAGAAATTACAGGCATATTGAACCAAGAATCCAATCGAACATAGGAAGGTACATGCATTCTGATTCACATATATATTCATAAGACGTCTTTCAATTCACACTTGCATCCTCGCTCCAACTAAGGACTACCCATCTCGATTGACAGACAAACTATTACCAGGTATTAAATATCCTAATAGTGGGACTGGGAGACATGGTATAAACAATTAAACTTTAATTGTAGTAAAAAAATACACAAGCAACAACTTAAATTGAGCTTGTCATGCAATATGCTAGCTAGAATAGAAACAATAGCACAAGATGAAGTGATGAACTATTCCATCAAACTGTCAAGTTATCATGTCAATTGTATCATTTTTACATATTTTAATATGGTTGAGCAAATAAAATCCTTATGAGGAATCTCAAAACTGAACTCACCTTAGGCCTCTTTGCAAACCGAGTCCAGGCACATATGTCAGCTATCAGCAAGCTAAGACAAATGGCAATCTCCTAGAACATAGCCCAGTCCTCATGTTGTACTAATGTCACCAATACTACCCTAGAGATCATGATGAGTACAATAGAAGCCAAAACCCCAATAGACGATGAAACTTCAGCTGCTGTCTCTGTTGCAGCAAGTCGAGCAATGACAGCTCCTATTGTAGCTAAACTAACAACAATGCCTAGTGAAATCCACAAATTCCTTTGGGCAGAAGGGCTATTATCAAGTAACTGCGTGTAAACCAAAATAGCCAGTGGAACCACTAATGTCATGACAAGCGATAAAATATCAAAAACACCTTGCATCTCAGCCTGAAAAGAAAAGGTGAGAAAAATAAAATTGGAGTTGCAGTACATATATGAATTCGCCTTGCTACTCAAACAATAATTGGTGTATGACATTCCAATTAATTTAAGAAAAGGACAGTTTGAGTCACAAATTAGGATTATATGGCACTGGATCCCAGCAGCATGAACATGCCAATGATTGGCAGCCAAAGTAACTAGGCAAAATCATGGACCTAGAGACTCCTCGGGAGAGTGGTCCCTCACGACCAACCTATATGAAAAGGAAAAAACATGATCTAATCTAATTCTCTTCCATTTAGAGAGAGGAAGTAGGAGAGGACCCTACTGAGGTATATGTTATTATATAGACGATAATGAACATAGGCCTTTCAGGTCTTTAAAAGAACCCTACTGGAGCAGAGGTCTAGAAGACTGCAAAATGGTAGAAAAAATAGAAAATGAAAAGGATCAACGAAGATGCATGGAGACTAATAAACAGACACATAAGCAAGTGAAACATGAAAGTTAACCAAAGAGATCCAAAACTGACACTGGATCAGCTATTCTTTGTGAACAAGTTCATATAGTTCTGAGCTTAATCAGAGTGAAACATGACAAATCATATCAACTAGCGCATACATCGCACACCTCATTTTCGCCCTTAGCTGCCCTATGTAGAATAGAATGATGTACTCCGTAATCCGTATTTTGTTATGCTATAATATATCGACCACCTCAAGGTCACGAAGCAGTTCAATTGAGGTGGTATAGAGCTTCGTTGAGGCCTACGAGGTGTCAGACATGGGGAAACAGAAACAGAAAACATAGGCCCCTCTTTTTAACTAGTACAGTTCTTGTTTCTCTAGGGGCTCAAAACCTTCATTGAATGGAATTGTAGTGTTCATACTAGTACAAGTTGTACAACACACTCAACAGGATATAAAGCATAACGATCAAATATCTGGCAATGGCAGACCCTACAAAATTCTACAATGTACCATATTTCAGCTCGAAGATATGCAATTCTGCATTGGTTTGTTCTAGCCTACGCATCCAATGATTGCAGCATGCTAACAATTCCAAACATGAACTTGCCTACTAACAAACAGAAGAAAAATTCCCAAAATAGCAAAATTAATCGTCTAAATGTGCAGTAGAATACAGTAATTAATAACCCACATTATTTCCGCGTGGCTTAATATTACACGAACAAGCCACACCAGCAAAATCAATAATCACATGCATGCACGCACAGGGACGAGAACAACAGGATCTAGTCAGAGAAATGCTCCTTACTCTTAACTTCTTTATCTCACGGCTGTCATCGGGCCACGCGCCGTCGCTGCTGCTGTCGCTGCCGGAGCGAACGATGGCGCTGCCGCGGCTGTTCTGGAGACCCGAGAGGAGACGGCTGCGGTTGCCGCCGGGGCGGCCGGGCGCGAGGGCGGACGGACCGACATCGACTGCTGGGCCGAGGTGTCGGATCGTGACCTGGATCGCGGGCGCATCCGTCACGGCGCTCCTTCCAACGGCGACTCCTGGAGCAACCTCCTCCTGCTCCCGCATCCGCATGGTGTCGATGCGGATACTGAGGTGCTCTCCCACGCCAAGGGCGGAGGAGATGGTGTCCCCGTCCGCGCTGGTGCTCCTGCCTCCCTGCAGGATCGGCGCCGCCGCCATTGGTGAGCTCCTAGTAGGGGGACAAGGAGTCGATCCCGAGAGAGTTTCTAGAAGTTCCGAGAAATTGTGAGAGGAGGAGAGGGCGAAACAAATGGAGACGGTGCGAAGTGAAATTTGGATCCCCTTCGTTTCAACTTGGTCGGTTTGTCGTCCACGCCTCCACGGAACTTTGCTCGAGTCAAGGACAAGTACTCCCTCCGTCCTTTAAAAAAAACGAAACTCCTAATCAGATAGAAAATTCATCCCTAAATCTTGCAGATTTTGAACCTCTAGGGGTGTGTTTGGATAATGAGAAATGTGGGGTGGGATTGGGATTGGGAAATGAATGAAGGGTTAGGATTAAATGGAAAAGGAGAATGAGTGGTTAGCATTTAAAGATGGGTGGGAAATTATTTCCTTTTCCAATTTGCCAAACAGTGCCTAGATGTATTTCATGATTCGTGCTCTAGATGCTTCGTTCAATTTTAACAACCATCTTTTCTTCTCCAGCATCGACGACAATCAATACTTTCGGCGGAGGGTTGACGAATTAGGGTCCCGGATTGGAGGGGTGGAACGGGTGGGAGAGGGAGGGGGAAGAAGAGGGAGGCCCCTAGTCTTAGAGGATGGTCATGTGAGGGCGGCTTGACAGTGGGTGGCGGAACAGGCAGGCGACGCTAGAGCCACAGGGATGGAGGAGAGCGATGGGCCAGCGTTGGTGATGTGGGCAGAGTGAGCTTGTGGTTAGGAGGTGGTGGCTGGTAGTGGCGGATCCAATGGTGAGGAGACGTCGGAGACGAGGAAGAGGGCGAGGCGGGGGCATCTCGCTACCGACGGCTCGAGGACGGAGGAGAGGGGAGGGGGAGGAGGATGGCCAGGGAGGCCTCGCTGGTGATGTTGACATCTTCCGGATAGCCGGCGAGGCTGAGAGGTGGCACGGTTGGGCGGCGGCGGCGCAAGAAGCGGGTGGAGCATGCGGCGTGCAAGAGGAAGGGGAGCGAAAAGTCGGGATTGAGAGAGGGAAGAAGATATTAGGGTAAGGTTTTCACTTCACGAATCTTAAAACGATCTAAATTCGCAAGATTTAAAGGGTTGTTTTCTATCAAATGACATATAAACAGTTCTTTAAAAAAAACCTATATATCTAGATGGGATATTGAGATTCATTGTGCTCACATCCCCACTTAAATTGGTTTTTTGGACGAAGTGGGTAGGGCTCAAGGCTAGACGGAAGTCCCCAAATATTTTGAATGAAATTTTTGGATATAAATCGAAAGTTTTTTTTAGAAGAAACACACTACATATGCATGCGCTCACAATGTGCATACATCCACCCCTATAAACGCACACATGCACACCCCTACCCCTATAAGTACCAACGACAGATTGGGTCGGCATATATTTAGATTAACAAAGTCATCACGAACGCCTTGTTGTCAACATGTATCTCGCCTAAGTATTCCTATATTGTTTAACACACATTAAACTTGTGTTTCTAAATGTAAGCATTTTTATATTATTAGCAGACATTTAAGAGAGGAAAACTATGATTAAGATGTGGATAAATTTAAATAGGAGCCGATTGATATGATAAAAAAATACTTAAATGGATTTGCTAAATGGTATTAACATAAATTTTAGGGGTAAAATCTTACAAATTTTGGATCATCGGATTCACGCCAAGATTTATACCATAGCTCCTTCTCCTTCAACTCTAGCAAGCTCCTCTTCTCAGGCGCCGGTGGCACTACAACTCTGAAAGAGGACACAAATTAGGGTTTGAAGTTGGGGGTAGGGGGGGGGTTCGGGAAGGGGAAGAGGGGGTTTACCTGGGGCTCAGAGGGATGGCTATGGATGGCGGAGGATCAACGGTCGATGGTGAACATGGGCAGGTGGCAAGGCACTAGAGCTGCAGGGTCTGTGGCGGGTGGTGGGCTAGTGTTGGCACTAGGGGCAACGTAGAGTGACTGGTTGGTGGTAGGCAGTGGTGGCAAATCCGACGGCTGATAGAAAAGAGGGCAAGACGAGGGCACCTCGTGGGCATTGGCTTGAGGAAGAGAGAGGGACAAGGCTACTAGGTGGGCCTCACTAGCGCCATTCTCGCTTTCCAGCTGGTGAGACCGAGAGGCGGCGTGCTGGGGAAGGAAGGCAATGGTGGTTTAGTGTCACTTCTATAGGGTAGTCTAGGTGGGTGGTAGACTACCCTAGACTTTGGCCGAGAAGACCCTCCTGGCCCCACCGGCCTACTTCCTCTATGGGCCACTAGCCTAGCAGTAGAGACCTAGGTCACATGGGAGACTGGGATCGACCGATCGAGATAACACTTGTGTGTCGTTCCTCCTCGTGTTCTCTCAAATCGATGCCTACCCACTCCCGCCTCACCGACATCGAGTCGCTGTCGACGTTGTTCTCCCATCAACCGTCGTAGCACGCACATCCAATGGTCGCCGTCCACCGCCATGTTGCTAACCTACCGACACTCCACGCCCGGGTGTTGTTGTTGCCTTACTGCTAGTGGGAAGGGCTCAAGGTGGTGGATGCCGATGAGGAGATCTCTTCCTTGAGACACGCATGCCAACTCCTCAACAAAATGATGCAAGGACCAATAACTAGTGCGCGTGAGCAGTGAGCACATCAATTGAACCATAGAGTGAATACGTTCCTAAGATTGCATACAAATATTTCTAAGAATGGCATACTATTTAATCTTTGTGATGATTTGATTTTCAATAGGAACCAAGAAGAAGAACATGGTGAAAAGGACATGAGGCCAAGCGTATAGGTGGAACCATCAAGTGCAAATCAATTTCTGTTGGTGGGTTCAGACTTCCTGATAGCGTCAACTTTAAATAAAGATATCCACTGATTCAGAAGGTTTGTCGTGACCCATGAGTACTTATTGTAAAGCTTATGTACTCTACTTTCATATGGTTTTGGTCTCACATCAAAAATCCTCTTGAGTGGTTGGAATCAACGAAACAAGCCACATACTTGTTTTAGTATGAGCTTGTTTTAGGCCTTGGGTATTGTAAAAGAGCCATTTCTAGCTCACCCTTGTTATGGCCTGTTCATGGTTATTAAGTACCAATTTCGACCGTCAGTTACCTCAATAACTGAAAATATAACTAAAATTTCTTGCACGCATGTTAGTTACAAGTAATATAGTTCCACTTATCTTGGAAAATACTATGGATAGATGGATTATACAATAAAGTAAAGAAGAAACGTGCCGGCATGCAAAGAAACACACCTCCAACGAATCACGCGAGAGCACATGGGTTGGAGGGCCCACAAGTCAGTACAAAACCGACATATTGGAGCCTACCGACCGTGCACCTACCTAGGGGCGCACATGTCAACCCTTCGGAGAAGGTTGGTGGAGCCTAGGGGTCGAGTTCACCTGAACCGCCATTGCCACTCCCATCTCCACTTTCCACGCGAACGTCTCTGATGGCTCCCTAATGACGGTTACTAGCGCATGTCCAGAAATTTAGCCCAAATTTCTAAAGTATTTTGTGTATTAAATCCCTATCCAAGAATCAGCCAGGGTACACAAAACGACAAATTAATATACAGATCTAAACGTAAATAAAGCGTAAATACTTACAGAAGAGGCACTTAGTCCTCACACCGAAAAGAAAGCGGCAGCAGCGGAAAAGGCGATCCTAGCGGGGCTTTAGCTACACTCCACAGGCAAAACTCAACTGGGGTATAAGCCTTGGTCCTCTAACTTCGTCTTCAGCTCAGAAACACTACTCTTTTGAAAAGGGGGAATAATAGCAAAGACTGAGTACAACCACTGTACTCAGCAAGCCACACCAACGATGCATTTGTGCAAGGGGAGACAAGGAAGGGTTTGTGACTATTTGCATAAAGGCAATTGAAAACATTTGATTAATTAAGGCAAGTACTCTCCACTGAATAACGCTACACCACGTTGAACATGCCGAACTAAGATTTACTATAGCCTTGTCCAAAACGGCAAGTAATTCCAACCCGAAGATAGTATAATGATACTGCATACATAACATTAAATTTTAGTTCAATTATTAGTCAAAGTTTTTAAATATTGAATTTCCTAAAACCAAACCTTATATTATCACCTACATATTATACTCCTACTGTGGCCCCTTTCGAAAGTGACTATTTACCATATTATCATCGTGGATTTTTTATTTAATTAATGGGGTAAAATGGTATTTTAAAAAATCTAATTCACAAATAGATTACACAAGTGGAGCAATCATTCAGAGGAAGAAGCCACTTGGTATTTAGGAAGACGTGAGAATTGAATCTTCTTACTATTTTTTTCTTCTAAATCAACATCTCTTTATATTTCTCATTGTTGAGTGTCTTGGTCTTGCTGACACTATTTTCTTGACTTAAAAATAGTGCAAAAAGAATTGTCCTTTTAGACACCTTGATATAATCGTCCCTTCTTTAAACCACATTGTAGTGATAATAATCATCTTGATGACATAGATGTAAGCTTTTATCTTCCTTATTCCTTATTGACTCTTGCTCACATCAAACTGGGAACCTTATATCGTGAGAGACCAAATGTGAACAATTCTCTTGAAATTTTTTTTTCCATGGCGTCCCTTGAGCTTCTGACTTTTAACCTTGCTTGGATGACAGACTGTGTTGTCCATAACAACATCTGGATGAATTTTATTTGGAGATCCAGACACATTGTTCCTTAGCTGAAAACACCGACACCGAAAGGGGAGGTGCCGCCGTCGTCGCCGAACCGCCATCGCCGTCGCAAGGATGCCGGGCCGCCGGCTGTTCCCCTCCCACTGGATCCGGTGGAGGGAGCCGTTAGGCCGCCACCGCCTCCCCTCCTAGCTCCGATGGAGGGAGGGTGCCGCCCGCCACCGTCGAACCCTTATGG
>CM020185.1:9007725-9066904 GCA_009805545.1 Oryza longistaminata | reverse complement strand
ACTTAACTTTAGTCCCTGTATTTAGACACTAATTTAGAGTATTAAATATAGACTACTTACAAAACTAATTACATAAATGAAAGCTAATTCGCGAGACAAATTTTTTAAGCCTAATTAATCTATAATTAGAGAATGTTTACTGTAGCATCACATAGGCTAATCATGGATTAATTAGGCTCAAAAGATTCGTCTCGCGAATTAGTCCAAGATTATGGTTGGGTTTTATTAATAGTCTATGTTTAATATTTATAATTAGTGTCCAAACATCCGATGTGATAGGGACTTAAAAGTTTTAGTCCCATCTAAACAGGGCCTAAGAAAACTACCCTGTAGTTTTCAGGAAACAGATCGAACTGTTTCAGCGATGTCCCTCGATCTAGCAAGTAGCATTTTGCAATATCATTTCTGGCCGCCCCTCTGATCAGTAATTAGTAGTACATCACAAGACAATCTCCAACGTGTTGCAAAGTATTTTAATCAGACTGATCCTCGTCAGTAGTGTTCCACTAGGGTGCAGGCGCCTTCTCTTACAGCTGGGAGCCTAGTAGCTTACTACTCCAGTAACAGTATTTCCTTGAGTCATGTGCCTGACAGCCTGCGAGAATAGACTCAAGCGCTTATCAGTCCAAATGCATCCATGTGTATCGAATCTTCATCTCAAGAAATAAAAGCAAACGCAACACATATTATATATCTGCATTGCACTAGTAATTAGTCCCTTTTTTTAGTTATTCCTTTTGGAAGTGGTTTCCGAAATCCAGTCAAAGATTCAACTATAGTGAATATGAACCACATTAAGTAAACAACTGATTTTAAGTTAAATATACAGTGGAATCCAACTGATTGCTGTATGGAGATAATATTAGGCACTCCCAGAGCATCACCCATGGGCCCCATCACCTTTTAAGGAAGTATACAAATTGCCATAAAAAAAATCCAAACTTACTATATATGATATGAGATAGTTTATCATCTTGCAAAAAATCCAGTAAAAATACTTTTTCCTTATTTTTGTTTCAGATTTGATTCCCGCAGACTTATTTTTCTTACGTGCCCACTGAATTTAGATTAGAAATTTAGTGGAATGAGAATGATTGATGATACCATACCCTATATTAAATACTTAGGTCACGACTATTGCATATTTTGCCAAATAGTGGTAGACTCATAGCGAAAAGTAACAAGGTACCTAATATTTCCCTGCGACATCTATTATTATATCAAACCATAGGAAATAAACACAAAATTTGAAGGCACTAACACATGTACCAATGAGACCTCATTTATGGAGAAGGTTTTGTCGCTGATGCCCTGAATCTTGCCCTGATATCTGCCCCTTATCCTACATCGAAGGAGAACCACAAGTCAAAATTAAGAGACAATAGCATTAATCCCTTTTTAATTTTACTGCTGCCAACTCACACAAAGTCCAATCAAGGCCATGAAGCTTTTGAAACTTGTTACACAGCTTGCCAAATACTGTAAAGGAAAAGGACAAAATAATTAAGTACCATGTTTGAATAACAATGGAAGGAACCGAACTTCTCAATTATTCAACAAAACAAGCAAAAACCTTTGCTACAGTAAGTTTTATCTCAAGGATGAAATTTTGGGGGAATCTTTAATAAGACAGAAAGGAAGAATCATGGACAAAAATTAACACAATATTCAGTGTATAGTTTGGTTTGCAAGACAGAAAATCTTATGTTTCATTACATTCAATTGATCTTATCCAACATGGCCCTTTATGATAATTTACATATTTACATCAATTTGAACACAAGTGAGCACAAAAAAGGAAGACATATTGAACCATGAGTACAATACAACATAGGAAGTATGACAGACCAATCAATAGAAGCTACTACCATGTACCAAGAAACATTGTATCTTAATTATGAGAGACATGGTATAAGCAATCAAACATTAATCATAGCAATTGGAAATATATCATTAACTGCTAGAATCGACCTTAACATGCTAGCAATAACAGAAAAAAGATAGCATCAGATCAATAATTCTCAAGTCAACTGTATCATTTTTACAAATTAACTTGACATAGGTAGATATGATTAAGTGAATAATATTTGTTTCAGAAAAAGATGAAGCAAATAATAACTTTGTAAAGATTTCAAAACTTCTAATTATTTAAAAACAAGAGTTCCAAAAAACTGGACTCACCTTGGGCCTCTGAGCACATTCAATCCAAGCACAAAAGTCTGCTAACAGCAAGCAAATACAGATAAAAGTCTCGAAGTACCAACTCCAGATCTCATACGGTAGTACCTCTGCCACTACGACCCAAGAGATCATAATGAGTACCATAGAGGCCAGAAGACCAATAGATGATGACACCTCAGCTGCTGTGTTTGTGACAGCAAATCGAGCAATGACAGCTCCTATGGCAGCTAGACTAACAACAATGCCCAGTGAGATCCATGCATCCCTATGAGCAGCGGGGTTGTCATGGGGTAGAAGGGTATACACCAAGAGCGCAAGTGGAACCACAGCTGTCATGATAAAGAGTAAAATATCAAAAACACCTCGCATCTCAGCCTGTTAAAAAAAATAATACAGTGAGGAAATTAGTAAAATAAATTGGAGTCATAGTACACATATTTATTCATCTTGTTACTAAAGCAATAATTGCTATATTACATTCTAATTAATCTAATGAAGGACAGTTTATGTCAAAAGTTAGGATTAGATGGCCCTGGATCCACAGTGGGCCATGATGATGATTGAGAACCAAACCATATACATGGAGATAGATAGATAAGGAGTCTTTGATTGGTTCTTTCTTTGGCCAAATCATAAACCTAGACTCCTATAGAGAGTGGTCTCTCACAATCAAATCTCAGCAAGGGAAACAACCTTATCTAATCTAATTTCTCTTTCATTTAATTAAAGAGAGAAACAGTGGGAGAGGACCCTGAAGAGGTAAATATTATACTATAAAACATAAAAGCCTTCAAGGTGTGATGGGGAATACTGGAACAGAGATCTACAAGACCATTAATGATAGAAAATCAGACAATGAAAAGGATGTAACACAGATGTAGACTGTTAAACACAAACAGGTGAAATATGAAACTAGGCATTCAGTATCCATGATGGTGAGGCATGAACTTCTATGCTCTTTCTCAAGGACAATCATGTATGGTTACAGCATTCTCTTCCTTCTATGTTTATTTCATTTTCTGTAGCTACTTTCTCAGAACATGCATCTATTCTTTTCCACCCAAATATTCCAGCAGCCCACACTAACCAATACCTTAAATATAGGTTTACAGGGGAATATTAATTTCCGGTCATTTCAAGTTGTCTTACAAGTGAAGTTAGAGATCTCAAGACATGTCGTGTAGAACAAACAATTGGCGCTGTAGTTGCAAGAGGAGAACAGGTGGCCATAGGGATGGTCATGTGAGGGCGGCTTGACAGTGGGTGGCGGAACAGGCAGGCGACGCTAGAGCCACAGGGATGGAGGAGAGCGATGGGCCAGCGTTGGTGATGTGGGCAGAGTGAGCTTGTGGTTAGGAGGTGGTGGCTGGTAGTGGCGGATCCAATGGTGAGGAGACGTCGGAGACGAGGAAGAGGGCGAGGCGGGGGCATCTCGCTACCGACGGCTCGAGGACGGAGGAGAGGGGAGGGGGAGGAGGCTGGCCAGGGAGGCCTCGCTGGTGATGTTGACATCTTCCGGATAGCCGGTGAGGCCGAGAGGGGGCGCGGTTGGGCGGCGGCGGCGCAAGAAGCGGGTGGAGCATGCGGCGTGCAAGAGGAAGGGGAGCGAATAGTCAGGATTGAGAGAGGGAAGAAGATATTAGGGTTAGGTTTTCACTTCACGAATCTTAAAACGATCTAAATTCGCAAGATTTAAAGGGTTGTTTTCTATCAAATGATATATAAACAGTTCTTTAAAAAAAACCAATCTAGATGGGATATTGAGATTCATTGTGCTCACATCCCCACTTAAATTGGTTTTTTGGACGAAGTGGGTAGGGCTCAAGGCTAGACGGAAGTCCCCAAATATTTTGAATGAAATTTTTGGATATAAATCGAAAGTTTTTTTTAGAAGAAACACACTACATATGCATGCGCTCACAATGTGCATACATCCACCCCTATAAACGCACACATGCACACCCCTACCCCTATACGACAGATTGGGTCGGCATATCTTTAGATTAACAAAGTCATCACGAACGCCTTGTTGTCAACATGTATCTCGCCTAAGTATTTCTATATTGTTTAACACACATTAAACCTGTGTTTCTAAATGTAAGCATTTTTATATTATTATTAGCAGACATTTAAGAGAGGAAAACTATGATTAAGATGTGGATAAATTTAAAGGAGACCTCATTTTTGGAGAAGGTTTTGTCGCTGATGCCCTGAATCTTGCCCTGATATCTGCCCCTTATCCTACATCGAAGGAGAACCACAAGTCAAAATTAAGAGACAATAGCATTAATCCCTTTTTAATTTTACTGCTGCCAACTCACACAAAGTCCAATCAAGGCCATGAAGCTTTTGAAACTTGTTACATAGCTTGCCAAATACTGTAAAGGAAAAGGACAAAATAATTAAGTACCATGTTTGAATAACAATGGAAGGAACCGAACTTCTCAATTATTCAACAAAACAAGCAAAAACCTTTGCTACAGTAAGTTTTATCTCAAGGATGAAATTTTGGGGGAATCTTTAATAAGACAGAAAGGAAGAATCATGGACAAAAATTAACACAATATTCAGTGTATAGTTTGGTTTGCAAGACAGAAAATCTTATGTTTCATTACATTCAATTGATCTTATCCAACATGGCCCTTTATGATAATTTACATATTTACATCAATTTGAACACAAGTGAGCACAAAAAAGGAAGACATATTGAACCATGAGTACAATACAACATAGGAAGTATGACAGACCAATCAATAGAAGCTACTACCATGTACCAAGAAACATTGTATCTTAATTATGAGAGACATGGTATAAGCAATCAAACATTAATCATAGCAATTGGAAATATATCATTAACTGCTAGAATCGACCTTAACATGCTAGCAATAACAGAAAAAAGATAGCATCAGATCAATAATTCTCAAGTCAACTGTATCATTTTTACAAATTAACTTGACATCGGTAGATATGATTAAGTGAATAATATTTGTTTCAGAAAAAGATGAAGCAAATAATAACTTTGTAAAGATTTCAAAACTTCCAATTATTTAAAAACAAGAGTTCCAAAAAACTGGACTCACCTTGGGCCTCTGAGCACATTCAATCCAAGCACAAAAGTCTGCTAACAGCAAGCAAATACAGATAAAAGTCTCGAAGTACCAACTCCAGATCTCATACGGTAGTACCTCTGCCACTACGACCCAAGAGATCATAATGAGTACCATAGAGGCCAGAAGACCAATAGATGATGACACCTCAGCTGCTGTGTTTGTGACAGCAAATCGAGCAATGACAGCTCCTATGGCAGCTAGACTAACAACAATGCCCAGTGAGATCCATGCATCCCTATGAGCAGCGGGGTTGTCATGGGGTAGAAGGGTATACACCAAGAGCGCAAGTGGAACCACAGCTGTCATGATAAAGAGTAAAATATCAAAAACACCTCGCATCTCAGCCTGTTAAAAAAAATAATACAGTGAGGAAATTAGTAAAATAAATTGGAGTCATAGTACACATATTTATTCATCTTGTTACTAAAGCAATAATTGCTATATTACATTCTAATTAATCTAATGAAGGACAGTTTATGTCAAAAGTTAGGATTAGATGGCCCTGGATCCACAGTGGGCCATGATGATGATTGAGAACCAAACCATATACATGGAGATAGATAGATAAGGAGTCTTTGATTGGTTCTTTCTTTGGCCAAATCATAAACCTAGACTCCTATAGAGAGTGGTCTCTCACAATCAAATCTCAGCAAGGGAAACAACCTTATCTAATCTAATTTCTCTTTCATTTAATTAACGAGAGAAACAGTGGGAGAGGACCCTGAAGAGGTAAATATTATACTATAAAACATAAAAGCCTTCAAGGTGTGATGGGGAATACTGGAACAGAGATCTACAAGACCATTAATGATAGAAAATCAGACAATGAAAAGGATGTAACACAGATGTAGACTGTTAAACACAAACAGGTGAAATATGAAACTAGGCATTCAGTATCCATGATGGTGAGGCATGAACTTCTATGCTCTTTCTCAAGGACAATCATGTATGGTTACAGCATTCTCTTCCTTCTATGTTTATTTCATTTTCCGTAGCTACTTTCTCAGAACATGCATCTATTCTTTTCCACCCAAATATTCCAGCAGCCCACACTAACCAATACCTTAAATATAGGTTTACAGGGGAATATTAATTTCCGGTCATTTCAAGTTGTCTTACAAGTGAAGTTAGAGATCTCAAGACATGTCGTGTAGAACAAACAATTGGCGCTGTAGTTGCAAGAGGAGAACAGGTGGCCATAGTCTTCCAAACATGTTATTTCTACATATGACATACAGATAAGTGTGTATGCAAAAAAAAAAAATATATGCTCTTGTGCTAGTCTTCCAATGAAATACCCGTAGAAGATTTTATGTTTAAACACATGTTTATTTTGCCAGATCCACTTAAGGAAAACAGAGTCCCTATGGTTTTGTGATAGATGCACATATATTGTGTACGAAGTAAAATCTTTACAGCTCCAAAGATAGTTTCATGCATCATTTCCAGGAATAAACAGAGAGGATTCAAGTGTAGAATTGAGAGAAGGAAACTGCTCAAAAGCAATCTAATATCATATCAAAAGAAAATAGTCCATAGTTAAAGGAACATTATTTTTGGCTGTGCCGTGCATATATCTTGGACCTGTTAGACCTTGACTTATGCCGTTATGCCCATGACAGTATACAATTAAATTTAATACGATCAGCTGAATTTTAGTATAATAACTTTTGCTAACAAATATAAGAAATGCCATTTGAAGTTCTATCTTGAGTGGAGGTAGAAACAGATCTACCAATGAATCAGTTCAAAGGAACACAAAAGGAACCCTTGTCACTTTCCAAGATCTCTATATGGCGATGAGTCACAAAACAGTCCCCAACGTAAATGCTTTTCAATCTTCACTGTCACTTATCTTGTCAGTTGATAATATACTACATAGCTAGATCAGATAGAGACAGAGTCAACAGGAATTCAAATGGCTCTAGAATTGCCATGGTGCACAAGAGGATAAATAGGTGGTGTGATTGCACAATTAATCATAACCTCCTAGGATCATATTTCTGCTTTTTTGCTTTTCTTGGGAGTTTATCTAATTAAAATTATACCATAATATGGAAAGCCGCATGCTGAATATAATATTTGTCATCCCTTCTTGTAGCAATATTGGCAAATTACTTTGCCTGGTTCTAGTGAAGTGCATGTTATGGCTAGATCTAAGTATTAATGTAGTGTATCCATGAACTCTAACATTTTATTTGAAAGATGCCACGCATGTAGCCCACCTAGGCGCCTAATTTAGACATACGCATAATCTTTATTATGATAACCTATAGTGAGTTACTATGTTCATTCATAACAATCATGCAATATGTAGAACCTTTGTGATTATGCTAATCCAATACACAATATTAATGTTGCTTGAATTTGGTTACTAGTAATTTAGCATTCAAGTCATATAAGGATAAACAGAAGTTTCATACATGTCTACAGTTTACAAAACTTAAGGATATGCTTGTACTAAATGCTTAGTGGCTCAACTACTTGACAAAAAATAAGGCATCAGTAGTGAAAGCATTATCATAATTTTCCCATCGATGCAAATGAAGGTCTACTCATTACTACCACATAATAAATCAAAACTACACAGCCAGATGAACAGAGACTATGTTTCCTGCAATCCTGCATTAGTTTTGCTCCAGCCAAAGCCTCCAATCGCTGCATTAGTTTTGCAGTATGTATAACAACTCTAAACATAAAAAATTGTCCAATAGATACCACCAGCAAGCAAATATCCCACAATAGCACAACCATTCTACATGTCCAGCAGAAGAATTGATAACCCACATTTCCGCATCGATTAACAACCACATTTCCGCAGTAGCAAAAATCAATACGCATGCATGTACGCGCAGAGACGAAAGCAACAATCCTTACCTTTAATTTCTTCTTTTCAACAGCTTCTTCGCGGCCCACTGCATCGCTGCCGCTGCCGCCGCCGCTGCTGCTACTGCTGTCGTTGTTCCTGCCGTGGTCGTTCCGGAGACCCGAGGGACGGCTCCGGTTGCCGCCGGGCGCGCGGGTGGACGGACCGACGTCGACTGCTGGGGCGAGGTGTTGGATCGTGATGTGGATCGCGGGCGCATCCGTCGCGGCGCCCCTGTCGACGGCGACTCGTGGTGCAGCCTCCTCTCGCATGGTGGGGTCGATGCGGATGCTGAGGTGCTCCCCCACGCCGAGGGCGGAGGAGATGGAGGCCGCGTCGGCGCTGGTGCTCGGGCCTCCGTGCAGGATCGGCGGCGACGCCATGGTGAGCTGAGGGGATCACGGCCCCAGGACTCGATCGGAGGAGCAGTTTCTAGAAGCTCCAAATCGTGAGAGGATAGAAGCGAAGCGGAGGAGAGGAGAGGGGAAGCCGAGAAGGTGGAGAGGGTGGGAACTGGGAAGTGAAATTTTGGGCCCGGAGAAATTTAAGAATATTGCGTGCTTTGAATTTTCACCACCCAATCCGCGTGCATTTTGCATGCTTTGAATTTTAACCACCCAATCCGCGTCAATTTACAAAAATGCCACGGGAGCTGCGAATCTTTTTATTTCATGCCATTTTTGCGGTGGCCATGAACGGCGGAGGGTGTTATCCTCGACGGTGATGGTGGGCGGTGTCCCTCAGCGACAACGATGATAGCGACGGTGGCGCGACAATCATGAGCTCACCTCGTGGCATCTCCTCCGCCTTGCCTTTGCAACACCAGCTGGCGACGTGGGCAACAACGAGGTGTTGCAGTGGCGGCGCAGGCGGGCAACAGCAGCAGCCGCGGACACCGTCGGCGGCGAGGAGGGGCAGAGGGGCTCTACGTTGCCTTCGACGGCGGGGCGGCGACTACCGCGGCGGAAGAGGGTGGATGATGCGACTACTGCATTGCCATCGCCCATCGGCACCATCACACACAGTTGCTGGCCAGCCATGGTCACCTTCGTCGACTTCACGGTCGGCAACTGACTGCCGTTGACGGTTGTTAGCGATCAGTTTCGACCGTCAATATTACTGAAATAGAAGAGAGCTAGTTATACTTGCAATGCATATTTGTGTTAGAATAATAATATTCCACTAGTATTAGGTTTACTAACCTTTTGGAGAGAATAACTATAAAGTGGAGGAGAATCGACATCAAACCAAATGATCAATCAATCGGACGGTGTCGAGAATCAGACTTATGCATAAATGGACCAAGAACTCAGAAATGACACGACCAATTGGGCCAAAATTCACAAGTCAGCGAAAAGGAGAAGTCCACGAACCTGCCAACTTGTGGGCTGGTTGGGCTAGCCCAGGGTTCGCCCGAACCAGTGTCAGCGCCGTTGGATGTAGGGTTTTGAGGGAACGGTGGAGATTCACTCCCTATGGCGGTTGGAGGGTATTACCGACCTTTCCAACCGCCATAACCGTCATTACCTGCCTATATAAAGCCTTCATCTCTTCACTCTCTTCACACACTTTAAGCAAGAGCTCTCTCATATTCTCTCAAGTTTAGCTTAGTATTCTCAAGCTAGTGGAGTAGGAATAGAATAGAAATTGGAGTCCGGAAGTCTTCGGAAGAGTTCGGGTATAGCTCTAGTAGCTCTCCTTTCCTCTTTTGTAAGATTTGTACTTTATTTAGAATATTCTTTTTTATACAATTCCAGTATTGAAATACTTTCCGAGTATATGAATACCAACTTTACTTTATGTTCATATTATACTGATCATACTGCTAACTTATCTGAGAGATGCATAGGTACAGGTATAATGTTTGCTATTGCGATTACTCTATGTCATGATGATGATATTAGAGTAGTATCTGGTAATTTAGGTGTGGTGTCACTTCTCACCACACGGCACCGGGCGGAGCGAACGAGCTGTAGCAAAAACAACTAAAAAATTTAGTGCAGTAAAAAGATAATTTGAAATGACACTTAAAATGTATTGGCCCGATGTTGTAAAACCAGTAGTATTTGTCACTCAAGATAACGTTTATTATTACCTCTATTAATTTGTGTACTACAAATTATAAGCGAAACAATTAAAAAAAAACCTTGGCCAAGGATATAAGAGCAATTACAATCTTGAGTGATATTTATTGAAGTGCTACTATTTATTAGAGTAAATAATGGTAATAAATATAATGGTCGGATGTATTGAGAAAGCAGTACATCAAAACCTCTTATATTTATACCCTAAATCCTTATATTTATGGACAAACTAAGTAGTTTCTAAATACCAAGGGAGTACTCCATTTGTTCCAAATTATAAAACATATAATTTTTCATATGGTTTTCAATGAACTATTATTTTATTTCACATTATATTATCAACAACTATAAAATTAGTATCACATGAAAATTTTTAAGACACGAATATAGTGATATAGCATACTCCGTATATAATACTTAACATAAATAATTTTAGTATAATCATTAATCAAAAGTTAACGAGTTTAATTTTTCTAAAACAAAATAAGGACGCCGGGTAATTTAGGACGAAGGGAGTATTAAATATTAACTAGAGCAACAAATATTGGATTCCATATTTTTGGTTCACACAAGAGTAACTTCTGATCTTGTACTCTTTCCATCCCTAGTCGAATGTGATATATGTGATACTACGACGAATTTGAATGCGTCTATTTAGATTCGTAATATATATATATTTTGAGACAGGAGAGTAGTACTATCTCCGTTCCACCAAATTTTTTTTATATTATGAGACAGGAGAGTAGTACTACCTCCGACCTATTTGAAGTGTAGTTACCGGTTTCCGTATACCGCTTTTGACTGTCTATCTTATTTAAAAAATGTATGAAAAAAATATAAAAAATTCGTGACGTATAAAGTATTATTTATGTTTTATCATCTACTAACAATAAAAAAATATTAATCATAAAAAAATTAAATAAGACAAATAATCACTCGTTGAGCACGAAAATTCACTGGTGCACTTCCATTTAATGGAAGTGTCCAATTTTCTCCAAGGTGAAAATGGCGGATCGATCCAAACTCCAGAGACCACACCAGGGCAGTACTCCAGTAAGCAGGTAAACAGTACAGCAGTACACTGCATTTCTGCAAGCTGTGCAGTGCAGCTGCAGCAGCACGTTTGCGGTGCTTCTCGCCGCTGATCCGTCGGCGGCGGCCGTCACGATGGACCAGGCCGGGAAGGCGATGCTGTACCTGATCGTCAACCCGTGCACCTTCGCACCTCCACGGCGCCGCCACCCTCCTCCACGCTGCCGCCGGTCACCGCCGTCCGCATTGCCTGCTACCGCGCCGCCGACGCTGAGAGGGAAGGGAGAGACAGATAGAGAGAGGGGGAAGGAGAGGATGTATTGACATGTGGGCCCCACCTTTTTTTCCTTGACATGTGGCCCCATCATTTTTTAATTTTTTTTGTGTGTAGCTGACAGGTGGGCCCACGGATTTTATTATTTTTGTGAGATATAATTGCCACGTAAGCGCCACGTCAATGCCACGTGGTACAAAGACCTTAGTCAAACCAGCCACGTATGCGCCACGTCAGCCAAAACCGCCTTCAAAACCACCAAGGGACCTCGTTTGCACTGGTTTTAACAGTTCGGGGACGGGTTGTATCTGGTTGTGTGGTTCAAGGACGAAAATCGGATTCGATGTAAAATTAAGGGACCTCAGATGAACTTATTCCTTTGCGATCCGAGGTAAAAAGTACACCGAGGCACCTCATCTTGTCACCGAATTTCAAATTCGTCCTTGAATTATAAAACTATTCCCCAGCTTATAAAACCAGTGAAAATTAAGTCTCTCTGTGGCATTTTCTCCGGTTTTGACTGACGTAACGCCTACATGGCTCTTTTGACCAGTTTTTCGTTCCATGTGGCATTGACATGGCACCTACGTGTCAATTTGGTCTGGAAAATTATAAAAATAGTGGATCCATAGGTAAGTTACACTAAAAAATAAAAAAAAAATAGTGGAGCTCATGTAGATCCACATATCATCCTCATTCTCATTTTCTCCTCTCCATCCTCTCCTCTCTTTCTACTTCTCACCACACGGCACCGGGCGGAGCGAACGAGCTGTAGCAAAAACAACTAAAAAATTTAGTGCAGTAAAAAGATAATTTGAAATGACACTTAAAATGTATTGGCCCGATGTTGTAAAACCAGTAGTATTTGTCACTCAAGATAACGTTTATTATTACCTCTATTAATTTGTGTACTACAAATTATAAGCGAAACAATTAAAAAAAACCTTGGCCAAGGATATAAGAGCAATTACAATCTTGAGTGATATTTATTGAAGTGCTACTATTTATTAGAGTAAATAATGGTAATAAATATAATGGTCGGATGTATTGAGAAAGCAGTACATCAAAACCTCTTATATTTATACCCTAAATCCTTATATTTATGGACAAACTAAGTAGTTTCTAAATACCAAGGGAGTACTCTATTTGTTCCAAATTATAAAGCATATAATTTTTCATATGGTGTTCAATGAACTATTATTTTATTTCACATTATATTATCAACAACTATAAAATTAGTATCACATGAAAATTTTTAAGACACAAATATAGTGATATAGCATACTCCGTATATAATACTTAACATAAATAATTTTAGTATAATCATTAATCAAAAGTTAACGAGTTTAATTTTTCTAAAACAAAATAAGGACGCCGGGTAATTTAGGACGAAGGGAGTATTAAATATTAACTAGAGCAACAAATATTGGATTCCATATTTTTGGTTCACACAAGAGTAACTTCTGATCTTGTACTCTTTCCATCCCTAGTCGAATGTGATATATGTGATACTACGACGAATTTGAATGCGTCTATTTAGATTCGTAATATATATATATTTTGAGACAGGAGAGTAGTACTATCTCCGTTCCACCAAATTTTTTTTATATTATGAGACAGGAGAGTAGTACTACCTCCGACCTATTTGAAGTGTAGTTACCGGTTTCCGTATACCGCTTTTGACTGTCTATCTTATTTAAAAAATGTATGAAAAAAATATAAAAAATTCGTGACGTATAAAGTATTATTTATGTTTTATCATCTACTAACAATAAAAAAATATTAATCATAAAAAAATTAAATAAGACAAATAATCACTCGTTGAGCACGAAAATTCACTGGTGCACTTCCATTTAATGGAAGTGTCCAATTTTCTCCAAGGTGAAAATGGCGGATCGATCCAAACTCCAGAGACCACACCAGGGCAGTACTCCAGTAAGCAGGTAAACAGTACAGCAGTACACTGCATTTCTGCAAGCTGTGCAGTGCAGCTGCAGCAGCACATCACATGGCCGCGGCTGCACGGGGTGAGGAGGAAGGAAGGCGTTAGCAGTTGGCGCCACCCCTCGCATTCATGGCGCCATTAACACACACACCTCTCCCTCCAGCTCAAAAGCCAAAAATCTTCTTAATTAGCCACTCGAATTCTTAAGCAGCCAATCGATTGATTAGTAATTAGCGATGAGATGGCATTGAGCTAATGGTCCACGCCACGGTTATTCTACATGATGCTAAACTTACGATTTCGCTGATGCGACCTATATTTTTACTATTTTCTATTAAAATCGTATTATTTCTTAAAAACAATTCGCACTCAGCACCATCTCGTGTCGCGTTGTTTGCCTTCTCCACCGTTCTCGGCCGCCGTAGCCCCCACTCCTCGTATTTTCCAAGGCCAAAATCCCCTACGAAAATTAACTGAAAAACCCTATAACAGCGAAAAGAGCGGAAAAACGCCAAACCAAGAAAAACCCCAAGTGGGCACAAAAGGCGAAGGGCAGAAACAACCCAACCCCCACCGCCTCCTCCTCCTCGTGCTCGCGGGAGATGGAGCATGACGCCGACCCTGCGCCCGCACCGGCGCCGGCGATCGCCTCCCTCCAACCCGCCGACGACGACTGGGCGGCCCGCGACGACCTCGAGGAGGCTCCAGCGCAGCCCCATCCGCATTCCGCGGCTCCCGATGACGACGACGCCCGAGAGGCGCCCCGAGCCCGTCCGGCCCAAGGTACCATGCCGCTCCGTCTCGATTCCTCTTCTGCTCTGTTTGCCCCCTCGCGTGCCTGCTGGATCCTTCCGTTCGATCGGAGCTCGCCTGGTGCGGATCGCATCTGTGTCTAATTATGCGGTAGCCTACTAGGCTGTGCCTAATTATGCTGTAATGTGTGGGTTCGGACTTCGGAGGGTGTTTCTTCCATTGTTTGGGCTGCTGCCGCTGCGGTTCGGGTGGGGAGGTGAAATGGTGTATTTCATGGGTTCTGATGATCTGGGTAGAGTTGGGTAGTTTTGTAATCGATGTCGTTTTATTTGTACTTCTATTATTTCATTAGTTAAGGTAAGAAATATGATCAGACTAGGTCTTAATGCGTCAAGCGTAGCCCTTCTGTTTCAGTAATACTTCCTCCGTTTCACAATGTAAGTCATTCTAGCATTTGCCACATTCATATTGATGTTAATGAATCTAGAGATATATATCTATCTAGATTCATTAATATCAATATGAATGTGGGAAATACTAGATTGACTTACATTGTGAAACGGAGGAAGTATGTGGGTATGGACTTCCTACCGTCATTGTAATTTTGAACAGTTATGTTGCCAAACCCATGTTACTCCCAAAACTATGAATCAAGCACATTTTAAATTATTCTTCAACTAAAATTTGTAGCACAAGAGAATGTGAAAGTTATGTTATGCTTGATAGAAATTTCTATTTAGTCTTATGGGCCATCACGTGAATGCTGCTAATGATGTCAGATGCTGGTGGTAATGTAAACAAGTAATCAGATGGTGTGTGGTGTTAATATGTTGCCCCTAAACTTTGGAGCCATTCTCATTTTGGTTGTTACGATCTTACATTGATTCCTCTGTTTATAGTTTATAATCAGGTAACCCATGTAGGCTTTGAATGCTCTTTTTAATCAATAATTTGTTTGCCCACCTATTTTTAATCAATAATTTGTTTGCCCACCTTATGTAGTTGGCTTTGAATGCTCTTTTTAATCAATAATTTGTTTGCCCACCTTATGTAGTTGGCTTTGAATGCTCTTTTTAATCAATAATTTGTTTGCCCACCTTATGTAGTTGGCTTTGAATGCTCTTTTTAATCAATAATTTGTTTGCCCACCTTATGTAGTTGGCTTTGAATGCTCTTTTTAATCAATAATTTGTTTGTCCCCCTATTTTTAATCAATAATTTGTTTGCCCACCTTATGTAGTTGGCTTTGAATGCTCTTTTTAATCAATAATTTGTTTGTCCCACCTTATGTAGTTATTCAATCGCGAGTTACCTACCTATTACTTATTCATAGTCTTTTAATGTTAGCTTTTTTTAGACAATGAGTCTTCTAATGTTAGCTACATTATACTCCTTATTCATAGTCTTCTAATGTTAAGCTTTTTTTAGACAATGAGTCTTCTAATGTTAGCTACATTATACTCCTTATTCATAGTCTTCTAATGTTAAGCTTTTTTTAGACAATGAGTCTTCTAATGTTAGCTACATTATACTCTCAGGTGTCAATGGAATCAAGTCAAGTCTTCAGTCACTGGAATTGCAGTCAGTAGGTATGTGTGAAAAGCGGAAATCTTTCTTTCTTTTGAACTATACATCGTGGTTATGATCATTCAGAAGAATCAGAATTGTTCGAGAATTTCATCCCTTCACTAATTTGCGCTCTTGAGAAAATCTGTAATTCATGTTCATGTGGTGTCTGAAGTTTCTCTATCAGATTGCTTTTTTTTTTTTTGGAAACCCATTCGAAAATTTGTAAGTCATCTTTATGTGGTGTCTGAAGTTTCTCTATTAAATTGCTTTTATTTGGAACCTGTCCGGATGGTGTTCTTATTCCTTATGCTAATCTATGTTTTGCAAGAACTTAAAATTGAAAAAGCAATGAAATCTACATTTTGTTTTCGTGGAGCTTTCTGAAATCCTGTATAACTGCAATTCAATGACAATGTGTTGGATCTTAAGGCCCTTTCTCACCTTGTTTTAGATTTGCCACATGATGCAGTTCAAACAGAAGCAAAGGAGGAACAGAATAGAAAACGGCATTTGAATGTTGTTTTTATTGGCCATGTTGGTGAGTGCTCCTGTAAATTTTTGCATCCTTTTGTCTAGTTTAATACATAGGTCCACTGTGACTTGAATGTCCAATGCAGAATGAAAAGTGTTCTGGAGTCTTCTTACAATTTACATCCCTGATTCGGTATTGTGGTAGAATGTTGGTCTTATCAATCTTACCAGCAATTATTTGCTTTTGTGACGTAATTTTGTAGGAAAAAAGCCATAGAGCAAAAATGGTGTGCTTTGCCTTCTGATAGTAGTGTATTTTTGTAGTATTAGAAAATTGCATTTTTCAGTTCTTGCTTAACATAGATTAACATTAAGGACTGATTGAATGGGGCTAATTGGTGTGTTAGGGGAGTGCTCGCCTAACTGTTTTGCAGTAATCTTTTTGGTACTAGACCAAGTTATCCTGAGTCCTTTTCTTTTTGAAGAAATAAACTATGCTGACTTGTTCAATAAACCCATTAGGCCCACTGTGCGCTTGCTGTAGAATATATTGTACCATTGTGCCCTTGCTGTAGTATGCTGCTGCCTATTTGCTCTGTTCCTAAGTAGCTACAGTTTTCGTACATTTGGTCAATTTTACATTGACCATTAATTATTAAATTCTCCATAGGCATGTTTTTTATTTTTATTTGTAATATAAGGGTCTAGACAGCGCTTACATATTTGTGCATGTTTGATCTGGTCTTCCTCATTTTCTGATCTTAATTTTCCTTTATAGACTTAGTTATACTGTTGCATCATTTATTCATTTGTTGATGGTCATTTTATTTAGTCAAATGTTACCACTAATCATTAACCCACGAATTTGAAGTGGTTACTTTACATAATGATATATGCACGTCTATCAAAAATATAATTTGTTAAATTAAAGATCTCTAGGGTTGATAGTTGATACATGCATAGGATATGACCATCATTAAGAGTACCTGATTATATTTGAGGGTCATGTTCTTTTGTCATCTTACTGTCAAATCACAAAAATAAATACATCTTTCACTGAGGGTGCTTTTAGAAGTTAATTACACATAGTTTAAATAACATAAAAACAAATAGCATCTATCCCTCAGATACATTGCATTGTCTCTACTGTTTGATTAATTTTTCTTTATCCTTTGCATACACCAGCGTAGCAGATTATTCAGAGAAAGAAACTGTGCTGAATGGATAATGTTAAACTTTATTTAAAACATGATTTCATAAAAAACTTTAAGAAACAGATAACTAATAATGGTCAATTTTATATTTGTGTTGGATGTAAAACTGGACTAGAAAGTCTATGTTATAGATAGCAAAACAACAACATAAAAACCAGTTTGCCACTAGATGGGCTAGTAATCGAGTGGTGAGAGCCAAGGAGATTACTTGCGCCCAACCTGGTCAATCCCAATTGTTAACACAACACACATTTATATTTGTGACGTGTATAGGTGCATGTGCAGCAGAATATATGTGTCTGAAACCTAGATGAATAAATGGAGAGAGGCCACTTGTAGAACTTGTCTAAATGTTGAGGTTTAAGATCTGGTGGCTGAACACCGTTATAACTGGTGCGAGACTGTCATCCATTGCTACCAGAATTTTTTATTAGCAGCTTGCTTCTGGATTTTCTTTCATCATTAGCCAATGAGATGCAATTACGGGTATGTTAGAAGAGTCCTTACTTTTTGTTTACTTCTCATGTTACAATACCTTTGTAGTGGAAATTACAATAGCTTATCCTTCACAATTAAACATATATGTCTAGACAAATGATCATAGCCATTAATTATAGCTTGGTATGACCAGATGGATGACCAGATTTATTTACTTCTTTACCAAAACACAGGAATTTCCAGGTAGTACGTAATTAGTATATTTAGATAGATTTGATGTACATATGCTACAAGCATATGCTTATGTCTTATTGTCGCATAAGATGTTATGGCAATCTGATATTTTGCTAAAAGCTTCTATGACCTCACCTATTTCTATTGGTTATTCATGGTTCCAGATGCTGGTAAGTCCACAGCTGGAGGCCAGATATTGTTCTTAAGTGGGCAAGTGGATGACAGGACAATCCAGAAGTATGAAAAAGAAGCAAAGGACAAAAGTCGAGAGAGCTGGTAATTAGTTCCCTCGTTTAATGCCTCATAGAATCTTGTTTTGTAAGTTAGATCCATATTTAAATCAAATAAAGAAGAAAACAGTTAACACATTTCTTTTGTAGAGACTATTTGTATGCCACTTGACCAAATATGTTCCTGCTGCTCAGAAACTTTAGTGAAACCAAAGTGAGTCCATTAAAAATAACCTTACTTTAGAGCAATCTCCCCAGCAGTGTACAGGTCTTGGTGAATTTATCCTTTCTATTTTCCATCCCTTCTTTCATCCACAGATTCTTTCTGTAAAAGGTCCATATGCACATTGACTTTGCTCTAGATAAATGGGCAGGCTAAAGCTTTGTTGTAACTGACATGTTTAATTTGTTTTATGTTCTGCATAGATTTGAATTTGCAATTTCCTCTTTGGTTTGCATTTTGGTTGATGCTTTTCACTCAGCTTAAAGGTTCTAAAATGTGGTAGGGTATGGGGTTTTCTGTGGTTAACCCATCTTTGTAGTGCTTATATGGCATAATTGGCAGCTTATGTCTTTTAGACCTTTCTAACGCTTATACGGCACAAATGATTTTGATTACATTTTTGGGCATGAAAGTGATACTTTTATCACATGTTGGTGAGATTCTCATTCATATACATGAATACCACAGGTACATGGCATACATTATGGATACAAATGAGGAAGAACGGGCAAAGGTATCATCCTTGGGAATATGCTCTAGCCATCCTTATGTTTTTCATTTATGGCAAAAATATGTTGCTTCCTACATTAGGCTTTGTACGCTTGGAACTCGGGTGAAAATTCTTAGTAAGGATTATTCTGCAAACCGTCTAATTAGTGGCAGGAATGGGATGGATATTGTATCCACTATCCAGACTAGAGATGTTCAACATATATGCTAATAAAATATTCAAGATGTCTAATCCAACTTTAGTGGTGGAATCCATGTCCATCCATATCCATGACATAAACAATCTACAGTCAATTGGATATCAATTTGTAGTTAATGACAAAGAGCTTCTTGACTTGTTCCCAATAGAAAAGTGGAGCCTCAGTGCTGCATTACATACTTTGGAGCTGATGGGCAGCACAGGAGTTCACTGTTTTCATTGATAACTTCTGTCAACGATGTAACCATGCTGCTGGCATGAACCCTTTCTTTAACTGCTGTTGTAACAAGTCGACAGCAACAGGATGTACCTATAGGGAAATGGAACCTAAGGTTTGTTCTAGTTCCAGTGCTGATGATCCTTGATGGCCACTCCCACATCCTGTTTCGACTGTGATGAGCATGTGATATCTTGAGATTACTTGTGTGGTTATCTCTCTACTGCCTTCAAGAGTTTGCTGCCATCTGCTTGCTTATATTCTGACGGTTGGGTTTGGATTATTGGGTAACATCATTGCACCTGTTTTTCTTGGATCATTGGATAGACCAGTAATTTGAACCATGCAAATCAATGGTCATGGCCTGCTCCATGGATAGACCAGTAATATGAACCATGCAAATCAATGGTCATGGCCTGCACCATGGATAGACCAGTAATATGAACCACAAATCAATGGTCATGGCCTGCTTCATGATCATTGGATAGACCAGTAATATGAACCAGTAATATGAACCATGCAAATCAATGGTCATTTCCGAATCCAACAAAGTTTAAATGGTGTCTATGGATACTCCAGCTCCAATCCTGCTTCTAGGTCATCATACTTCTAATTCATGAAATTTGATTTTTGTCGTGGCTTGAATAATTCTGTCAAATATCACTTATTGTACTTACAATGTGTTCTTTTGAATCTATTCAGGGGAAGACAGTTGAAGTTGGGAGAGCACACTTTGAGACAGAAACTACAAGATTTACCATTTTAGATGCACCAGTAAATTTTTTTTGCCTCATATACTGTACTTATTTACATATACCATAGTAATGCAAGGTCATAGTTTCATATTTCAATATTTTGAAACAGATTTTGTGTTGCTTTATGGAGCAACTGTTGTGATTCTATCATATTTTAAGATAGTTTCATACATTTAAATAACTTGAACGCAAAACTTAGATAAGCAGAAGACTTAAACATAAAATGGTGATGTATTACCTTTCCCCCTTTTGAAATAATTGGAATCGTTCATGTGGAAGCAATAACTGCCTTGGTACCTTATGTGCGTCTCAAACTGGTCTTTGGATTAATTTATAGGGATTGTATGTGTTTGTTGCTCTGTTTGTTTGACTGAAACTATGTCTTCATTCATGCTTGTACAGCTCATTTTTGAGTTTCACCTTTGTGTAGAAAAGTAGCAACAATTCAGGGTGTTTTTGCTAACCAAGTCATTACACCTTATTACAAGACATGCTACTTTCTGATGATTATTTGATCCATTTTATAATGGTTTCTGTGTTCTTTTATATAATGTTGTATTCAATATATTTCTGACATACAGGGCCACAAAAGTTATGTTCCAAACATGATAAGCGGTGCATCTCAAGCAGACATTGGTGTTCTTGTAAGCAGTGGCGCAATCTTTCGAAATCATATTTACCATCTTTTCTGCCGGGATATAATATGAATGTATCATTGTTTCCCTCAGGTGATATCTGCTCGGAAAGGTGAATTTGAAACTGGGTATGAAAGAGGCGGGCAGACTCGCGAACATGTGCTTCTGGCAAAAACTTTGGGTGTTTCTAAGTTAGTTGTGGTCATAAATAAGATGGATGAATCTACTGTTGGCTGGTCGAAAGAACGGTATATACATTGATAACAAATCCACTGAGAAGAATTTGTTCCTCTTAAATAAGCATGTTGGGTAAAGAAAAATCATTATTTCACTTATGTGGTTTCAGATATGATGAAATAGAAGGAAAAATGGTTCCTTTTCTTAAATCATCAGGGTACAATGTTAAGAAAGGTATATAATTATGAATGGGATCATCTTTCACTCTTTTCTGTATGCGTTAAATTTAGGTTGGAGATATCTCTTCACAAAATCTGTTCATTTTTCTCAATTTAATTTGAAATTTCTATTCTATTATGAAAGAAGTTAGTGGTGGTCATGAGTCTACCATCCACGGTCCGCGCTGCACCTATGCTTTATTAATCCAAGAATCTTCTCTGAAAAGTTATGTCTTTGCGCATGTCATTTGTAATAAGTTGAAGCTTCACATCTTCTTTTTCTAAGCATGGTAAGACATCTTTCATCTACATGGAATATTATTCTTTATTGTTACCTATTATGCCATCTGCAAAAAGTTTAGTAAGTAACATTCCATAGTTTTCCTTGCCATTATTTGGTGACTTCCTGGTTTAGATTGTTTAGCTTTGTGATTGTTCCTAATTTAGCCCTAATTATACTAAAAATGCTGGGAGTTTATTCACGAAGCACTATTTTTGGATACATTTGGAGTATATGATATGCTTTTTATGATGTTTCCTGTGTCCTGCAAATGTTACATATAATAATCAAAAGAAACTCATATGTTTTCTTTGTCCAAACAACATAAGCTTTTTGATATTCGTGTGGTTACTAGTTAGAGATTGGCTTTTGGGTGTTGACATAGCGTCATATATTATATCCAGCACTTGTTGAATGGAGCCCTTGCTCAACTGAGTGTGGTAATAACAATGATGTGATGATATGTGGTTATGATAATGATGGAATTATCCACAATACATTATTTTTACCTTGCTTTTTCTGGCATTCTTTTCAGATGTCCACTTCTTGCCAATCTCTGGTCTTTTGGGGACTAATATGAAGACAAGAATGGATAAAAGCAATTGTAGCTGGTGGAGTGGTCCATGTCTTTTCGAAGTTCTAGATTGCATTCAAGTCCCTTTACGAGATCCAAAAGGTCCAGTAAGGTTAGACGATCAGGTTTCTTAGCTTGTCAAGTACAATTTAAATGGACTAAGAAAACCCCTGTTCATGTCATGTGGTACTTACCAAACCTTGGTTTCATAAGATGAAATGGCATTTCTTTAGGAGAAAAACTTTTATTTCCTTTCTGTTCAGATTGCATTTTCGTACTTGAATAATTATGATGGATAGTTTAACTAATAACAGTAAGGCACATATATATGCAGGATGCCAATCATTGATAAATACAAAGACATGGGCACAGTGGTCATGGGAAAAATTGAATCAGGAACTATCTCGGAGGGTGATAACATGTTGGTTATGCCAAACAAGGTAACATCTTTTATTGTTGATGTTTTCAAGTAGCAAGTGCATCAGCTTTTGCTGGAATTATAAATCTGATCTTGGTGCACATTCTATTTTGCTGACAGGCCAACGTGAAAGTCATTAGTGTACACTGTGATGAAGATAGAGTGAGAAGTGCTGCACCTGGTGAGAATGTCCGAGTCAAACTGTCAGGAATTGAAGAGGATGACATCACTGCTGGTTTTGTGCTATCAAGCATTAGTAAGTGTCTTTTCCAAGTAGTCGGGAGCAGCAAGATAATTACTTTGTTGGTGCTGCTTTCTTTAGTACTCTCCTTGATAAGTGGTACTGATTCTGGCTGAACTTTTTGCATTCTGAACACTTGATTATATATTCCTCTAGTTAAAAGTGATGCATTTATGTTCTAGGATATATCACTATTTTTGCAAGTTGAAAGGGATCCTGTCTATCTGTGCTCTATTTGTCTTTGAATTCTTTTGTTTGTTTGATACTTTGATGATGCCTTTTTGTTTGTTTCCTGAAGCAGAAAAGTAGAGAAAATTCTTCATTCATTTTACCATTTATTTTATTCTTACTAAGTTTTTACCATGGAAGATTACATTATTTATAAAAAATTGCATTTTCTTACATGGTGATATAGCAGTTTTTATTCACCCAAATGTACGTAGAAGGGTTTAATTAACCAATGTGGAGACTAGATGTGCCCCTGGAGAATTTTAAACTTGTGTCTGGACCAGATTTTTTTTTCTGGTTGGATCTGCTCAAACCTGGCTAAATTTAGTGGTTTACTATCCCACCGAAGTGCCTTTTTTGAGCCTAGCTCGGAAAAAAAAAGAGCTGGTTTGCAAACAGTACCTGGGTGGATTATTTTCTGCACATGTTTACTGTTGAGCTTTCTGAAATAATTAGCTATTCATGAACTGGTGACTATGGTCTAGGTGTTTGTTTAGCTTGGACATTTTTCAAGCACTGGAAGTTGTTTTTTAGTATACTGATTCTTGGCAACGTTGTTCTTGCAGAAAATCCTGTTAGTGCTATATCTGAATTTCGTGCTCAACTACAGATATTGGAGTTGCTTGACAATGTAAGTAACACTTACAGACGATAGCATAGGATATTTCATGCTTGACTATTCTCACTTGACATTTGTTAGTTCTCTGTGTTCAATACCTTGGTTTGAATGCTGGTTCCTGCAAGGCCTACTATGATTTGTCAGGAGTGCCTTGCTTAGTTTGCAATCTTCTCTTAGATAGAATAACGGCTGATTTTCTTTGTCCTGCATAGTTTATTTACAAAAACATATGTTTGGAAAAGAAAAGTATAAAATACTAGAACTGGTGATCTGGTCTTTCGAGCATGAATTTGGGAATGTGTTGGACATGGATATAGATATTTTTGTTTTGGATGTTGACAATTTGTATATAAAAAAAAAACTGTACTTTTATGGAATGGCATTTTTTGGCTTATACTGTAAACAGATTTAAGTGAAAAATAAAACATGAGAATTTAAAATATTTCTTACTTCATAGCCCTGTTATAAGTTAAGACATCTTTTTAGACTGTTAGTTCATCCTATTTTATCAACTGATAGGGCTCAATATGATTATACATGATTTCCTTTTTCCGAAACCAATAGTTTTACAAATTTTCCTGCATTATGTGTATGTTCTATACTTTATATTCCACAGTGGATTCAAGTTTACAAATTTTAGTATATTGATCAATATACATTGGAGTAAGCCACAATTATTTGGTCAATACATCAGGTTAACTGACTGATATTATTTGGTCAATAAACTCCAGTTTATGTCTCCTATTTGTTTAATTTTGTTTTGGGCGCTCAGAAACCAAAATTATTTAGATTGAAATTATTGTCACATGGATATTAGTAATTCAATAATCACTCCTGTTCGGGACGGTTTATACCAGATGAAATTTCTTTGATATTTGAACATCTAGATAGCATTAATATAATTACTACAAAAAATATTGCAAGGGTCTTATGAGCCTTCTTGTTCTTTTTAAATTCCAAATCCAGGGTGTCTTAACTCTGGACTGACTTCTTGTGTATTCGAATTTCTTATGAATGTGATGTTTGATGTACTAGGCAATTTTTACTGCTGGTTACAAGGCAGTGCTGCATATCCACTCTGTAGTTGAGGAATGTGAGATTGTTGAACTCATAGAAGAAATTGATTTGAAGAGGAGGAAAGAAGGTGACATAAAAAAGAAGAAGCCAAAGAGGAAACCTCTTTTTGTGAAGAATGGAGCTGTCGTCGTTTGCCGTGTTCAGGTTATCCTTGAAACTTCCTCAGTGAACTGCTCAGATACCATATGGATCCCTCGCTCTGGCATTAAAGTCTGAGGGCTACATTTTTCTAATCACCTCTGTTTTACATTAGGTCAATAATTTGATTTGTATCGAGAACTTCTCTGAGTTTCCTCAGCTTGGAAGATTTACGCTCCGGACTGAAGGCAAGGATATACATCCTTTTCTGAAATCAATGTTTGGCTCTGTTTAAATCATGCAACACTGATGTACCAAAGATGTTTTTATTTTTACCTGTAGCACCAAGTCTTCTTTTCTAAATGTGACATTAAAATTATATAACATAGGAATTACGTCTAATCGGACACAGATAAGTCATGATTTTGAGTGTGTTTGCCTATCGAAATTATTATAAGAAGGATTGTGATGATATACTCTTTCTGCTGTTATTATTTTTCCTAAGGTATCTAATGCTCATTTAAATGAACCTTTTTAATATCATTCACTAATTCTATATAATCAGAATCTCTGTTAGTTTATTTCTCGCAAATTCAATAATATATTACTTTAAGGTAATGCAAGTGCAGTTGGCTGCAAAATTTAACCATAGCTAGTCAGGCAAAATGGGCAAGCACCAAGCAGTCATCAAATACTCTGTTTCCTTCTCTTTGGCTGCTTTTCACCCTATTGAAAGTTGTACTTAGGTTTTCTATGCATGTTTTTTCACCAAGTCCAAGTAATCCGACCATAAAGTATGCTGTTGTTTCTCTCCCTGTCTTAGTAAGTTCAATATATTCCGACTCCATGAAGCACGTTTCATCTTAAATTGTTGCAGGTAAGACAGTTGCTGTAGGAAAAGTTGTTGCTGTTCCACCTGCTGGGAGCTCAACATTTAATGTTTAGACCTTCCAGAGGTTGAGGTGAGTAAATGAAAACATTTTGCTGAGTTCTGTTGTGGGTTGTAATTTGGAGTTCAATCATCATAAGAAGATTGCACCAGTGGTACCTGTACAACCCAATTCTAGATTGCAAATACACTTTTAGAGCTGTGCACTGAGTATAGCTTACAATGAAAATCACAAGTTTGAACACAACAGATTCAAGGTTATCTAGGTGGTCTAATTTTAACACAACAGATTCAAGGTGCTCTAGGTGGTCTGTAAGTACATATGGCTAAAATGTAGTGTCTGCCGTTTTTTCATTATCTTGTATTTACACTGCGACGTTTGTCTTTTCAGGACAAATAGAAGGTTCCTTGGTGAGCTTTCTTTCTGTGGGGTTAATGAGCTTTGTTATGGAGCCATGTTCTTGCAATCCCAGCTTTGAGAAGTGTTAACCATCCATTGGGCGTAGTGGCCAAGCTGGATAACATATTTTTATAGCCGTGCTAAAATGTTTGTGGATGTCAAACTCCGTCGATCTGCCATTGCAACTGATGCTAACATAATATTTCAAGACTAATTCATTACCATTTTATACGAATTTTGGTTAGTTCTTTCTGAAGATGAGTGTATATAACCTGCTGGACTCACTTGTTTTGAACTCTGTTTAGTCCCTCACAGATAAGACTAAATATAAATTTTGGTGGTGCTAAGTGATTCTTTAAATGCATCTCTCGAGTAATGCAGTCAGCCTCTGTACAACATTTGAACGTTTATCTCCCTCAGCCTCAGGTAGAACTGTTGACTAGTCCGGATATGTTGGAGCTTTTGCACAAAAGAGGGAATTGGAGCAAGAACTGAGTTGGAGCGTTGATTACTGATTTCGTGGGGTTCGTGGGGTTTCCTCAGTTCAGCATCTGATCACAGTCTCATTTCTCTACTACTTACAAATTTCATAGTGGTGATGGCGAGTCTACAAATTTCATAGTGGTGGTGGCGACTCCTGGGTAATCTAAGGGTTAAGATTGCTAGTTGCTGTTGAGTTCTCAAGAGGTCCTAGATTAAAAATGCAATTACACTATAAAATTCTTTCTGATTCTTGGTTGATATTTTTTTTTTATTGAAAAAGAGGTGTTGATCCCTCCTTTACTTTATTCAAATCACTAACATAGGGTAGAATACACATTTGGTTAATTATTTGCTGGTCTGCCACTCAGCGTACAATTGTTGGTGAGGCCTTGGTGAAAAGACAGCCATCTCATCACCACGATTGAACTTCAAGCTCCTAGACTCCTCCCTTGAAAGTAGGTAGGCTTTAGCGACCACAGTCAACTGGCAAAGCACGAAGAATGGATCTCTTTCCAGCGATCTGACTGTCTATGGCATTGTGGCTAGTCTTGAAGGACATCCAGGAAAATCCTTCCTGGCGTGCCTTCACTGCAACTGCAAAGTTCTGTGGGATTAGCAGGATTTGTTGTTGGCGAAGCTCACCATCAAAGACAGTCCTACCACGGTGATCAACCACCTGGATGCGCCCTTGACCAGCAGTCACATACATCACTGTATGCGCATTCACTGTCCAATGTGGAGTGAGCAAAGCATTCTACAAAGAAGAGGAAAATAGATCAGTGTAATAAGTACTATGCCTACATTATTTTGTGCATAAAAATCTTATTAACTTTGTCATGGTTTATACTCACACTCTGGAGCACAGTTCTCGTGGCACTCATCTGTATGATATTGAGAATTGGAAAATTCTGGCTATTGGCCCTTGTGATCCTTCCACCGCGGGGGTTGAATATGTCGGTGGATTGTGCATTATTGATGTTCTTGCTCAGCTTAAAAGCACACATAATCTCGTCTAGACCATTGTTTTGCACACAACCTCTGCCTGACCAGGTTGGTTGCTGTTGCTGTTCTTGGGACTGTTCCTCTTGGACCTGCTCAGTTTGGAAAGAAGGATGTAGTGCTTGGAGACCTTGCGCAACTCTGATAATCGCCCCTCTTTGGTCATTTAGTTCTTGTAGCCTCATGGCGGTTTGCCTACTCACGCCTAGGGCCTCACCAAGTAAATCTGGATTGAATCCAGCAAAGATGTTTTGATTGTTGCTTTGTTGTTCAGCTTGGTACGAATACTGCTCTTGCTGCCAGCTCGTAGGCTTTCCGGCCAAGAAAAATTCCTACTCAATATATTGAGTTGCATTATATAATATGTATTAGTGGTACCACTCATTAAACCAAAGTTAGAAATATGGAATGGTATTAATTATGCTTGTTAGATGTATATATGGGCATACTCTTGGTATTGGATCAAGCTGGTTAGCATTGTTTCCAAAGTCGATGACCGAAAAAGCAACCACAGGAGAATCACCGTTGTTGTACAACCAATGGGCCACTCCAGCTGGCACTGCAATGACATCCCCTTGGCGGAACTTGTGAAGCTGCTGGTGCTCATCGCTCAATTTTTGGGTGCTAGGCTGCTCAAATGCTGACCGCACCGATTGAAATGTCTCCGGGCAACCTGGTAGTGCCATCCCCAACACTCCATGACCTACAACATGTACTCAAGCAATTAAAAAAACTCACATGTTGTGAACAATAATGTAGTTCGAAAACAACTAGTCGTGTGTACACACATAATATGTTGGACTATGGTATACAGACCTTGGATGATGTAGAGAAGCTTGTGAGCATTGGCATACACAGGTAGAGCCAAGCCCCTACTCTCAATGACCAAGCGCCTCACGCTCACTCCGGCACAACGGAACTCGTTGCGTACCTCGGTGTTGTAGTACTCAATAAAGCCGGCTTCAGATCTGTCTCGGTGAGTCACCTCGAGAGCGGCGAGATGCTCAAAACGACATTGGTGTTGGCTCACTGAGTCACCCCTAAACCCACGTGAGCTATATAGTGGGCCTCCACCAAATGAAAATTGTGCGATCGATACTTGAAAGAAGAGGAGGAGGCTAAGACATAGTGGTACAATGGTAGACATGGATGGCATGGTAGTCACCTGCTAGCTTCTCTCTACTGATGACTAGCTATGTAGGAGGAGGAGGGTTTATATACCCAAAACAAAGGAGAATATATACAAAAAGGAAAATATTACCTTATATATCTATGCAGAATGACGTGTTTAATTAGAGTCATGAGGTATATCTATTTCTTTTAGCAAGATGATGCAATAAAGTATATGTGGAACATCTTTAATTCGGTTTTATGTGGTTGGTGGGTTGTCCAATACATAGATATCCCTTTTTAAACTTTGTAAAGTGCATTTTTTGTTAGCCTACAGTAAGAGTGATGGAAATATTGTTGTGTTAACAACCAAATTTGGTAATATCAGCATCGGAGGTGAAGATGGGATCGAAGCGGAGTCGGAGATAAGGATTGTTGCGGGAACAGAGTAAGAATCGGCTGGAGTCCAGATCGGCTACGACTAGAATCGGCTAAATCTGAATCAGATTGAGTTAGGTGATACAACCGATTCCGACAATACGACTTGTATCCGATATTGGGTTTGAGTTGACGTACTTCAAGATGATTGCCATACATGGATAGAGTCCTGAGAAGGCAATTGTATCTATTAATTAGGATGTTTTGTGTAATTTCCTTAGAGATATGTTTAGGGCAAAAGTCTGCCGCAAAGACTTATGGTATCTTAGAGTTTGTTAGAGATAATAGTCGTGTCTGGTATGGACATATCTTGTAATTCTCGGGTATAAATAGACCCCGAGCCCTATGTAATTTTTAACACACACGTTCAATACAATCTCGGCGCATCGCCACCCTTTTTACTTTCGCTTTGTTTCGACGAGTTCTTGCTTTCGGGTTGAGCTGCATCGGTTTCGATCTTCAACAAGAGGTAAAACTTGTTATGACGACTTGTGTTCTCGAGATTAGTGCTTCCATCTTTATGATACTCTAATCTTGTCTACGTGATTCGTCGAGTTATCATATATCTTACATAATCTTCGGCAATATCGTCATCTAACCTACAATGGGCTAACATATGTCAGTAGAAGGCAGCCGATTAGGTTAAATAGCGACGTTGGCTTAGATTATATAAGATATCTACCACTTTATGAAACATCCAGCGGCTTGATTATCTAGATATTGTTCTTCTTTTCATACTTAATGCTGCATCAGTTGAGTTTGATCTATTAAGTCATGCTTAGAATTTCAATCTCTAGCCTGCCTTCTGGTTGCCGATTAGGGTAGTATCGGAGTTTCAGCCGATCTTATCTGATTTAACTACTTTTACCTTATATGCTTGATTGATATGTTAAATCCGCCCTTTATGTCAAGATCTTGTTGCATTTAAGTATACTAAGCTTTTGTTTGGTATATTATACTTGTTTTGATATCTTGATATAGAGTAGTATCGGAGTATTAGCCGATACATGCTAGATCTATCTGATCGGCTATGCTATAAACATATATAATCCTGTTATTAATATATATTTCGATCTAAGTGATTTATTCTGTCTCGGCATGGCGACCGATCTATCCCAATCACTTGATTTAAGTATTTATCGATATAAGAAACTATATATCGTTAATATCTACAGCCGATCGAATAGATTTATTCCTTATTGTCTATTTATAACCGCCGATCGATTCGTATATGACATCGGCTCAAAGATAAATGATATGTCATCGGCACCTAGCCGATCGGCTATCATTTATAGATTTAACCACGGATTCTTTGTCTTGTTTTCTGTTGATTACAGGATCAAATCAACTGGCACGCTCATACATCCGAAGGCGAGTTTTGGACATGCACTGGAGTTAAGCAGATCTCCCAGGCCTCGTGTTTTCTGTCAACATGTTGTCATGTCAGATAAGTTCAAAAAATGATATCATGTTAGTGCGAAGCATGAAACTAAAGTTTTGGTACGATAGGAGGAGTTTAGGATTTGCTTTACGCGTATGTGGCTTGACTAGAAGACAGGAGTTTCTAAATTGAATTGCTGCAAAAAGAGGAAACAAACTCAACCAAACTAAGGGCTGCCACATGCAAGTAATAATATAACATTATATATAGGGATGAAAACGGATCGAATACGGTCAAAAACTAGCTTTATCATACTCGTTTTCATAATTTTTCGGAATCGAAAACCCGGATATGAAAACAAAATCGAATAGAAATACGAAGCGAAACGAATACGGTGATGAATATTAACCAAAATATAAAAACCATCACTACTACACAAAAGATTTTTGTGTATGAGACCCTATGATTTTTGCAAACGGACCACAACTTGCCGCGTCGGTGTTTTCGCATACGACTCCTTAAGACGCCAAAATAAGCTCATTTTTGCATGCGGACCACTTAAGAGCCCACATAGAAAAAATCAATTTTCCATACGGGTGTCTTAAGGAGCCGTATGCGAAAATAAAATTAAAAATTTGAAACTAGTTTATCTCACTCATATGAACTCTAAATTGGATGATTCTTTTTCCTAAATGTTTCTAAATCATGCTCTATCATTTTATTGTTTTTACTGCTATTATTTGGTCATTTTTTTCTTTGAATTTGTTTTATCAACTAAAAATTTGAATTTCAAAACTTCAAATGATATTTTGTAGTAAATAATTTCAGCTGAAAAAGTCATGAACATAAAAGTTTAGAACTCATCAAGACATACAACTTTTATTTGGTCATTTCTTCATCCGACAAAGTGATAGTAACATTGTTCACAAAATTTACATATCTATTTTCTGCTACAAACATTAGAGAACCATATTTTGAAATGCAAAGAGTATAAAAGGGTGTCTTTGGTTCATGATCAAGATTGTAGATATGATATGGGCATCCATATTATAAGGGATATAATAATCTTTTTTTCTTTTGATAGGGTGGATATGGCCATTCATTTTTTAGAAGAGATGGATTGAATGAAAACATAAACTACTAATTATTCTATGTTAATTATCATTATTCTTGCCATAATCTACACTAGTTAATAATAAAATTGACTAATTATGTCTAATCGACATTAATTTTCACAAGTTAATTATAACAAACAACATGTAATACTTATTATTAATCAATTACTAATAATCAAAATTAGGGGCCTGTTTGGTAGAACTTCAACTCCTAAATTTAGTTTCAGGAGTTAAGTCTAGGGTGGAGTTGTAGAACAGCCTCATTTTATGAGAGCGCTCCACCTAGCTCCGCTCCCATTTTAGGTGGAGTTGAAACTGTTTGGCTGGGCTCCAGGAGAGGTGGAGCTGGAGCTGTGACAAACAGACCCTGGGACATGTGATATCGAGTCAATTTTATCGAATGAGTTCCAACATCTTCATAGAATAATCCAATTTTAGCTCTTTAGCTCTCCTGACCATCCCATTCACTCTTACCAAACACATATAAAAGTTGCATGGACATTTTTATTTAATGATACCTTCCAACCAAACACACCCTAAGATTAGATTATGTTATCTAACTTGTGTTATAATTCATGTGCAAGTAGCGTACTATAATATATTACATGTTGGAGTTATAAATTTTACTTTGTGGGTATACCACTACAAATTAATATACTCCCTCCATCCCATAAAAAAACCAACCTAGTATTGGATGGACATATTTAGTACAACGAATCTGGACAGGATGTCCATATCCGTTGTACTAGATATGTCTATTGATATTTCTTATTATCACAGATAAATCTGCAAGGCACAGATATCGTTGTAGCATTTCACCCATGAGTATTCCAAGGGTATCGTATTTATATTTCCGCAGTCTAGACAGGGGTTATGATAAGGTTTGATAGGTAGTGGACACACACAAGAGATTCATCTCTAAAGATTGCTTAGTAGGAATAGCCTAAGGATATTACGATACAACTGTACTTCAAAACTAACCATGTCGCATATACTTAACATATACATACTTACAACGTAGGATATAGTTCCATGCACCCAGGTACTATAGAGAAACCACTCTCTGCTGGTCTGCCAACGTAGTTATGGCATGTATGCACTCTTATTTCATACCCGAACGTGGAGGAATACAAAGGATGGACATGGCTATCACCACTTGCCGCCTACCTCACTTTCCGTGGGATACACCCGCATCCAACGATATTTATCTAGCCTAAACACCACGTTATGATAGTAAACAATATCACTATCTCCCCTAGGACTCTCACCCTTCGGATGAACAAGTTAGAGCTAGAGCAACCTATGAAGGTCATTGGACCGTTACTTAGCATGGATCGACTAGCCTAGGATGAAACAAATATACAAAGTATATACTACTCATAGGAAATATACTCAATAAAGAATTATATAAAATAAAAATAGAGCATATATAAATAAAGAATATAATACTATTAATTCAACTATAATCTTACACAAAGAAGAGAGAACTAGAGACATACCCAGAACTCCAAGAAGACTATAGATCAAAACTCCTAAGCTTAATTCCTACTAAAAACTATAGAGAATATAAAGCGAAGAGTGAATTGCTTCTTGAGGTGTGTGTTGCATGTGAGGGAGAGGAGCTCTATTATAGCCTTGTAAGACGGTTGTATGGCAGTTAGGGCCGCTAACTGCGCATAACCATCATTGGGGAGCGCTGAAGAGTCGCCACGTGGAAGATGGTGTCAGGTGCACCAAGATTGGTTCGGCCGAACCCATCCAACCACCCTGCTCACCAACTTTGGTGAGGGACTGACATGTGGGCCCCTATGAAGGTACCCGGGTGTTTGGTCCCACTTTGAGTTGGTTTGAGCTGACTTGAGGGCCCCTAAATCCGTGTGGTTGCACGTGATTCACTGGAGGTGTTTCTTTTGCATGCGGCTTAATTTCCCCTTCACTTTGGCATATAATTCGTGCATCCACATTAATTTTCTAATCCTAATACAACTACATTATTTATTATGGTATGCGTGTAAGACATGCTAAGGGCCTGTTTGGGGGAGCTTAAGATTCTGAGAAGCAGCTGGTTGGTAGTCAGCTTCTGAGAATCTGGAAAAAGCTGGGTTTTCCAGCTTCTGGCTTCTTGTTCATTTTCTGGATTCTACAACTACAGCTTCTCAGAATCTGGACCAAAAGCTGGACTGTTTGGGGGAGCTTCTCATTCTGAGAGAAGCTGCAGCGCTAGAAGCTCCCCCAAACAAGCCCTAAGTTTCCCTTTATTAGTTGTGCTAGTTGGCGGTTGAAACTGGTACTTAATAAACGTCAATAATGTCCCATTCAATTATAGGTTGGTTTTTATGGGATGGACGGAGTAAGTGTTAAGCAAACTGTTTTTATTTGAGTACCCCTTCGTTTCGTGATTATAAGCCGTTTGATTTTATTCTTAGTCAAACTTTCTTAAAGTTTAATCAAGTTTGTAGAAAAACATACTAATATTTCCAATACAAAACAAACATATTATCAAAAAATATTTAATATTAAATTTAATAAAATTAATTTCATGTCGTGGATGTTGCTAATTTGTTTCCTATAAATTTGGTCAAAGCTAAAGAATTTTGAATAAGAAAAAAGTCAAACGACTTATAATATGAAATAGAGGAGAGTGGTTGTGAAATGGTACTCACTTAGGGTCCCTTTGATTTGGAGGAAATATATAGGAATTTTGGGATGATTTCAATTCTATTGGAAAAATTTCTATAAATGCCTTTTAATTAAAGGATTGAATCATTTCTAATCATTTGAAATTTCCTATGAAATGAACAATCCTATAGAGATTTTGAAGAAACTCACTAAGAGCTCAAACTCTTGGAAAATTTACTTTGAGTGATATCTCTTCTCATCCGATTCTTATGTTTTTCCTACGGTCCATTCAAGGCGTTATTCCGTGTTTTTATATGTTTTGCAATCATCTGTTTAATACTTCTATTCTAATAGAATACTGTGTTTTTTTCTATTTCTTTGTTTTCTTTATTCGTATAATTTAAAGGAGCCCTTAAAAATTACTCATACATCCTAACAGGGAGTCGTAGATGGTTAGTTGTATATTCATAACATTACAATGTGGAATATAATAGCTCGCAACCTAGATTTAAATAAAAACAGTTTGCTTAACAATGAAACATTCGAAGGCAAATTAATTTTCCCCGCAGAAATGCCCTTCACCCGCAGGCCGGCAACAGGCAGGCCACAGTAGAGAGCACCAGAGGAGAGCACCCAGATCCCGCGAATTACCACCGAGATCTCGGCGATCCCCGCGGCGCGGCCTGGCCGGCATGGCTGTGGCGTCCTCCCCCTTGCCCACCCCGCGCTCCCCACGCCCCGATGCCGCGCTGCCCCCCGACGCCTCCACCGACACCGCCCCCTCCCTCGACTTCGGCGACCCGCCTCCCTCGTCGCCCTCCGCGCCCTCACCGACGCCGGCGCCGCCACCCGCCTCCTCCACGAGTGCGTCGCCTACCAGCGCGCCCTCGACGCCCGCCTCGACGCGCTCCTCGCCCGCCGCCCCGACCTCGACCGCGCCGCCGCCTCCCTCCTCCGCTCCGCCCCGCCGCTCCTCTCCTCGCCGCCTCCGACGCCGCGCGCTCAGGGACTCCTCCTCCTCCACCGCCGCGCTGGCCGAGGCGCTCTCCCCCGCGTGCGGCCACCTCGACGCCGCGCACTCAGGGCGGAGGCCGCCCTCGCGCGCGCCGAGGCGGCGCTCGATAGGTCCCGCGCGCTCGACGCCGCACGCCGTGCTCTGGCGGCGGATGATCTCACGGCCGCTGCCACCGCCGCGCACGACTTCCTCGCCATCGACGCCCGGTTCCCCACCGATGACGACCTCCGCCGCGACCTTCTGGACATCAAGCGCAGGCTGGAGGGGCTCGCACGCCGAAGGCTGGCGGCTGCTGTGGACGCGCAGGACCATCCCGCCGTTCTCCGCCTCGTCCGCCTCTTCCCTCTCCTCGCTCTCGCTGATGAGGGATTGCAGGTCTATGTCGCCTACCTCAAGAAGGTCGTCGCCCTGCGCGCTCGTGCCGACTTCGAGCACCTAGCTGAGTTAACCTCTGCAACACAGCCTACTTCAGAGCGGCCTGATTTTGTTGGCTGCCTTACCCGTCTCTTCAAGGACATTGTCCTGGCCGTTGAGGAGAATGATGCTGTGCTTCGTGAACTCAGAGGTGAGGATGGTGTTGCCTATGCCATCATTGAGCTGCAGGAGGAGTGTGATTCCCGGGGCACACAGATACTGCGCCGATATGCTGATTACAGGAAACTTGCACGTCTTGCCTCGGATATAAACTCATATACCAAGAACCTCCTCTCTGTGGTGAGTTCTGTGGCCAATGCTGCAGGGGGCAATGAAGGGCCTGACCCCAGGGAGGTCGAACTCTATCTTGAGGAGATTCTGTCACTGACACAGCTTGGTGAAGACTACACTGAATTTATGGTGAATAAGATTCGTGGATTGCGAGATGTCAAACCTGAGCTGGGGCCACAAGCGATGAAGTCCTTCCGGAATGGTAGCTTCAATAAAATGGTGCAGGATTTAACTGGGTTTTATGTGATCCTGGAAGAATTCTTCATGGTGGAGAATGTAAGGAAAGCCATCCGGATTGATGAACCAGTGCCTGATGGTCTCACAACGTCAATGGTGGGACGATGTGTTCTTCGTACTGCAGAGTTGCTGCCGAAGAGCAGCATCCACTGCAAGTATAAACTCAATTTTTGCAGTGCTTGGTGGGGCGGCGAGCCTACTGAGCAATGAGTACCAGGAAGCACTGCAATGGAGGATGAGGGAACCAAACTTGGGTGCAAAGCTCTTTCTTGGTGGTGTTGGGGTTCAGAAGACTGGTGAGGAGATTGCAACTGCGCTGAACAACATGGATGTTAGCTCAGAGTATGTCCTGAAGCTCCGTCATGAGATTGAGGAGCTCTGTTCAGAGGTCAGTGTTAACGTTTTCTTCTCTTCGTAACTTGCACTCATTTGGGATTTAAGATATCATTATTAATCAAGTAGTCTCTCAGTTATTATAATTTAAGATATCGGTGCTCTTGTCCAGTTCTTGTAATTTGTTTATTGAAAGAAGCCTCTAGAAAGTAGTTGATAATATCATGTTGTCACACCTTATGAGTGGCACCAAAACAGCATCATCACATATGTAAAAGGGTCATATGTGTCTTCCTTGAATGAATAGTCTCTCAGTTAGGATATATTTAGCTATGCTGTAACCTGTAGGTAAATCTTTAGGAACTTCCTACAATTATGGTGCAATTTGTTGTCAATAACGGTCCATTGCTATTTGCTAATTCTATGTCCTGTATGAAACTAGTTCCGTCTCCTGTTGGATAGAGATAAAAGCTACAAATTGTGCAATCTCACCTTTTCTTTTTCATTATAATAACGGTTCATTTTGCTCGCTCCCTCCACGGTTCACTTGAATTTGACCTATTTTTATGTATCTGATCAACATTGTTGTCTAGTACAAAATATCTGTCAAATTATAATGTTCACTTTTCCAGGCTAACTTTTGCTAAGGAAATTGAATTATTTGTTTTTCTTTTTATTTAATTGATTAAATGAACTTTGTGACATTAAAATTATTAATTGAGCTCCGAAAATTCACGGGAAATTTCAGAGAATATATTAGGGCACAAAGAATATTACAAAATATTCTCGGCCAATGATTTTTAAGGGAAAATTTTAATTCTCCCATTATTTCACTTGATTAAATTGCTTTAACTTTTATTTAATTTCTAGAAAATGCATTATTTAATGATTTTTAATCCCGAACGAAAATCGGGGCGTTACAGTGTTAAGCAATCTGTTTTTATTTGAGTACCCCCTTCGTTTCGTATTTTATGGGATGGAGGGAGTAAGTGTTAAGCAATCTGTTTTTATTTGAGTACCCCCTCGTTTCGTATTATAAGCCGTTTGATTTTATTCTTAGTCAAACTTCTTAAAGTTTAACTAAGTTTGTAGAAAAACATACTAATATTTCCAATACAAAACAAACATATCATCAAAATATATTTAATATTAAATTTAATGAAATTAATTTCATGTCGTGGATGTTGCTAATTTGTTTCCTATAAATTTGGTCAAAGCTAAAGAATTTTGACTAAGAAAAATGTCAAACGACTTATAATATGAAACAGAGGGAGTTGGTTGTAAATGGTACTCACTTAGGGTCCCTTTGATTTGGAGGAAATATATAGGAATTTTGGGTTGATTTCAATTCTATAGGAAAAATTTCTATAAATGCCTTCTAATTAAAGGATTGAATCATTTCTAATCATTTGAAATTCCTATGGAATGAACAATATAGAGACTTTGGAAGAAACTCAGCATGAGCTCAAAGCTCTTGGAAAATTTCCTTTGAGTCTCTCTCATCCGATTCTTGTATTTTTTCTACGGTCCAATCAAGCGGTCATTCCCGTGTTTTTATATGTTTTGCAATCATCTGTTTAACACTCCTATTCTAGTTAGAATACTGTGTTTTTTCTATTTCTTTGTTTTTTTTATTCCTATAATTTAAAGGAGCACTTAAAAATTACTCATACATCCTAACAGGGAGTCGTAGATGGTTAGTTGTATATTCATAACATTACAATGTGGAATATAATAGCTCGCAACCTAGATTTAAATAAAAACAGTTTGCTTATAACAATGAAACATTCGAAAGCAAATTAATTTTCCCCGCAGAAATGGCCTTCACCCGCAGGCCGGCAACAGGCAGGCCACAGTAGAGAGCACCGAGAGGAGAGCACCCAGATCCCGCGAATTACCCACCGAGATCTCGGCGATCCCCGGCGACAAAATTTACATATCTATTTCTTGCTACAAACATTAGAGAACCATATTTTGAAATGCAAAGAGTATAAAAGGGTGTCTTTGGTTCATGATCAAGATTGTAGATAGGATATGGGCATCCATATTATAAGGGATATAGTAATCTTTTTTTCTTTTGATAGGGTGGATATGGCCATTCATTTTTTTAGAAGAGGACGGATTGAATGAAAACATAAACTACTAATTATTCTATGTTAATTATCATTATTCTTGCCATAATCTACACTAGTTAATAATAAAATTGACTAATTATGTCTAATCGACATTAATTTTCACAAGTTAATTATTAACTAACAACATGTAATACTTATTATTAATCAATTACTAATAATCAAAATTAGGGGCCTGTTTGGTAGAACTCTAACTCCTAAATTTAGTTTCAGGAGTTAAGTCTAGGGTGGAGTTGTAGAACAGCCTCATTTTATGAGAGCGCTCCACCTAGCTCCGCTCCCATTTTAGGTGGAGTTGAAACTGTTTGGCTGGGCTTCAGGAGAGGTGGAGCTGGAGCTGTGACAAACAGACCCTGGGACATGTGGATATCGAGTCAATTTTATCGAATGAGTTCCAACATCTTCATAGAATAATCCAATTTTAGCTCTTTAGCTCTCCTGACCATCCCATTCACTCTTACCAAACACATATAAAAGTTGCATGGACATTTTTATTTAATGATATCCTTCCAACCAAACACACCCTAAGATTAGATTATGTTATCTAACTTGTGTTATAATTCATGTGCAAGTAGCGTACTATAATATATTACATGTTGGAGTTATAAATTTTACTTTGTGGGTATACCACTACAAATTAATATACTCCCTCCATCCCATAAAAAACCAACCTAGTATTGGATGGAACATATTTAGTACAACGAATCTGGACAGGATGTCCATATCCGTTGTACTAGATATGTCTATTGATATTTCTTATTATCACAGATAAATCTGCAAGTGCACAGATATCGTTGTAGCATTTCACCCATGAGTATTCCCAAGGGTATCGTATTTATATTTCCGCAGTCTAGACAGGGGTTATGATAAGGTTTGATAGGTAGTGGACACACACAAGAGATTCATCTCTAAAGATTGTCTAGTAGGAATAGCCTAAGGATATTACGATACAACTGTACTTCAAAACTAATCATGTCGCATATACTTAACATATACATACTTACAACGTAGGATATAGTTCCATGCACCCAGGTACTATAGAGAAACCACTCTCTGCTGGTCTGCCAACGTAGTTATGGCATGTATGCACTCTTATGTCATACCCGAACGTGGAGGAATACAAAGGATGGACATGGCTATCACCACTTGCCGCCTACCTCACTTTCCGTGGGATACACCCGCATCCAACGATATTTATCTAGCCTAAACACCACGTTTATGCTAGTAAACAATATCACTATCTCCCCTAGGACTCTCACCCTTCGGATGAACAAGTTAGAGCTAGAGCAACCTATGAAGGTCATTGGACCGTTACTTTAGCATGGATCGACTAGCCTAGGATGAAACAAATATACAAAGTATATACTACTCATAGGAAATATACTCAATAAAGAATTATATAAAATAAAATATGAGCATATATAAATAAAGAATATAATACTATTAATTCGACTATAATCTTACACAAAGAAGAGAGAACTAGAGACATACCCAGAACTCCAAGAAGACTATAGGATCAAAACTCCTAAGCTTAATTCCTACTAAAAACTATAGAGAATATAAAGCGGAAGAGTGAATTGCTTCTTGAGGTGTGTGTTGCATGTGAGGGAGAGGAGCTCTATTTATAGCCTTGTAATGACGGTTGTATGGCTTTAAGTATACTAAGCTTTTGTTTGGTATATTATACTTGTTTTGATATCTTGATATAGAGTAGTATCGGAGTATTAGCCGATACATGCTAGATCTATCTGATCGGCTATGCTATAAACATATATAATCTTGTTATTAATATATATTTCGATCTAAGTGATTTATACTGTCTCGGCATGGCGACCGATCTATCCCAATCACTTGATTTAAGTATATATCGATATAAGAACTATATATCGTTAATATCTACAGCTGATCGAATAGATTTAGTTCCTTATTGTCTATTTATAACCGCCGATCGATTCGTATATGACATCGGCTCAAAGATAAATGATATGTCATCGGCACCTAGCCGATCGGCTATCATTTATAGATTTAACCACGGATTCTTTGTCTTTGTTTCTTGTTGATTACAGGATCAAATCAACTGGCACGCTCATACATCCGAAGGCGAGTTTTGGACATGCACTGGAGTTAAGCAGATCTCCCAGGCCTCGTGTTTTCTGTCAACATGTTGTCATGTCAGATAAGTTCAAAAAATGATATCATGTTAGTGCGAAGCATGAAACTAAAGTTTTGGTACGATAGGAGGGAGTTTAGGATTTGCTTTACGCGTATGTGGCTTGACTAGAAGACAGGAGTTTCTAAATTGAATTGCTGCAAAAAGAGGAAACAAACTCAACCAAACTAAGGGCTGCCACATGCAAGTAATAATATAACATTATATATAGGGATGAAAACGGATCGAATACGGTCAGAAACTAGCTTTATCATACTCGTTTTCATAATTTTTTTCGGAATCGAAAACCCGGATATGAAAACAAAATCGAATAGAAATACGAAGCGAAACGAATACGGTGATGAATATTAACCAAAATATAAAAACCCATCACTACTACACAAAAGATTTTTGTGTATGAGACCCTATGATTTTTGCAAACGGAACACAACTTGCCGCGTCGGTGTTTTCGCATACGACTCCTTAAGACGCCAAAATAAGCTCATTTTTGCATGCGGACCACTTAAGAGCCCACATAGAAAAATCAATTTTTCCATACGGGCGTCTTAAGGAGCCGTATGCGAAAATAAAATTTAAAAATTTGAAACTAGTTTATCTCACTCATATGAACTCTAAATTGGATGATTATTTAGCTATGCTGTAACCTGTAGGTAAATCTTTAGGAACTTCCTACAATTATGGTGCAATTTGTTGTCAATAACGGTCCATTGCTATTTGCTAATTCTATGTCCTGTATGAAACTAGTTCCGTCTCCTGTTGGATAGAGATAAAAGCTACAAATTGTGCAATCTCACCTTTTCTTTTTCATTATAATAACGGTTCATTTTGTTCGCTCCCTCCACGGTTCACTTGAATTTGACCTATTTTTATGTATCTGATCAACATTGTTGTCTAGTACAAAATATCTGTCAAATTATAATGTTCACTTTTCCAGGCTAACTTTTGCTAAGGAAATTGATACAGTTTGCTGCATCTCTCACACCTGCACAATGTTTTGTAGCAATTGTGCTCACTCATCCACAAAAAGTCAATGTTAGCATGTAGCTATTTGAACTAGTACATCTCTAAGGAGCCTTTTCAAGAGCAAGAACTGTATCTGTGCTCTCACCCACTCACCATCGACCCAAAACGATCAAATATGGCATGCATGTTGTCATTCAGATGCATTTGCAAACCAAGGCTCCCAGGTTACCACCAGTGACCCCCTAAGGTAGTTGAATATATTTGGATGTGATGATTGCATGCTTGGAGGGCAGCAGAATGGTTGCTGCCTTCAAAGAGATTCGTCAAATGCATGCTGCTGCTTCCTTTAAAACAAATGACCTGCTGTTGCTGGAAAATGCATCTTTCTGCACAACCATAAAAAAAAGGGAAAAAATGACAGTGATTTTTGTTGGTAAGCCTGCAAATGGGTTGGAAATGTAGTCATAGTTTTATTTCCAGAAGATTAAATCCGATGCTCATGGTTGACCTTGATTCCTCTTAGCTTTTTTCCTACATTGGAACTGGAAGGACTTGAAAAATGTCTGAAGGAAGTTGTTCCTGTCGCATCGTCCCTTGAGTGATTTAGTCTTAGGCATCCTACTGTGTACCTCTAAATCATTGAACGACAACATTTATATAACAAAATTGCAGCAAAATGCCCCCTTGGTTCAACAAATGTAAAAAGTCGAGCTAATATCTACTGGGCAACATTGTATCATTGAGAAGGAATAGTTGCAATTGCAACACTTTAGAGAACAAATTGCAAAAGGTAACATATTTGTAGCAACAAACATGTTTTGAAGTCTAACATTTTGACACCCATTGCACAAGGCCTGCCACAGCCTGGTCTTGTGGCCAGTCGTCACCAACAATTTTTTAAGTGCATTGCTACTGCCTCATTGAAGCACTGAACTCCCTAGTAAAACTTGGCTACCTCCAGCTGCTTCATTCCATGGAGGAATTTGACTGCCCTGTTGGGGTTGTGGAGCTGGGATGCTGCGTACCTGATTGGAAGCTGACTAGCTGAGTGCTTCGTTCTAAATTTCTTAGCTATGAAATAAGTATGGAACATAAATCATGCACACATCTTATTACTGTGTTTGCGATGGACTTAGGGACTCCATGTTACTTGTTACCTTGTTGGTTCGTTTGTGCTTACAACCCTGAATTGTGGTGCATTTGATTGACTGAAACAAGTTAGTGACACATGGTTTTACTGCAAAATAGACATGATAAGGTGAGGAACATACAGACATGTCACATGTTAAATCCAACCATATTATATTTGTAAGAGGAATTTTGTATTGTTATGAATCCGTTTTCAAGTATAGTCATGCTACAAAGCATGAAGTTGACATTTATAATTTATACCACTAATATTGGTGAAGTTATTTAGATTTGTCATAGGCAATATTAACAGGGTTGTCATGAAAGTTGCTTCATATAATGTTGATAACATTCATTGAGAAAGTTTAATTGTCAAATATATGTATTGGAGACCATGCGCATGTCAAAAATGAATTAGGAATGTGGGAGAAACCTGCTGGCAAATTAAAACTTTACAATGAACTTTCAAAATACCTTAATTACACCAAAAACAGCTAATGGTTTCACTCTTATCTGATAATATCACTTTGTTCGTAGCATAGTATTTTCGCGTTGACAACCCAGCTGTACTGACTATTCCTGTTGTTCAACAGGCTTTTCATGCTCCTGCTGACCGAGAGAAAATCAAATCCTGTTTATCTGAGCTAGGTGAGATCAGTGCTTCCTTCAAGAAGATCCTTCATTCTGGACTGGAGCATTTAGTGGCATCTGTGGCACCCCGTGTTCGTCCTGTTCTGGACACTGTTGCCACTGTCAGTTATGAGCTGGATGATGCCGAATATGGAGAAAATGAGGTGAATGATCCATGGGTGCAGAAGCTTCTCCTTGCAGTTAATACTAATGTTGCATGGCTCCAGCCAGTGATGACATCAAACAACTATGATTCCTTTGTGCACTTAATCATCGACTTCATTGTCAAGAGGCTTGAAGTGATAATGATGCAGAAGAGGTTCAGCCAGCTTGGTGGGCTCCAGCTCGACAAGGAGGTACGCTCCCTGATCAACCATTTCTCGGAAATGTCACAGAGACCAGTCCGAGACAAGTTCTCAAGACTTTCCCAGATGTCAACAATTCTGAATTTTGAGCGGGTATCGGAGATACTGGATTTCTGGGGTGACAATGCCGGGCATCTGACATGGCTTTTGACACCAGCAGAGGTTAGGAGGGTGTTAGGGCTTCGGATTGACTTCAGGCCTGAAGCAATTGCTGCCTTGAGACTTTAAATTATTGGTTCGTATGCGCTTCTTTAATTACTTATACAGTTTTTGTATGTTATATAACAAGTTATGTTTACTCGTTCTCCCGAGCTTGCTATACTGGAGCAGTTTTTGTTGTAGCAACAAACTAATTGTACTAGCAAAGAATTTGGAAATCCATATTTTGCTGCTGTAATATTGTGGTGTTTACTGTAAAGAAAATCTCTGCTACAGGTACTTGACTGCAATTCATATAAGTAAAGAAGGATATTGGTCCTTTTAACTTATATTTTGGTTTAAACCAGTAAGCCCTTCTTTCTGCGAATAAATCGAAGGGCATATACTAATCTGATAAAAGTGCCAAATGTGGTTTTTGGATGAATTTGTCTTGGTCCCCTTCCCGATTTTAACATATCGAAGAAAAAACATCTCATTGTTACCTTAACCTTTCCATGCATGATGTGCTACACAACATCAATTCTCTCTCAACAATAAACAACTTTCTTTATCAAATTTTAAATCATTTTTTCTCCTAAATTATTTATTCGATATACGATCTAATTGCACCGTTGAATTCATTGTAACTAAACCTTTACAATAAGATCTTATATGATTATATTTTTGATGAAAAAAATATGATAATATATTCCTAATTGAAACTTTTTTATATCATACGTGAAACATGTAGTTGTAAATATTGAAACATTCCAAACTATTTGCTGAAACAATTAAAAAAATACAAATATGTAATATTTGTAAACAAAAAATGACGCATCAAAACAATACCATGTGTAACAATGAAAAAAAAAACTTAAATGTGCAACATAATTAAATTCTAGTTAAAACATTTGTTTCTTATAAATAAAGCATCAAATTTTAACAGTTAAAACACATATTTTTTTTAATCAAAATATAGTCGTGTGAGATCTTATTATAAATATTAAATCAAAACAAATATTTATTATAATTAGATCGTAAATAGGATAGGTGGTTTGGGAGAAAAACCATTTGAAGTGCGAAAGATGCAAGATAACAAACTAGCTAACTACACAAGTAGTGACCTTTTAAATTGTAGCATAGTGTTCTCAAAAAAAAAAAATTGTAGCATAGAGAGACAAAGAGGGAGCATGCCTGTTTAGTTGCGTGCACTAGGCTGAGTGTAGTCAAGCAACCAAACATGCTAGTAGCAGAGAGCGTGTGCCCAACAGCGGATAATGAGCGCCTAATTTTTTCTTTACATCAGGTACCCAAGGCTGAGCATGGTCTTTCTTTTTTGCTTTCGCAATGGGTTTCATCAGTTGGCATCCTTCAAACTGACTAGTACTCGATCATTGATCGGTGCCAGTGGATGGACAAGTTGGTGGTTCACATCATCACGATTTCCTCCACATTAGCAGGGTATTTATAGAAAAGCATCAAGAGTAAAGTACGACATGGTGTAAAGCTTAATTTGTGAACATGTGCGTGATGGGATTCTCGCAAACACGTCCCGACGGCGGCTTGATAAGCGCTCGGGTTTGGATTCGGGGATAGGGTTGTGATCAATACATCATCTGCTCGGATATGACCATGTTTATGTTACACATCATCAATGAACTAAAGGTGCATGTTTATTATGGTAGACATGCATTTGAACGAAGGATGCTACACATTGAGTTGTGTGTTGCAGAAGTACTCGTATGGGTGAAGCAAAGTGGAACATGCGCAAGGAATGTTTGGATGGTCACTGAGGTGGATTGGGGACCAACATCAGGCTTAGCCCTATTCTCTTCTCATGCTTATCATCATTTTTTTAACTATAATAGACAAGAGATAAAATTCTGTTCGTGAGTTCGGGACTTCTGACAACATCAACTTTAAACATACATATTTGTTGATCCAGAAGTTCTCTTAGGGCCTACGTGTACTTGTTATAGAACTTATGAGTCCACTTTCATACATTGTTTGCCTCACGTCAAAATTCCTTCCGAGTTGTCCAGAATTGTAAAAGCAATCCACGTACCTTATCCAGTTCGAAACAATTTTTGGACTTAAGGTTAAACCTAGGATGTTCTTAATCATATTTATTCAATAGCCGTTCTCATGTCGGATTTTGCTGAGATTATTTTGCGAAATCCAATTTTGCCACTAGTTCGGTTTGTGGAACCCAAACTTGGGAGATTCATCGTATATTTGTAATATTCAGATTACTTCTTCTACCCTCTTGCTTGTACTCTTGATTCGCTAGGAAATAGCCTTCTTGGTGGGTTCTACTGTGTTTCGGCACAGTTGATAACCAACAAAGCAACGAGTTATTGTGAGGGGTTCGATAATTCAGGTTGAAGCCTTTAGATCACCCGCGTCGAGTTATCCTCAATCGACTTATCGATACCTACCGGGAGATCGGGACCATGTCTTGATCAAGTTGAGAGGAGGGTGGCAATGGGAAGGGGGAAGTGGGGCATCGGGTTTAGGGGGATGGCCTATGAGGTGATCAACCGGTGGTGGGAGGCACGTTCAGGTTCATCGTAGAGCTTAAGGCCGGACTTATCCTAGCAGACCAGGAGAGGGCCGGTTCCCGAATATTCGTTAGAGTCTTACCTTTAAGTAACTTAAGTAACTAACTAAAAGACATGGGAATCCTCTCTAGCTAATTTATCTTGGGTTGTTGTCCTTCAATCGAATCTTGGCCGTAGATAATACACACATGTTCCTCGTGTTCGGTACGCTTGGAATACTCTAAGGGGAAGTACTACAATGGTGTTTCGTGCGCTTGCGGATTTATCTGTGATCGTAAGAAATACCAACAGCCTGCCAATTTTTTTTGGCATTAAACCATATGAGCTATTGAGTAATTTTCCATTTGACATTGAATGGAATGAACCCAACGGTATGGCAATTCTTAAAGACCAAGTTTTTTTTGTCATATAATATAGTTTAGACATCGTTTTTGTATGGTGAACGCACCATACCATCCAGCGTTGTTGCCTCATTCCATATTTGTGATCCCACATGTCATTCCACTCCTCTTGACCAGCAGTTCACCTGACCTTGAATCACCTCACACTTCATTTTTCCATTGATGAAATAGTTCTTAGGGAACCGACCAAAACGCTTGACTATTCTTTATTTGGACGATAGGTTGTACCCCTAATTATAAACAGTTGTAAACAGTTGATTTCCTTTTATGTTTATAAGTATGTTTATAGGTGGTGTAAAATGGAAACCTTAGATGTTTTGTGGTAGTGACCCATGGTTCTGTTCTTGTAGTAGTTAGAAAGTGCGTGATTACTAGAAAGAGTTAAGCGGCATCGCTTGGTGGGATAGGCAAGGGTACCACGGGACAAGAAGTTGGAGTTCAAATAGATTTATATATTGTTATCTAGTTTGGGGAAGCCACCACCATGTAGTCATACACTTTGTATCTGTGTGCACAAATATCAAACAACATTGAATCATAAGGAGCAATGATGAATTGATCCAATTTGCAATAATGTAGAAATATGAAAAGCAACCATACATTTTGTTGAATATTATGCCAAAAAAGGAATACAGTAATTGGCCCGATATTGCTTAATTACTATGATTAATGATAGGATTACTTTTTATATATTAAGAAAATGGATAGTAGGAAAGTTAAAGTACTCAGATACCCCAAACATGATGGGAATGAAACAAAAGAAATTAATAAATGAAGATGGTACAAAATAGTTTCTTATGCTAAAATAACTGCCAAAAAGATAATAATTGCCAATAGAAAACCAATCATAACAAACTAAGAATACAATAATTGAAACCACAATGATCTAAGAATGATGTAGGACCAAACGATACAATTGAGGAACATTTATCGCCCCCAACACGCTCTGATCCTCTTCAACGGGGTGTCCATAATTATGGTGCCTGGTATTATGGGCTGGATTCTTGTTTTGGCTGGCCACTAGAGGACACAGGCAACACATAGATGTTGACACCAAAAAGCCGTAAGCACTTCACCGCCGGTGGTGCGGCTATGAGGAACATCGACTCAAGAATTGGTGGCATCTCTATCGTGGGCTCTGGTATGGAGTGCTTCGTAGTACGGCGTTGACGGCGTGACGACACACGTGATAGCTGTGCCTCCACACGTCGTCCTGAGGATGGAACATGTCTTGATGGTGCACCGCCGCCATCTTGATTTCCATCATGCAACCTAGCTTGTCCTAATGATGGGACATCTCTTGCCAACATGCCAGATTCAAGACCCACCAGCGGGCGGGCAGGTGGTGGGGGCATAGAAAAGCCATGATGCAAGGTGGAGGATGACGCAAAGGTTGCACGGGTGCCTAACCTGCAGCAGATGAAGAGACGGCCACATGCAGATCCTCGGAAGAAGGAGATGGTGTCTCCGGCTTTGAGGCCCTTCTCCCTAACAAAGCACCTCCAGCCCTTGGTCAGGCCATGGACTCCATTGCTTTTCCAGTACCTAAAGCACCACAACTTCCCAGGCACCACACCGTCCTGAAAGAAAATGACGGAGTAACCATCCCTGTCCTCCAACATCATGCCAAATTTCCTAACATGTTCTTCCGGGATCCCAAGCCATTCAGTATTGCTGCACAAGTCACTTGGCATCAAAAACTTCTCAAAGAGGTACTCCATCTCCAAGACCTCCTTGTCAACCGACTCTTCGGCTCCGACGATGGCAGCTGACAGTGGCGGAGAGGCTGCCATGGAGGACCTGCTAAACTTCTTTGTGGCTTTGTGACTTGGGAAGAAGGGGGAGGATTAGTGCGAATTTGATGTCCATGGTGTTGTGATATATAGGAGAGTTGGACGAACGCGTTCCCACTAGGAGCTATAGTAGAAACAAAGTACAACCTGGCATTTTGCTGGATTTATTTCTACTTATCAAAATATATTTATTTCGTGCTTATTTTGGTGGTACTAGTATTGACAACCTGTTTTAGATTGTTATCTGTGAAGTCTATTTGTGGATACAGAGAAAACGCGTAACTTTGACAGCACTACTATGGGAAAATGTAACGCTATACAGCTGTATATATTGTGACGTGAACAAATTAATTTATGAAACAAAAACAAATATGGGGAAGCACAATGATAGAAATATATAGAGAGGCCTCAAGGCCATGCGAGTCAAGCCAATCAAGCCAAACAACTCACAAGAACTTGAGTTAATGACAATAGAAAATTATACATGACTGAAGTCCTTCCTTCATCTGAAGGGCTTTGTCCCCCTGTGCTACATGCGACCAATACGAATATCAAAGTAGGCAACCTCTCTCTTCTCTCTAATCCCCCAATATATTCTTCCTCCGCTCGGCAAGACAGAGCTAGACATGACCACCGTGGATGTGGTGGCACCTGCCAATGTCAGGCCACTTCCAGGAACGCCTGCTAGGATACAATTAGATGGTGACTAATGGTGAACTGTTAGAATGGTTAGTTGTTGCTTCTGTTACTTTCAATCTCCCTTACTGATAATCAATAATCAACAGCAGCAGCTTAGCACAGTCTCAACCTCACACTCTCCCGGCATCCGTCCATGAGAATGATGCTGCTCGCCACGGGACCAAGCTGGTTGGGCTCTAGTTATGCCTTGTGCCCTTGCCGAGCAATCAAGTAGATGAAGAAGAAAGCAGATTAGAGAAGAGAAGTTGTCTTCTTTGATATTCATGTTGGACAAGTGTTGCATAGAAGTTGAAGTCCTTCGGTTGAATATATAATTTTATTTCGTTAATGACCATGAGAGCTTTCCAGAAACACCCCGATTGTTGACCCCAGCAAGATAGTCTATTAGGTCTAGACTAGAGCTCCCCATCCAAATATTGTATTATATATGTTCAAGTATATACAAACTGAGCATGACATAGGGCTATTACCCTCAAGGGAAAATTTTCAAATTATTCAATCGTCGAAAACAGGTTTTGCCAAAATTCCAGACCTCAATTAAGCTATGCAAAAATGCCATTCTCGAATAGAGGATGCGCACTAGAATGCCATTCTCAAATTCCTATTAGTGTTTTTTTCCCTTTCTCACGTAGTAAAGGGACCAAAATGCCCTTGGGGCTATGCTGAACTAAGCAGGATCAATCTAAACCCATGTTTAGTCGTGCTCGCATTGAGCTGTCAACCGCGCCCTTTGCTGGTGGTCCAAGCTGCAGCGCACAGCTGCAGCCGTTGAAGTATGTCCATCAAAATATCATATGGGTACCCAGGCTGGCGCGGCGATGCAATGTGGAGGAGCTGATGGGTTGGTGTGGCACGATCGATTCGAGCCCAACCAACTCGGTGTTGAGATCGATCCCAGTTAAGAGATTGCATTCTAGTGAAACCCTTTTTTTATGCCATTGTTGGTGTACTAAATATAGGATACCATATATGCACGTACCAAGCCAGAAATACCACGACTAACTCCTCTATGGAAACAATTCCAAGATAAGGATAGTCTTGAGCTGATATGTAAAGAGTCCTCCAGCTAGGAAAGGAAGACATTATCCTACTTAGGGCCAACCAGTACTGCTTAAGGTAATATCCAAATCAAGTTATACGTCCTTCTAGGACAAGGGGGAACCCAGGAACCTTTCTGTAGGCAGACCCAAGGCAAACCTATTGAGATCAGTTCAAGCCACCCCAAGTGGCGAAAAGCCAACACAAGCCTAAACAAGACAACTGGTGCCAAGAAACCAAGTCGCCGATCATGACACAACTAGCTACTAGTTTCTAATTTGAGGATCCCGACGAGACAGTTTCTTAGATTTAGACTAGAGCTTCCCCTCCATATATCTTGTATCATGTACACATCCACATATATACAAAGCAAAATATGGTGGAGAGTTCCTATTAGAAAAAAAAATGATGTAGGGTGGCTTGGACCAATAAAAAAACATTCGGTTTTTTTTTTTTGATATGTGGGTTTAGGAATCCTTGACATGAACAACCTTAGGTATTCATGATACTGTTGTCAGGATATTAATCGATAATAGGCATAATCTCAAATTTCTCCTAGGGGCCAAATTTGTTTAAATATCTGTCACTCTGTGCGTAAGAGGGTCTGAAATGATGCCTTTAAAAAAGAGTAAAGTGCATTGGCAGTTCTTAAACTTGTAGGGTTGTGTCATCTAGGTCCCCAAACTCTCAAAATGCTGATCCAGATCCCAGAACTTGTCAAAGTGTATCATCTAGGTCCCAAATCAACACAGCCCATCTAGGATCCTACGTGGCGCCGATGTGGCATGCCACAAGGACGCGACGTGTCCTTTTTTTTTCTTTTCTTTTTCGTTTTCTTCTCATTCTTCTTTTTTACCGTTCTTTTGTTTGGGTCACAGAGAAAGGAGAAGAAAGGAAAAAAGAAAGAGAAGAAAAAGATAAGAAAAAAAGAAAAAAAATAAATGAGTCCCATTTGTCAGTCAAAATGATGACATGTCATGTTCGTGTGGCATACCACATCAGTGCCACGTAGGAACTTGAACGGGCTGTGGCGATTTGGGACTTAGATGACACACTATGACAAGTTCTAGTACTTGAATATGCATTTTGAGAGTTTAGGGATCTAGATGACACACATCTACAAGTTTAAGGACCGCCCGTGCACTTTACTCTTTAAAAAATGACCCTAAATGAGATATACTAAGAATAGTAGTTAAGAAATTCATAGTCCACACATGATGGACCCAAATGTGGTATATGTCCCTCTCTAATGTTAATGTAGTTTACCAAATAGGGCTCTTCTAATGCATTTTTGTAAAGGAGAGAACTGGCTTTTTTTAGACATGAGTTTTTTTTGCCTATGTCATGCTAGTCATAAGACATCATGGTCGCGATCCATAGTTGTGCTGAATAATTAGCTTAGATTTTGGTTTGAACGATCAACTGGAGTAGCTTATTATGACTGGGCAAGTGGGTTGGTACCATATTTAATTAGTTTATTTAAGTGATATATTTTTATCGGTGCGGGTTCATCGCTTAGTGTGCACTTGAGTGCTCTAGTATTAGGACTCTGGATAAAGAAGGAAGTTCCCGCGCAAGGCTAGAGTAGAATTAATAACTTAGGTGTGGTGTCTAGGTTAGAAATTACATTCGTTTGTTGTGTGCTCCACGGAAAGTGAGGTAGGGGGCAGGTGGTGACAGCCAAGTTTATCCTCTGTATTCCTCCACGTTCAGGTTCATCATAGAGCTCAAGGCCGGACTTATCCTAGCAGACCAGGAGAGGGCCGGTTCCCGAATATTCGTTAGAGTCTTACCTTTAAGTAACTTAAGTAACTAACTAAAAGACATGGGAATCCTCTCTAGCTAATTTATCTTGGGTTGTTGTCCTTCAATCGAATCTTGGCCGTAGATAATACACACATGTTCCTCGTATTCGATACGCTTGGAATACTCTAAGGGGAAGTACTACAATGGTGTTTCGTGCGCTTGCGGATTTATCTGTGATCGTAAGAAATACCAACAGCCTGCCAATTTTTTTTGGCATTAAACCATATGAGCTATTGAGTAATTTTCCATTTGACATTGAATGGAATGAACCCAACGGTATGGCAATTCTTAAAGACCAAGTTTTTTTTGTCATATAATATAGTTTAGACATCGTTTTTGTATGGTGAACGCACCATACCATCCAGCGTTGTTGCCTCATTCCATATTTGTGATCCCACATGTCATTCCACTCCTCTTGACCAGCAGTTCACCTGACCTTGAATCACCTCACACTTCATTTTTCCATTGATGAAATAGTTCTTAGGGAACCGACCAAAACGCTTGACTATTCTTTATTTGGACGATAGGTTGTACCCCTAATTATAAACAGTTGTAAACAGTTGATTTCCTTTTATGTTTATAAGTATGTTTATAGGTGGTGTAAAATGGAAACCTTAGATGTTTTGTGGTAGTGACCCATGGTTCTGTTCTTGTAGTAGTTAGAAAGTGCGTGATTACTAGAAAGAGTTAAGCGGCATCGCTTGGTGGGATAGGCAAGGGTACCACGGGACAAGAAGTTGGAGTTCAAATAGATTTATATATTGTTATCTAGTTTGGGGAAGCCACCACCATGTAGTCATACACTTTGTATCTGTGTGCACAAATATCAAACAACATTGAATCATAAGGAGCAATGATGAATTGATCCAATTTGCAATAATGTAGAAATATGAAAAGCAACCATACATTTTGTTGAATATTATGCCAAAAAAGGAATACAGTAATTGGCCCGATATTGCTTAATTACTATGATTAATGATAGGATTACTTTTTATATATTAAGAAAATGGATAGTAGGAAAGTTAAAGTACTCAGATACCCCAAACATGATGGGAATGAAACAAAAGAAATTAATAAATGAAGATGGTACAAAATAGTTTCTTATGCTAAAATAACTGCCAAAAAGATAATAATTGCCAATAGAAAACCAATCATAACAAACTAAGAATACAATAATTGAAACCACAATGATCTAAGAATGATGTAGGACCAAACGATACAATTGAGGAACATTTATCGCCCCCAACACGCTCTGATCCTCTTCAACGGGGTGTCCATAATTATGGTGCCTGGTATTATGGGCTGGATTCTTGTTTTGGCTGGCCACTAGAGGACACAGGCAACACATAGATGTTGACGCCAAAAAGCCGTAAGCACTTCACCGCCGGTGGTGCGGCTATGAGGAACATCGACTCAAGAATTGGTGGCGTCTCTATCGTGGGCTCTGGTATGGAGTGCTTCGTAGTACGGCGTTGACGGCGTGACGACACACGTGATAGCTGTGCCTCCACACGTCGTCCTGAGGATGGAACATGTCTTGATGGTGCACCGCCGCCATCTTGATTTCCATCATGCAACCTAGCTTGTCCTAATGATGGGACATCTCTTGCCAACATGCCAGATTCAAGACCCACCAGCGGGCGGGCAGGTGGTGGGGGCATAGAAAAGCCATGATGCAAGGTGGAGGATGACGCAAAGGTTGCACGGGTGCCTAACCTGCAGCAGATGAAGAGACGGCCACATGCAGATCCTCGGAAGAAGGAGATGGTGTCTCCGGCTTTGAGGCCCTTCTCCCTAACAAAGCACCTCCAGCCCTTGGTCAGGCCATGGACTCCATTGCTTTTCCAGTACCTAAAGCACCACAACTTCCCAGGCACCACACCGTCCTGAAAGAAAATGACGGAGTAACCATCCCTGTCCTCCAACATCATGCCAAATTTCCTAACATGTTCTTCCGGGATCCCAAGCCATTCAGTATTGCTGCACAAGTCACTTGGCATCAAAAACTTCTCAAAGAGGTACTCCATCTCCAAGACCTCCTTGTCAACCGACTCTTTGGCTCCGACGATGGCAGCTGACAGTGGCGGAGAGGCTGCCATGGAGGACCTGCTAAACTTCTTTGTGGCTTTGTGACTTGGGAAGAAGGGGGAGGATTAGTGCGAATTTGATGTCCATGGTGTTGTGATATATAGGAGAGTTGGACGAACGCGTTCCCACTAGGAGCTATAGTAGAAACAAAGTACAACCTGGCATTTTGCTGGATTTATTTCCACTTATCAAAATATATTTATTTCGTGCTTATTTTGGTGGTACTAGTATTGACAACCTGTTTTAGATTGTTATCTGTGAAGTCTATTTGTGGATACAGAGAAAACGCGTAACTTTGACAGCACTACTATGGGAAAATGTAACGCTATACAGCTGTATATATTGTGACGTGAACAAATTAATTTATGAAACAAAAACAAATATGGGGAAGCACAATGATAGAAATATATAGAGAGGCCTCAAGGCCATGCGAGTCAAGCCAATCAAGCCAAACAACTCACAAGAACTTGAGTTAATGACAATAGAAAATTATACATGACTGAAGTCCTTCCTTCATCTGAAGGGCTTTGTCCCCCTGTGCTACATGCGACCAATACGAATATCAAAGTAGGCAACCTCTCTCTTCTCTCTAATCCCCCAATATATTCTTCCTCCGCTCGGCAAGACAGAGCTAGACATGACCACCGTGGATGTGGTGGCACCTGCCAATGTCAGGCCACTTCCAGGAACGCCTGCTAGGATACAATTAGATGGTGACTAATGGTGAACTGTTAGAATGGTTAGTTGTTGCTTCTGTTACTTTCAATCTCCCTTACTGATAATCAATAATCAACAGCAGCAGCTTAGCACAGTCTCAACCTCACACTCTCCCGGCATCCGTCCATGAGAATGATGCTGCTCGCCACGGGACCAAGCTGGTTGGGCTCTAGTTATGCCTTGTGCCCTTGCCGAGCAATCAAGTAGATGAAGAAGAAAGCAGATTAGAGAAGAGAAGTTGTCTTCTTTGATATTCATGTTGGACAAGTGTTGCATAGAAGTTGAAGTCCTTCGGTTGAATATATAATTTTATTTCGTTAATGACCATGAGAGCTTTCCAGAAACACCCTGATTGTTGACCCCAGCAAGATAGTCTATTAGGTCTAGACTAGAGCTCCCCATCCAAATATTGTATTATATATGTTCAAGTATATACAAACTGAGCATGACATAGGGCTATTACCCTCAAGGGAAAATTTTCAAATTATTCAATCGTCGAAAACAGGTTTCGCCAAAATTCCAGACCTCAATTAAGCTTTGCAAAAATGCCATTCTCGAATAGAGGATGCGCACTAGAATGCCATTCTCAAATTCCTATTAGTGTTTTTTTCCCTTTCTCACGTAGTAAAGGGACCAAAATGCCCTTGGGGCTATGCTGAACTAAGCAGGATCAATCTAAACCCATGTTGATCAAGGTTCGGCCGAACCCTATACTGGCCCAACAGGCCTGGTTTTTGACCTGCTGCTTCCTCCTCGGCCTCCCTTATCTCCTGGCCAAAATGCGATTGGATTGGGCTCAACAAGGGGTCGGCCGACCCCCTATGTGCTCTTCTGGGCCCCAGCTTCCTCTAGGAGACTTCCATGTGGGCCCCTAAATCAGTGACATACATTTTAGGCCCATTTGTGATTATTAAATTGGACTTTTGGACCTTCTCATGTAATTGTAGATTGCTTGCAGACTTTCGACTGATTGATCGATATATTTCCACCTCCTTCTCTTCATTTATGAGTGCTTCTCCTTCATACATGTTAGTAGCAAAGCATATAGTGGAAGTAATTATTCTATTTCAGAATTATGCATTACAAGCATAGCTAGTCTTCATATATTGGATAATATTGACGGTCGAAATTGGTCGACAACGACCGTCAACAGTATATCCGTGCGCTTACGGATGAACTCTGTAACCATAATATACCAAGAGTATTTCTGCGTCATTGCTGGGAATTATATTTCTAGTAATGTCATTAAGAAATACCAACAATCTGCTTAATGAATTTTGCGAGCACGAATGGCTCATCTTCGTAGCCAACATCATTCAGGTCAACGATGATCTTCCTGTGCTTATAGACCTTCAACCCTCTTAGAATTCTGTCGTAGGCTCTCCGGACCTTCCATTATATTTGAGGGATGAAGTGAATAAATCAAGTCGTCAAACAAACATAATGAAATATCCGACGCCTCGAGAGAAGAATATTGGAGACATTGCTGGGCCTTTAGCCTGCCAGTCAACTTTAGCCTGAGATGTGCCCGTCAAACCACTCGAAGGCGGCGACCCGATGTGTTACACATTCAGGAGACTTGACAAAAATGGCTAAAGATCTACAACATCTCAAATATTCTTAACTCATACTCATGTGAATCTAGTTCCCAGGATGTGCACTAGATTCACACTTTCACCTTAAGCATGGACATACATAGCAAACACATTTAAGATGGAAGGGACTTAAAGACTTACATCAACTTAATAGTTACATAGGCCGACCGGCCAAATTAATAATAGAACAGCGGAAGCTTGTCTACCCAATCCACAAGCACACCGACTAGGGGTTTACCCCCATTAAGTTCAAGTCCTAGAAGAAGCAGTCGATTGCCCGCATCACTCAAAGACTAAATCTAAAACCTGCAAGCAAAAAGTTAATTCAACAGCAAGAGTAAGTACATTATTAGAAATAATGTACTGGCAAGCACCAAGACAAGCCTAACACCCTACTTGCAAGTCATATAATCAAGGAAGGCATAATATGGTTCTTTTTAGCATAAAGCAAGTTTTATTTGCACAAAACATTTCCAAATCAGGTTTACTTTCAAATAAATTTCAGCAAGCTAATACTTGACATATTGGGCATCAAAGTAGGCATTAATCATGTATAAATATGCACCTCATTGCCTTCCATGGCAGCAAGGAGATCATTCTCAAATCTCATCACAATTTGAAGGTAAATTTCAACATTTAGAAGAATAAACATAAGTCTATACTCAATATATATCCACACGCCGCTCATGACCATGAGCACGGCTAATCGATTAGTTTTTACTCTGCAGAGTTTGTACACTTTACTCACATGATGCGAAATAATAATCATGCAAGAGCATGGCACGGGATACATAAGTACCCGATTTATTACCCGCAACAAAGCTATTCCAAAATTCATGATTTAGCCTTACACCAGCACGATACGTGTTACTCCATCCTAAGCCATACACGTTATATGACCTAGAACCGTTAAGTGGCGGGCCCACGCCTTAAACTTAATGCCATGGTGGCGGACACAACGGGAACCCACCACGTGGCACAATACCGTTGTATTGGACACGCTTAGTCACCTAAACTACCACGTCGGGGTAAATAGGAAGTTCCTCTGAGTTATCCAAACTCATACACACCGGCCTACCAGAATGTAAAGCTAAACCATAAATAATTTACTAAGCTTGGTCTATCCCATACTAGCACATGTGGTTGTACTGTATACGAAATGAACTGACATTGAGTGAAGTCCTTAGGTCGGTTTGGGCGCACTCTCCCCCTATCGGTACACAACTAATCACCATATGTGCACCACTTGAGGCCCAAACCTAAAATCCATATTTTCCACCATTTTATTTATCAAAATCACAAGTATTAAAGTTCTGTCCAGATTATTTAAAAATCAATTTTCATGTTTGTAATGAGCCCATAATGACAAGGAAGACCATTCTAAGTATGGCTAAGCATTATAGTAATCTAGTGACTCCAAAACTCATATATAAAGTGGTATAGTCATATTGTTCCTAAGGTTAGGAGTGAGGGATATGGATATATGTGGGGTCAAGGTGAATGCAAACAATAGGAGTTTGTCTAACAAGTTTAACAAAATTTTAATTTATTAGTGTACAATCGACATGCAAGATTTGCAAACATTTTCAATAACCTCCAAAACATAGGTTCAAAGTGATCAAAGAGAGGGAGGTGGGACTTGCCTTGAATCAGGAAAATGTCAGCACCTAAATCACTTCTTCACCGATTAAGCAATCATCTAAACAAAGTACACGTTATGCAATTAAACACCGAAATATGCGAAAAATCCAAAATGCTCTAAAATGGATGATTTGTGCACAGTGAATAGGTACTGGTCTAAAATTAATTTAGGTGAAAGAATTTCTATTTTATCTCATTTCATTTGAGAGTTATGAATTTTAGAAGTTTTGTCCGTATAGTATAGGATTTACTTAGGTATTATTGTAAAATGCTATTATAAGGAGATTCCTATTAAGTTTATGTTTCCTGGGGTGAATATATGTGTTTTATAAGACTAACATATTTGGTTTCATAATTTTTGGAGTTAATATGAATTCTTTATGTATTTTACAATTTATAACGTGTTCTAGGCATATAGTCTCTATGTATACATGGCTTTGGAGATTTAGGTCCAGAACTTGCTCCATCTTGCTAGTGATGTTTAGAATGAGTATTTTAGTCAACTAATCTAATATTAGTTCATAATTTTAGAATTTATATTATTTTACTACACATTTTATAAATAGGGATGTTCTATGTTAGTTACTTAACTTATCAACCTAAAGATTGTTGCATGAGCTAAGTTCATCTAAGTTTTGGTAGATGGGGATGGAACTATGGCTCCACTGGTCCTAACAAGTTTTATTTGGAATTATTTGGAGGTACCATGCATATATATATATATATATACACACACACAC
>CM020185.1:8901519-8999539 GCA_009805545.1 Oryza longistaminata | reverse complement strand
GGGATTAACACATTTGGTTTCATAATTTTTAGAGTTAATATGAATTCTTTATGTATTTTACAAATTATAACGTGTTATAGGTGTATAGTGTTCTATAGGTTCATGGCTTTAGAGGTTTAGGTCTAGAACTTGCCTCATCTAGCTAGTGATGTATAAAATGAGTATTTTAGTTAACTAATCTAACCTTAGTTCATAGGCTTATGGTCTTTATTATCATGGTTCATATTTTATAAACTAGGGGAGCTCTAGTCCATGTTAGCAATTTATTATATCAACCTAGAAATTATTATATGAGCTAAGTGCCTTAAGTTTTGGTGGATGGGGAATAGAACTATGCATTCACTGGTCTAACAAGTTTTATTTGGGTTTCATTATAGCTAGGGTGTATTTCTATATACATTTATATATATACATATTGCTCAATCGATACTATGTGATTAGCACCTATCCTATAAATTTAAAGTTTAGAGCTATAACCTGTACAGAAGGTTCCATATTTTATTTTACTATGTTGAAGCCCACTGTTTGCTGGTTCTATAGATATTTGGTTCACTTCATTTAGACTAAAGATGAATTTTCTACAAATTTTACAATTTAAGGTTGCTCTATGGTGGTTATTACTTACATAAGTATTTAGAGGCTTTTATCATACAGTAAGTATATAATTTTATTTTATAACTTGGAAGTATATGTTTTGGTGATTATACAGAACTTGGGTTTATTCAAAAAGGATCTAAGATGAGTTTTATATAAACTTCTAAAGTTCATCTTATGCCAAACTAGTTATTTTAAAGATAATAGTTTTAGAGGCATTTGATGTAAAGTGTTTATATGTTTTATTTTACTTTATTTTTAGAGAACATGTTGGTGGATCTGTAGAAACTAAGTTTGCTCTAAAATGAGTTGAAATGAATTTTGTATGCATTTTATAAATTTGTGCGTGCTTTATGTGTGATTTAACTTGGATAAATTTTAGAGGCTAAATTTGTACTGTGAGTGCAAGTTTTTATTCCATAACACTAAAGTTCACAATTTGGTGAGTTCACAGAAATTTGTATCATCTTAAAATGAGCTATATTTAATTTTATATGGATTTTTACACGTTTTAGTTACTGTTCTTTTATAATTTCAGATTTTGTTTCCAAGGGGTCCACTGTCAGTGAGAGATCAATATACAAAAAGATCCCTGAGGTTTCTAAGAATCAACCCGCAGACCTAGTCTCATATGTCAGTGAGTTGAAAAGTTGCACATTAAACCTTATAGTTGTTTAAATTCTCGAAACAAGGTCCCTGACTTCTTTTCTCACGCAGAGAGGCAGAACAGCCATGGCTGAGCTCAATCTCGAGCTCACCGGCGACAAACGATGGCTCGTTTGGGGGTGCGACCAAAAGACAAAATGAAGATCATGCTATTGCGATTCCATTCCTCTACTTTTCTTGGTCAGTGGACATCGGAGTAACGCCGGCGGCGAGTCCGAAAGGAGGATGTTTTCGGGTGGTGATGCATGTGCTTCTACAATCATGTATTGGTTAATTGGGTGTATGCATGTATGTTCTATAGGCTGCTGGGTGCTCACCGAGATGCTAGACAAGGCTGGGGATGTCTGCAGAGTCACAGCGACGGCGAAGCTCCATGGCGGCATGGCACAACTCCAGGGATGACGTCCGCTGCTCGATCTGTAAGGGGAGTCACCAATACGGTGCATGTAAGAGGTCAAAGGCTATCTAGAGAGACCATGCATGCATGGAATTTGACTGACGCTCACTAGAGAGAATGGAATCGATGATGGAAGCGGTTGAACGGAGTTGGAAAAGACGATGTCGACCTCCAAGATCGCTGCGCCATTGAATGGGTTTCTTGAGGGTAAATGGAGAGGAGGTCGAGGTGAAGCTGGTGGCGTGGTGGCTTGCTCCGGCTTGATCTAGATTGATGGCAACGGCGACGATGTCGCTGCGGCGGTGCGCAGAGCGCGCTCCAGAGCTCCGGTGTGCACGGCAGCGTTTCCGTCGATTGGTTGCACCAGAGAGGATGAAATCGAAAGGAGAAATATTCGGCATGGTGAGGAGAGTATCAAACGCAAGAGAAGAGGAAACGACCGCGGCTCATCAACGATTGCGGCCATCGTCTTCTTCGCGGCCGGCGATGGAGAAACAGTGGAGAAGGGCAGCGAGGATGCTCTCCCTCGGATGGATCGGCACTGGAATGGTGGGTGAAGAGTGGCGACGCGTCTGGGAGAGGCCGAGATGGAGCTCGGCGTTTTTAGGGCATCGACACGTCGTGGCCACGCGTCACGCGGTGTCCAGAGCCGGTCGGCGCTCGATCTCTCCCTCTCAGTGTTTCTCGGTCGGCTAGGGAAGTTGCACAGAGGAAGGGCAAGCCGAAGGGACTGACAAGAGGGCCCAGGTCGAAGTAAACTAGGTGGAAGAGAGGTGTGGGCAGAAACATGGGTGAGCTTGGTTTTTGGACGAATATCCGGAATTATTTTCTCCTCTAATTTTGTAGCTTCAATACTTAATATGTTGACCAGATTAACTAGTGTTGATTTTACTGGAGGTAGGTGTATGTACCTAGTTTCCATTTTCTTTGGTTGCACTTAAAAATTATGAATGGATTACTCACAGAAATTAGGAGAAGATGGGCTCTTTGGAAACTAGTTTAAATTTTAGGAGACTTAAACAGAGAGGATAAATTCTGGAAAAATTATAATTATTCATGATAATTAACCTAGTATTGGAATAAATTATTTTCCTTATACACTTCCATGCAGTTAAATGCACTTTTAAACAATTGTTTGGTTTTAGCCGATTGAGAATTATAATCAGTCTATTATTTTTATTTATTTGAGGTATCAAATTTATTTATTAATTGTACCAAAATTATTGTATGTTGTATATGTTAAGTAGAGCCTACATGAATTTTCCCATGATTTTATCTTGCACGAATTATTTTAGATAATTCGCAAGACTTATCTTTATATATGTGTTTTCCTCCTCATAAGTGCATCTAGTAAATTTATAAAAATTATATTTGGACTCTCCTTAACCTGAGGTGATGTTGATATGAGGTGATGTTGATATGTTAGAATTACAGATTACCTTACACATGTCATAAGCTTCTTGCCTGTTATTTATGTATAAGTTTACTTTAGTATTAAATTAAGAGAATGCTTATAGAGATGATTAATATAGAATATACCCTACACGAGTTAATTTATTTGTTCACTTCTGTTCCTGACTTGTCTTCAGATGGATGACCAAATTAGTTTTGTGGGGCTTGACATAAATTAGTTTTGTGGGGCTTAACATTGGCCTTGTTGATATATTTTAAGGTGTATTATGGTTCCTATATATTATTTCCAATAGTTAGCACTAGGCCCTAATGGTTTAGTTGTTTGTCTAGATTTTATTATTATTATTCATGATACCTATCATGAAATGCAAATCGAAAATCCAAATGCACATGAAGGACTCGAGTCAAAACACGTCCTATGAGAGTATGCATGCCTACACATAAGTTTACATCTTTGTCCTAGGTTATAAATGAAAAAGTTTTAATTTGCTCTCAAATTTTATTTAGTTACATGAGTTAGTCAACTTCCCCTAGGTTTTAAAACGGAAATTTTTGGTTCAAAAAATTGAAGAACTTTCCTTTCAACTAATTTTGACGAAAATTTCTTCATCCTGAAATTCGGGTATGTTACAACCTATCCCCCTTAAATAAATCTCGTCCCCGAGATTTGGGTAGGGTTGTGGTGGTTACGTTGATCAATGTGTTGGCTTCCTAAGAATCCTACTCTTCTTATTGTGGTTCTTACTGTCGAACTCCGTTTAATTTTTGTTAAAGTTATGAATGGATTATAATCCTAACCTTGACTGATGATCGAAAGACCTACTAAAAGTTTTACTTGCATGATGCTTTCTGATAACACAATAGTATCTGATTTAATTATTTTTCCTAAGCCTCTTTCAAACATACCACATTATATCTCTAACAAATGGTTCTACCTAATTTCCTGTGGGTGAGGTTAGCTTAAGTCATGACTATATCTTGAGTATTGATGAGTGGTAGTAACTTTCTTAAGTTGTATTATAGACTTGACTTCTATTTAGTGGATGGGTGGCAGGTTTTAGTCAGTTGTGGTTTACGAAGGCTTTGGTAGATGACCAAAAAGTGGAACTAGAGAAGTTGGTTCTAACAAGATACATTATGGTATATATATTTGGGATCTATATATGGCCAATGATCAATCTTAGTTGAACCCACATTTACAAAAGTTTAAAAATTCTGGACAGCAAGCCTGAAGGTTACTAATTTAAAGATAAGCGGGTTGCTTGATGGCATGTATAGCAATAATTTTTTTTAAAAAATGGCATGAATGTATGCTATGATATCATGATGAATGAATGATGCGATGAATGTATGGAATGATTCAATGTTTATGAAGATATTTTTGTATTGCTTACATGCCATAGAACAATCCTTTTTGTCCAACTGATTAGTAGGTTGTGGTGGCAATTTTTAAAACAATTGGATCATTTTAGAGAAGTTTTTTTTTTTCAAAATCTAGGGAGAGGATTTTCACGTGCGGGCCTGTTAAGGGTTCGCACGTAAAAATAGTCTTATTTTTACGTGCGGACCTTTTAAGGATCCGCAAGCAAGAATGGGAGGACGATTTTTCCATACGCGGTCAGTTATTGACCGTTTGGAATCTAACGATGGGTTCGTCCAAGAAAATCATTTTTGTGGTAGTGGGATACGAGAAGTGTGAATGTTGGATTTGTTAGCTCAGTCCATATGACGATAAGGAAGAAAGTGTTCTCTTCATATATGGTGAGTTGAATTTTATCTATGAGGTGATTACATCGGTTATTTGGTTAGATCAAGTCAAATTTAAGACATAAAATTGAGATGAACATGGTCTCCAGAGAATCTATGGATTGACAGCTAGGAAGGATCCAATTTCGCTTGGTAAGACAATTATTATCATAGGAGAGAAGGTGGAGTACTATTGCAGGTGGAGTCAAGAGGAAGATGTTACAGGGATTACGGAGTCTCTTGTTTATGGGGAAAAAAAGGAATAAACTCAATTCTGAATGCACAGAAGTTCGTGCAAATAATGAATTCAGATTGGCGTGGCATATTCACCAAGGTGGAGTTTGATAGAGTTTATGTGTCAAATATATATACGTAGTCAGCTACAGTTTAAGACTTGGAGTTATATGGTATAAGAATAGAGTAAGAGTCGGACTCTATCCTAGGCCCTCTCTTAAATAGAGGGATGTACATATTGTAATCACATATGACGACTTAGCATAGGTGAGAGGTAGTGACTGCCGGCGGCATCCGGCCGAGGGTCATTGTAACTCTGATACGTTGTACTATGTTGGATTGGGGATGAACACCCATAATCAGTGCCCTAGAGATGTAGGCTTCGGCGGAACTTCGTTAATAAATATTATGCCTCGGTATCGTCATCGTGTTTGGATCTCTTATGTCATTTTTTCCGCGTTTGGTTTCTGATGATGATTTCGAGCCGATTTTATAACAAATGAGCTAAAAAGAAAATCAAGGTGCTTGTATTTTTTCCATTGAGATGTTGGCATGGATCAACCCAAATAATCACATGACTACGATTCCTTCACTCGGATCCGTTCCTGATCTAAAACTCACAAAATCAAGCCACAGGGCTGCTCGCTGCAGCAACTTTTGTTGTGAGCTCACAATCAAGTGATTTTTCTCGGCTCACATGATTTTGGTGGGAAAAAAGAGCCAAAAAGAATATCAAGGTACTAGATGATCAGGATAGAGTATTGATGTATGCGTTTAGTTGCTGGTGAGCTAAGGAAATCAAGGAGTGAGTGGCAGGAAAGTATATTAAAGGCAAGGAATACAAGAATGATCCAATGTGCAATAGAAGGTAAGAAATCCCGATCAAAAGTAAAAACATCAATAGCCTAGAACAAAGTGAAACTTTGGTAATAATACGTGGCTTTAAGAGCAATTAACTAAAAAAAATGTTACTCTAGGTAACAAGAGCAATGGTCTATTTTTATATCCAACGGTTGTTTACATGTTTCCGCTATATACGTGGTTTTCAGTTTTCACTACATATTTTTCCTATAGATAATGAACATCTATTGAACATATTTTTTTCTGAGTTAATTATCAAAGGCACTCTGCACAGCAAAAAAAAGAAAAGAAAGGAAATTAAAGAATGAACTAGCAGATCAACTCAAAAGAAAGCTTTCACAGTAGGTAGAAGGAAGAGATATGAGGAGCTACAAGTTTGAGGTATTTACATTGTTCATGATTCGTCACACTTTCCACCCATCCGATGATTATACATCATCATGGTATTAACGGGCAGATTCAACGAATCTGGACAACACACGCACACCTAATTAACTAGGAGTACCCTTCCCGTGGTACTACATCCGATTTAATTCACCTGGAAGGAATAACAGACGACGACTGATCACTGCCGCCGGAAGACGTGCTCCTCGCCGGTGTCGTGGTCGACGTGGCGGATCCACCGGCTGGTGCTCCGGCTGTCACGGTGGTTCTGCAGGTTGGGCCCCTTGCCGACGCCGACGTGCAGGACCTCGACGCCCTTGCCGATCGGCAGGTAGACGGAGCGCACGACCCGCGTCCCCGCCGCCATGGACGCCGCCAGGTCCTTGGCGCCGCGCTGCCTCCCGTCGCCGTGGCGCACCACCACCATGCCTCTGGCCCCGGGCCTGGCTGCCCTGAGCACCGCCGCCGCGTCCCTCCTCCGCGCGTCGACCACCAGGAGGTCCACGCCGTGTAGCCCCGCCATCGCCTCGTCCGCCTCCCCGACAACGACTTCGGCCGTTTCCGCCGCCGAGCCGCCGCGTATCCCGGTCCGGCAGCACGAGGGCGTAGCGCCCGCCCGTGCGCCGCGCGCTGCGGCCAGCGCGAGGCTCGTGGCGGCCGCCGCCGGAGCCGCGGAGTCCGGCGCCTCGACGACGAGCCGCGCGTTCAAGCCGCCGGCCATGGCCGACACGAGCTCCGCCACGTCCGCCGCGGCGCCGGCCAGGTCGTGGCCGGCCAGCGCCCTGACGCCGTCGATGTACGCCTTGGACGCCATCTCCGGGCACCACACCAGCTTCATCCCTGCTTCGCGAAGAAGGAAAAGAACAAGTACCTCTAGTATACGGACGGGGACAATGGGAAAGAGATCGATGGTGCGCGTGTATAAGTGATGCGTGGGCGTTGACAATCGGCAGCGGGGTGGGGCTGGGGGCATTGAATGCGAGACGAAGAAGCACGGCACGTCTGGCCTGGGTGGGATAAAACGCGGGCGGAACGGACGGACGACTTGGGCCGCAGGCGATGGTGGCGGGGCCATCTCATCCGTCCAGTCATCTTGACGTGGTAACACCTGATAACCAGAATAAAAGCACACCTTTGTCGGTTCGTGCGTCAGTGCGAGGAAGGCCCTACCGTCCGTTCTAGATTCTCCAATATAGTGCGAGGGCATTTACAATGCCCCAACATGACGACTGGTCTCGATGATCCTATCGAGTTCGAGCTGCTCACAAAGGATGGAAGAAACCAATTAAGGCTGTGTTGGTAGTGCAGGATTGGGACTAATCTCTTCTGCACGTAAAATGGAGTGGTCTATTAGCACATGATTAATTTAGTATTAGCTAATTTTTTTTAAAAAAAATGGATCAATATGACTTTTTAAAGCAACTTTCGTATAGAATTTTTTTAAAAAAAATACACCGTTTAGTAATTTGAAAAGTGTACGCGCGAAAAACGAAAGAGGTGAGTTATGAACATGATGTGCCAAACTCAGCCTAAGTGGCCTCGTAGTTTTTAGGTCTTTATACTGGTGGAGAAACTATCTTTGGTCGGTCGGCCGAAATCCACAATAGTCCCGGTTCCACTAAAAACCAGGACTAAAGATGTTGGTGGCTACAACGGACATATTTGATCTTTAGTCCCGGTTGGTAGTCCTGGTTCTAAACCTGTCAGGCCTTGTCAGGCCTCCCGGGATCTTTAGTCCTGATTGGTGTTACCGACTAACCGAGATTAAAGATCAACCCCTTTATATATGTCTTCTTCCTCCTCCAGCCCGAGAAAGCTTCAAAATTTCTCTAAAAAAGAGGGGAGGTCATGCCTAAATTTCTTGTAAATTTTTTTGGTGATTATATACAAATCGGAGGTGTCTAGAAGGTTAGCAACTTCATCCTCCAACTTTTAGAGCTATGTTTCACACACTCTTTTGTCTCCAAAACTTTGTTGTAAGTTGATGAGAAAGAAAATTTGTGTGGGGAAAAGAGGAATATATAGAAATTTTGTTTATTTATAAAAAAGGTTTCATTCTCATAGTTGAGAAGGAAAATATAATGAAAATTAATCTTAAATAATAGAAAACAAACTAATTAAATTGAAAATTAAAAGAAGTACAACACATTAATATTAGTTTAAAACTTCAAAAATTATAAATAAGAATTGTTTGTTGGATTATTTTATAATTATTGTATGAATAATGATATGTCATTATTGTATGACTGTTGAAAGAGTTTTTAATTATTTTATTATTATTGTATGACTATCATTATTGTACGAATATTTATTTATGTACGATTTTTTTCATTTCATGTAGATGGATCGGCAATGGATGTATGCTGACCGGCGGTCGAAAGAGTTTATTGACGGCGTGCATTATTTTTTGAGAGTGGCTGAAGCTAACAAGTATAAGGATTTTATTTGTTGTCCATGCAATAAGTGTAAGAACCAGAAGGAGTATTCTGCATACAGGACTATTCATTTCCACTTATTTGAGTCGGGGTTCATGCCAAGCTATAATTGTTGGACATCCCACGGTGAGCAAGGGATTGAAATGGAAGAAGATGAAGTGTAAGACGAGAACATTCCGGACTGGGCGCGGTACGCTGGATTTGAAGGAAATCAAACGGGCGGCGAGGTGGACAGGGATGCTGACGATAACGACGCTGCGGATGATCTTGGTCAGATGTTGCAGGACGCCAAGGAGGACTGCAAAAGTGAAAAGGAGGCCCATTAATTGGAGCAAATGTTAGAGGACCACAGAACGTCGTTGTACCCAGGTTGCGAGCAGGGGCACAAAAAGTTGGATACCACTCTGGAGTTCTTGTAATGGAAGGCAAAAAATGGTGTTAGTGACAAGGCATTTGTCGATTTATTGAAACTCGTCAAGAACATTCTTCCGGAGGGAAACAAATTGCCCAAGACAACATACGAGGCTAAGAATATAGTCTGCCCTCTAGGACTGGAAGTTCAGAAGATTCACGCATGTCCGAATGATTGTATCCTATATCGCGGTGAGGAGTACGAGAACTTAGAAGCATGCTCTGTTTGTAAAGCACTACGATACAAGATTAGACGAGATGAGCCAGGTGAAGTTGACGGGCAGCCAACGAAGAAGAGAATTCCTGCTAAGGTGATGTGGTATTTCCCTATAATACCACGGCTAAGGCGTTTGTTCAGGAACAAGGGGAATGCTAGAATGATGCGTTGGCACGCTAAAGAACGTCAACATGACGGGATGCTGAGACACCCCGCCGATGGTTCGCAGAGGCGAAACATTGACAGAACATTAAAGACTTTGGAAAGGACTCATGAAACATACGGTTTGGTTTAAGTACGGATGGCATGAATCATTTTGGAGAGATGAGCAGCGGCCATAGCACTTGGCCCGTTATGATGTGTATCTACAACCTCCCCCCTTGGCTATGCATGAAGAGAAAGTACATAATGATGCCGATTATTATTCAAGGCCCCAAGCAACCTGGTAATGACATTGATGTCTACGTAAAATCAATGGTCGAAGATCTGAAACTGTTATGGAAGAAAGAAGGTGTCCCCATGTGGGACGAGGACAAACAGGAGGAGTTTAACCTATGAGCGCGGCTGTTCGTAAATATCAACGATTGGCTTGCACTTAGCAACCTATCCAGGCAGTTTAACAAGGGGTACAAGGCTTGCACTCACTGTATGGATGAAACTGAAAGTACGTATCTTAAGCATTGTAGGAAGGTTATATAAATGGGTCATCGTCGATTCCTTACTGCCAACCACCCTGTACGGAAGAAAAGCAAGCACTTTGAACATAAGGCGGACCACCGTACGAAGCCTAAACATCGCAGTGGGAAAACAGTGTTTGCTATGGTGAAAGATCTTAAAGTAGTGTTTGGAAAGGGGCCTGGTAGCCAGCCTATAGAGAGCGAAGATGGTCACGCGGCGATGTGGAAAAAGAACTCTATTTTTTGGGAGTTACCCTATTGGGAATTCTTGGACGTCTGCCATGCAATCGACGTGATGCCCCTCACTAAGAACCTTTGCGTAAAGCTGCTTGGCTTTCTAGGTGTATATGGAAAGTCGAAATATACACTGGAAGCACGTAATGATCTAAAGCATATGGAACAATGCGGCGACCCTCACCCCGAACCAAAGGATAAAGGAAGCCATTACTTCAGTCCAGCCAGCTACACTCTTAGCAAGGCAGAGAAGGAAAGTATGTTTGAATACTTGGAGAGCATAAAGGTACCATCTGATACTCCACGAATATAAAGCGAATATAAGCACGAAGGAGAAGAAGTTCACAAACCTAAAGTCTCATGACTGTCACGTGTTGATGACACAGCTGCTACCAGTTATAATTCGGGGTATCCTTCCAGACAATGTCCGGACAACAATAACAAAGCTATGTGCTTTCATGAACGCAATTTCGCAGAAGGTCATCGATCCGGATAGATTAGAAGCCCTTCAAAATGATGTGGTGCAATGTCTTGTCAGCTTTGAGTAGATATTTTCACCTTCATTTTTCAATGTAATGACGCATCTGCTTTGTCACCTTGTCAAAGAGATCGGTATTCTCGGGCTTGTGTACCAACACAGCATGTTTCCTTTCGAGAGGTACATGGGTGTTCTAAAGAAGTATGTTTATAACTGTGCTCGTCAAGTGGCAAGCATCGCCAAGGGGTATGGAACAGAGGAGGTCATTGAATTCTGCGTAGAATTTATTGAAGACATTCGCCCAATCGGGGTGCATGAATCACACCATGAATGGAGACTACGGGGAAAAGGGACTCTCGGAAGGAAAGCAATAATGATGGTAGACAACAATTTATTCCGTAAAGCCCATTTCACGGTTCTGCAACAATCTTCATTGGAGGCTCCTTACATCGAGGAGCACTTGGCTCTAGTTCGCGCCAGAAACATCGGTAAGTCCGATGCATGGATTACACGGCATCACATTGATACTTTCCCCGCGTGGCTGCGACAACATCCCATGGGTAACGAGACGATTAACCAACAACTGGCCTTCCTGGCGAGGGGACCATCTGGCTCGATCGTGACATTCCAAGGATATGAGATCAATGGGTATACATTCTACACGAGAGCCCAAGATATGAAGAGCACGAACCAGAACAGTGTTGTTCGTATCGATGCCATGGGACACGATGGTACAACTGGCACGTATTATGGTGCCATCGAGGACATATGGGAACTTGACTATGGACCTTTCAAGGTCCCTCTGTTCCGGTGCCAATGAGTTAGGCTGACTGGAGGAGGCGTAACGATTGATGACAGTGGGATGAGAACGGTTGACCTTAACAAGGTTGGATACTCGGACGAACCTTTTGTCCTTGCCAATGATGTAACACAAGTTTTTTACGTGAAGGACATGTCTAGCAAAGGAAAGAAGGGCAAAGGGCCTGATGAGCCGAAGTGCCACGTGTTTATTCCAGGCAAAAGAAAAATCGTCGGAGTAGAGGACAAGACTGACGAGGATTACGATCAGTTTGATGGGCAACCCCCTTTCACGGTGATGGTTGACCCAAGCATCCTCCTATCAAACGAAGACACCCCTTACTCACGCAGCGATCATAAGGAAGGAACAGTAGTGAGGAGAAAGTACGTGCGGTCAACCGTCACCGCCGATGTATTGCCGTAATTGTTGTGTACACGATGTAAACTATTTTGAATGTATTGAATATGCATATAAACCAGTTGTTGTATGGCATATGTTAATTATGTATGATTATTAGATTTTTTTTAACAATTTTAAATCATGCATATGCTAGCTATATATGATAATTAGAATTTTTAAAAGTTTTATATCATGCATATGCTTATTAATATGATTATTATAGACTTACATTATATGATTATCAGAGTTTTAATATAAGATTATTAGAGTATTAATATATGATTATTAGACTTAGCATATATGATTATTATAGACTTACATTATATGATTATCAGAGTTTTAATATAAGATTATTAGAGTATTAATATATGATTATTAGACTTAGCATATATGATTATTATAGACTTACATTATATGATTATCAGAGTTTTAATATAAGATTATTAGAGTATTAATATATGATTATTAGACTTAGCATATATGATTATTATAGACTTACATTATATGATTATCAGAGTTTTAATATAAGATTATTAGAGTATTAATATATGATTATTAGACTTAGCATATATGATTATTATAGACTTACATTATATGATTATCAGAGTTTTAATATAAGATTATTAGAGTATTAATATATGATTATTAGACTTAGCATATATGATTATTATAGACTTACATTATATGATTATCAGAGTTTTAATATAAGATTATTAGAGTATTAATATATGATTATTAGACTTAGCATATATGATTATTATAGACTTACATTATATGATTATCAGAGTTTTAATATAAGATTATTAGAGTATTAATATATGATTATTAGACTTAGCATATATGATTATTATAGACTTACATTATATGATTATCAGAGTTTTAATATAAGATTATTAGAGTATTAATATATGATTATTAGACTTAGCATATATGATTATTATAGACTTACATTATATGATTATCAGAGTTTTAATATAAGATTATTAGAGTATTAATATATGATTATTAGACTTAGCATATATGATTATTATAGACTTACATTATATGATTATCAGAGTTTTAATATAAGATTATTAGAGTATTAATATATGATTATTAGACTTAGCATATATGATTATTATAGACTTACATTATATGATTATCAGAGTTTTAATATAAGATTATTAGAGTATTAATATATGATTATTAGACTTAGCATATATGATTATTATAGACTTACATTATATGATTATCAGAGTTTTAATATAAGATTATTAGAGTATTAATATATGATTATTAGACTTAGCATATATGATTATTATAGACTTACATTATATGATTATCAGAGTTTTAATATAAGATTATTAGAGTATTAATATATGATTATTAGACTTAGCATATATGATTATTATAGACTTACATTATATGATTATCAGAGTTTTAATATAAGATTATTAGAGTATTAATATATGATTATTAGACTTAGCATATATGATTATTAGAGTTTTAATATACGATTATTAGAGTTTTAATATACTATTATTAGAGTTAGCATATATATATGATTATTGTAGACTTACATTATATGATTATCAGAGCTTTAATATAAGATTATTAGAGTTTTAATATACGATTATTAGAGTTAGCATATATGATTATTAGACTTAGCATATATGATTATCAGAGTTTTAATATAAGATTATTAGAGTATTAATATATGATTATTAGACTTAGCATATATGATTATTAGAGTTTTAATATACGATTATTAGAGTTTTAATATACTATTATTAGAGTTAGCATATATATATGATTATTGTAGACTTACATTATATGATTATCAGAGTTTTAATATAAGATTATTAGAGTTTTAATATACGATTATTAGAGTTAGCGTATATGATTATTAGACTTAGCATATATGATTATAAGAGTTTTAATATAAGATTTTTAGAGTATTAATATATGATTATTAGACTTAGCATATATGATTATTAGACTTAGCATAAATGATTATTAGAGTTTTAATATACGATTATTAGAGTTAGCATATATATATGATTATTATAGACTTAGCATATGTGATTATCAGAGTTTTAATATAAGATTATTAGAGTTTTAATATATGATTATTAAACTTAGCATATATGATTAAGCTGTAATCAAATATTATATATGTAAATAACAAACGGCTGCAAATATTTCTTGTATGAACAGATGGCTGAACGCGATGACGAACAGATACTATACGGTACAATCGCAGAGGGAAGCGGCCAATACTGGAACGAAGAAGAGGGGAACGAGGATCCAAACCAGTATTTGAACGAGGAGGTCAACGAGGAGGGGAACATGGTGAGGGATGCGGAGGGGAATGAGGAGGGGAACGAGGAGGAGGGGGCTAGTGGAAGTCAACCCTCCGCTGGACAGAAGAGGGCACGCAGACAACGAGGTGCCGCGAAGAAGATAGAGGGTCGGCACATCATAACTGAAGTGGATGAAGACGGCCGACCTAGTGCTCAGGCAGAAGCAGCCAAGAATTACGTACGACATAGCGGTTGGGTTGTGAGGGATAACGTGCCTGTCAGCAAGTTGTACTAGCGCAGAACAAGGGCACACGGGGATTATGACAGATTTGTCCCGGAATCAGAGAAAGAGATGCTATGGACCACATTGCTCGAGACGTTCATGCTCCCTGCGGGTACATAGAACATAGTGAAACAGTGGACTCTTAAGAAAATGGCAGGACAGATGCAGAGCTTCAAGGGAGATCTCTACAAGAAATATATCCTGAAGGGGCTGACACCGAACTTCGACATATTCCCGAAGCTAAGGGATCATTGGGACGAGTTTCTTGCTTACAAGACAGGGGCAACAAGGGCAGGCGTTGATGGAACGAAACAAAGAAAATGCCGCTAAGAAGAAGTACCATCACCACCTGGGGTCAGGCGGCTATAGCGTCGCAATGCCGAAGTGGGAGGAGATGGAAGCCAGCTTGATTGAGAGGGGTATCGAACAGGCCACTATGCTCACGGTGGAATGCTTAACCCTGTTGATGGCTCCCAGGTGTTTGGCGATCAGATACGCGATGCTGCAAGTCGATTAACGGACGCAGTGGAAGCCTCTTCTCAGGGCACGTTTCGACCCGACAGAGAGAAGGACGAGCTGTCACTCGCCCTGCAGACTCCCGAGCATCCAGGACGAATGCGAGGGAAATGCGTGGTTCCTTGGAAGATTGGATTCAAGGAGGACATCTACATGTACAGGAGTCGGATGAGGAGCAAGAGATATACCGAGGCGAAGATTGCAGATCTTGAGTACAGGGTATCGAGCAATGAGCTCAGCATGCAAGAGGAGGTGGCAAGGAAGGTGGATGAACGCATGGCCGCACATCGGAGCCAGGATGCCCGGACAAGGAGGCCTTAAAGCTAACGGACTATGAGCGAACACTTAGGAAATCATATTATGGAAAGTCCAAACCAGTCCCTCAGCTTGGAGAGCAACCAAACCAGGAGGTCAAGCCGTTGGTGACCAGGGAAGAAATTGGAATAAAATAATTTATTTCTGACACCGGGCTAACTAGGGCTCAGTTGCTTAAAGGCGCACCAATCCCAAAGGCGGAAGTGAAATACCAGTTCGAACTCAGTAAACCGCTTGTCAAATGCAGAGGCATCGACGACTCCACGCGCAATGGCTCGTGTTGGGAGGGCTGGCCACTACACTGGATCACGTTATTTGTGATGGGCGCAAACCCTCACCTTTGACGGATGTGGCCCTGGTCAGAGATTAGCGGTCACTGATGCCTCGGAGTCACCTCTAACGGGTAAAGACCCATCAAAGGTAAGAGTTACCTTCAATGGTCTGCAACTTAAATCCGTCACAGGTAACCTTCATCTGTGACGGGTAAATATTTTAACTCATTAGTGGCGATCTTTATCTGTGATGGGTCCTAATTGAGACCCGTCACAGACCTGAAAAATGGGGCAAAAAAAAAATAATGATGTGAGCCTAGCTAGTCGCAGACCTTCATTAAACATTCACAAATCACAAAAATACTCATCATTCACATTCACAATCATTTAGGCACAAAACAGAATCACAAAAACCATCACAATCACATTCATCTAGCCAAAGAGCAAAATGACATTCACATTCACAATTGCACAAAACATAATCACATTCACAAACAGAATGGATCAACTCCCCTATCATTGGACTTTACAAAATTGCTAACGATGTCACTGCCGAATGGATCGACAGACCTTCATCAAAATTTCTAACGATGTTGTAGTCCCCACCTTGGCCTCTGACCTCAAAGAGGCCAGATCTGGTGGCCCTGAGAGGTGGTGGCGTTGGATCTGAAGGGGAAGGGGGTAAAGCGATGGATCGACGAAGGAGGTGGCGGCCTCTGACCTCAATGAGCCATTCTGGAGCTTGCTTGGGCTGACAGAGTTGGAGTCGGAGGCAGGGGCATGGACGGATGCGGCGACTAGACCAAGGCCAATGACTAAATCCGACCGTCACGAGGTCAGGGGCGGTTCGATCCGTTGACCCCCGACCTCCGGTAGGCCGGATCTGGAGGTGGAGGGGCGGACGGCTTTGGGACTCAAAGATGCAGCCTCCATCGCCGGCCCGCAGTCTCCCACCTCCTCCGCCTTCGCCTCCAACTGGCGCCGACGCTGGTGCCGCCTCCGCATCCGACCCCAACACCAGCCGGTGCCACACGCCTCCGCATCTGGCCCCCGTACCTGCCCGTACCGCCTCCGCCTCCGGCCCGCGCACCCGTTTGGGCCGCCTCCACCTCCGATCCCCGCCACCCGCCGGTGCCTCCCCCCCTCCGGCCCGTGCACTCGCCGGTGCCGCCTCCGCCTCGACCCGCGCACCACCAGATCGATGAGAGAGAAAGGGTTGAGAGGGAGAGAGAGGGGGGGAGGGAGTGATTGATAGAGATAAGATGGTGTGTGTTTAGGAGAAGAGGATAAGGATCGATCAATGAGCCGGGAGGAGAGGGAGAGTTTTGAGAGCGATTTTTTTATCATCTTTGACTGGCACAGGTAACTAGTCACCTGTGACGGTCAAAAAAATGGAACCCGTCAAAGGTGAGGTAAAGTTACCTGTGATGGGCTAAATATTTTATTTGGCCTGTCACAGGTGACTTTACCTCACCTTTGACGGGTTCTCATTTTTGGCCCGTTACATGTGACTAGTTACCTGACGGGTCCTGCCGGATGGCTCACCGATGACGGCATCCCGTAGGACCCGTCAAAGGTGACCCTCATTACTGATCAACACTTATGCCGTCACAGATATGCCATCACAGGTGTGAGAATCTGGCATAGGGGTGGCTGACAAGAGCGCACCGGGACTTCACTACTACATAGAGTATTATAGGTGCCGGTTCGGAAGGTCACGCAGGTGTTACTTTTGGTGTCGGCATCAATTGATCGACACTATGATTAAAGTCATTGGTATCAGTTTTATAGATGGTATTGCAGGTGTCGGTTTTGATGAAGAATCAGTACCTATAGTCCTGTATGAACATCCTTTCAAACTGGAACTTAAAACATAGGTGTTGGTTTTTACTCAACGGATACAGAAACGGTGAAGGGATGGTAAGAACCGCCACATATAAATAACCGGCACCAATTCTACTACACTATTAATAATATCACCTCCACTGGAGGTATAGTAAAAGAACCTGGAAAATGCATATATTGCTTCGTGTGGCCTTCGTTCCATCTGTTGTAGGAGTACAAGCGAGAAGTGAGAAATTAACTCCGTGAGCAGACCACGCACCCACACCCACGGTTGACAAAGTCTGACACTAGAAATTGTCATGCTTTGATGGCAATGCAACGGAGTTTAAGAAGAAATGTCACATGACTACCGTGAGTCACGTACGACAAAAGAACAGACGAGAGCATGCAAAGGACAGAATATGCCGTACTTATCTGAGAAGGATATAATAGATAAGTGTGCCAACGAGCTGACACATTGTTTCCGACTTTCCAAGTCAACTTCATGCCCGGTCCTTTGGTAATTAAACAACCAAAATTAACAACTGGAGTCTGAAATTTCGCGTGCATTAGTAGCATGCTACGTTACGCAAGCTGTAGTTGACTTCATTAGTTTCATGTTATTTTGCTGAAAATGCTCGTATAACTTTACTTGGACTAACTAGCTAGGAGGATGATGTGCATTTTCGCTGGTGAGAGCATGGGAATTTCAATTTCCTCGTTGGTTTGAGGAAATAATGGAATAGAAGTATAGAACTGGAACAACCCTTATTCTAATTAGAAGCCGAGTATGACAGTCTATCCAATCATTTCGATTAAACACCGAATATTGGAGTTGGCTGCAATTGTATTTGTATAGATAAGAAATCAAAAATATATATAAGTTCCAATCAACTATATATATTGGTAAAGAAAAAGTGAAGGAAATGAAGCAAAGCTATAGTTTCATAGAGCAAGTCAGAAGAATGAAATCATCAGTCTATTTAATCGCTCAAGCACCTACTTGAATTTGAAATGGGAATTTCAAACTATTATTATAGTTACTTGAAAGTGAATAGCACATCCTTTATTGTGGTTGAATATATAAGCACCATATTTGATTTAATTTATTCCATAAATAAATCATCACATTGCAGATGTAAACTAGCATAATCACATCATACGATCTACACATGTAAACTAGACAGTAAACCATGAACAGATTGAATATGCGAAACATATTGAATACGTACCGAGTGTTTTGGAAGATCGGTTGCACAGCAGGAAGGACTCGCGGTACCGGGTGTTGACGACGACACACAACACCCGAACGAAGAGGAAGACGAGCCGTTGTTGACGAACAACAAGCAGTCAAGCAAAGCACTTCCCAGAAACCTTATCGCCTTACTCCCGGTGCAGGGCGTCGAAGGCGAAGGTTCCGGAAACCTGCTTTCCCGATTACCGGTGCACGCCGGCGCACAGCACCTGAGCGAGAAGAAAGACGAACTGTTGTGGACGATCGGCAAGCAGTCGTGCAAAGCGCTTCTCAAAAACCTTATTGTCGCCTTCTCCCGGCGCAGGATATCAAAGGCGAAGGTTCCGGAGACCTGTTCACCCGATCGCCGGTGCATGCTAGCGAGCGGGATGGAGTAGACTACGAGTGACGACGCAGTATAGAGGAGGCAAACCCTAAATTGATTTCGTGCGTGTTGTGTGGAGGCGCCGGCTCGACTTATATAGAGATAATTCGATGCATATGTGCGTGCGTGTGTTCCCCTTTTTCTCTCAACCTCTAGGAGAGTATATTTCTTTATAAGGAAGTCTTCCTCTCATAGAATAGTCAATGTGTACTAAATTCCCTATGTATGCCATTTTATGAGGTGGGCTTTTGTGTTTTTTAAAGAATTAATCTTCGAATGGGCTAAGACGTATTCATTAATTCCAACGTATTGATGCATAGACCAAAACTTACTTCTCCATATAATCTAAAAGAAAGGTATATATGGCATATGGGTATCGAAACCTTAATGTTGGCCTGTTAATACCCATTTGGTAACAACATACTATTCATATATGAATTTTAAAACTTGAAATAATTGTGCAATAATTCGTTTTGTTTCTTTTATGAAATACATACGGCGGTGCTCATATATACGTGCCCACTCATATTTATGAATGAACAAACGAACTCCCAGTTCGCAACACTAGTGTTTGTGATAGGTTAGTTTGAATTATCATTTGTTGTGGAACGTTATATTATTACTTCCTCCGTTTCATATTATAAGACTTTTTAGCATTACTCACATTCATATATATATATATATTAATGAATCTAGACATATATGTGTACCTAGATTCATTAACATTGATGTGAATGTGGATAGTGCTAAAAAGTCTTATAAGCTAAAATGGAGGTAGTATTTTGTTGACTATGCTATTACGACAGTTTATGACGGACTATCGTGTATTATTATATATTAATTAGATGCACGTACTAGTACGCATGACTACATTTGATCATTTATAATATACAGACGATGACTACATTTGATCATTTATAATATACAGACGATGTATTAATATTTTATATTTGTCAGATCAAATAAAAAACTACACTTTAGCCACGGCAAAATTAAAAATTCAGGCCAACGATCGACCGGCTTTTCAATTCAACATTTTGGATTCGAACTGCAGGTGTGATATATGGTGATACCGATAAAAAAAATTTCCCTTAGCCGGTATTCAAAATCGATCAACACTTTTCCAGGATTTAACGGCGTTGTGCTTTCAGTGGTAGGCGACGTACCCGTCAACAGCAAGGCGCCTGTGGTGACTTCGTCAATCTCTCCAGGATTTGCCGGCCCAGTCTTCGAAGATACTCATAGGGGTAGGGTTTGCGTGGTGAGTGCGCGTGCGTTGTGAGTGTCTGCGTTGTACTGTGTAATTAAAAAAAAATCGATCAACACCGCTCATATTAATGTGCTCACAAATCTAGCAAATAAGTTGAAACTTGAAGTGCAATCAAGGTCAAATCATAGTTAGATCTGTACAGACTGTACCTACAGAAGACAGCAAGCTGGAAACGTTGTTTCTTTGTATTTAGTCAGTACTATATTGGTGAAATCTAGACAGAGACGCGACGATGAAAGCTGACAAGCGACTTCTTTACATCAAGTTGCCCCAATGGCCGCCCAGTGCTCGTGTCATCGTGTTTCCTTCACCTTATCAGGTAGACTGGCCTGGGTGTGGTTATCGTCTCTTATGGAACTTGATTAATTAAATATGAGTCATGTAATTCTTTTTTTTTTTGAGAACTAGTCATGTAATTCTACTCCTAGATATATAGTCACTACACAGTTTAAAGCCGATTCATTAACAAATCGTAGTCATGATTCATTAAAGGAATGTGCTAGTAGCATGGCCGTGTAGACCCGTTCCAAGAAGACTTTTACGGTACATTGTACTGCAAGTATATACTAGCAGTATATAGAAGGGTATGTTTGGTATTTGTTAAACAACTGGAAAGGGCTATTTAGTCATTTGAAGTTCAGATTAATTTATTTCAATCGGAAGTACTTGTCATGGATCTTGTCGTCCGTGCATTTGGTAGCGTTTGTTCTGGAGACATCTCGTGTGGCGGCGGCTCGATCGATGTCTAAATTACTTATGGTTGGTGTACATGATCCCGATATGCAGAAATAATGGTGCTTTCTGGTCATAATGCAAGGTTAATTCAGTCATGAAAAATAACGAACGGTTGATCACTTGACTGTGGGAATATCATCTCTTCATAATTACTGAGATAGCCATAATTTTTTTGCCAGATATATCCAGTTGGTTCTCAGTATCACTATGTTGATTACTTCAAAATTTCTCATTCAGTAATTAGTTGGGCGTGCCTCCTCCTACTGCCTGCCCATCCTGGCTGTGTGCCTTGCCCGGTTACCCCTGGTATATGCTGCCGCCGCCCGGATGCCCTACACTGTTGCTGCTGCTTCTTAGGTGCGCGGGAATGACAGAAGAGAAGGAAAGGACAGGAAATCGAATCAATCCCGGCTTGCCGTGGCCCGGGGCGCGGCGTGCTCACGGTGGCTGGCGGCGGCGGCGGTAGCCCATGTGGTGAAGGAAGGGGAATGGAGCGGATTTCTCTCGATTCGCCGTTTCTTTCGAACGACAAATCGACTGGATTTCTCTCGATCGGGATCTGACCAAGTAACAAAAACGCGAAAAATACAAAAATACCCCAACACAGAAAGATGAAAAGACAAATATACCCCTTTTGAATTATATTGCAAAGCTAACCGGGTGGAATATCAGATCAATCTTCACCGTTAGATCGTTTACTGCTAGTATATACTTGCAGTATAGTGTACCGTAAAAGTCCTCTCCAAATATTGTAGGGTACTTTCTTAAAGCTGAATTAGATAAAATTAAACGAACGGTTCACCGCCAGACACATCACTACTTTGCCAATTGCCATTGGAAAGGCATTATCAGTATGTACTCACTAGAACATATTAGGTAGTGTTTGGTTGAGGGGATGGGATGGGATGGAATGGACGAACCCACTTTTAGGGTGTTTGGTTGAGGGTGAGTGGGATGGGTTGGTCCCTGGAGAGGAATATTCCTCTCAGATCCGGGACCAACCGATCCGGGAAAATGTGGCGGACGAACTCGTCCAGGTGGGACGAAGCGAACGGACGTTGACGACGCCTTCCTACCGCCGTCGCCGTGCTCGCCCTCGGGAGCAGCGGCAGACGGCTCGTGCGACAGCGACAGCGGCAGGTCGGCGACGGCGACCATGCAGGGCTCGGCGACGACGACCGCAGCGGCGGGGGGCTCGGCGACGGCGACGGCGGATCCATGGTGGGGAGGGCGGCGGCCGGCGGATCGGCGATGGGGAGGACTGCGGCGGCGGATTCGGCGACGGGAGGAACGGCGGCGGATTTGGCGGACGGGAGGAGCGGCGGCGGCATGCGAGGAGGAGGTCGAGGGGCGGCGGCGGATCGGCGATGGTGTGGCGGCGGATTCGGCGATTGGGACTGTGGCGGCTTGCGAGGAGGAGCTCGCGGGGGAGGAGCGGTGGCGGCGTGGTGAGGAGGAGGTCTAGGGGCGGCGGCGGATACTGCGATGGTGCGGCGGCGGATTCGCGATGGGGAGGTGCTGCGGCGGCTTGTGACGAGGAGCTCGCGGGGGAGGGGCGGCGGCATGCGAGGAGGAAGTCGAGGGCGGCGCGATCCAGCGATGGAAGGAGCGGCAGCGGCTTTTCCTCTTGCTCTTGCTCGCCGCTGGCTCATCCTCTTGCTCTTCCTCCGGCGATGGGGAGGACTGTGGTGGCAGATCCGGCGATCGGTTGACGGTGATTGCAAACGCATCCATCCCTTCCCTCTCTCATCCCTTCAACCAAATAAAAAAATTAGGATTGTCCCATCTTACAAACCAAACATGTGAGTGGAATCATCCCAACCCAAAAATCAGGGATGGTTACATCCCATCCACTTAGTCCCGAAACCAAACACTACCTTAGTTTACGACGGGACAGGTTAGGCAAGAATGGCCTCAACCCCAACACCCGGCTGCCTCACCCAGCCCCGGTTCGGCCACACCAGGCCCCATGCGGAGGGAAACCAGCGGACGAAGACGAGGGCGGACCAGAAATGATGTGGTGATGGAGAGAAGAAGCTACTGGCCTGGTGCATAATTGAGGCCGATGCCCGGCGATGTTCTGTTCCGGTGGTTGGTGCATGGTTCGGGGCAAGAAGTCGTCCATGGCCCACAGCAAGGTGTGTGAGAGAGAAGCATGGCAACGCTCAATATAACACGAGTGCCCGATGTGGCGATGTTTGGGGCCTATAGCACGGAACGGATGGATCGGGTGCATGGACATTGAAGATAAGGTCCCGATTTCTCATGATATATCCTCATTAATTGGACCTGGTGGGTTTATTTGTATAGGCCACCTTCATCCAATAAGTAGACCTTTAGGGCCACAGGGTCCCATAGGTGGAGATGCTTCCCCGTCCGGCATGAAGTTTGGGCCCTGCCCCGGATTACCCACGGGGAAGATTTTGCCCCTGCTCCGTTGAGGCGGGGATCCGCCCAACGGGTAAACTACTACCCATACTGGAACTCCTAAGTCATTCCAAACACTAGGAGGGCAACACACTTCGGGTTGCAACAGGGCTGGGTTGGGCTGGAACGGCTCCGCCCTGTACCCCCGGCTTCACTCCCTGCCCCCAGTCCCGACCGGAGATGTGGGGCCAAATCAGGCCCTCCGTCCCCGACCCTTCGGGACCCACCATATGGTAGCATCTCCCTCCAATCTGCACCAAAAATAACAAGTCAATCATCAATTCAGCAAGAACAAATATGTATGTACCATAAAAAAATAGCATGAATACTTAGAATAGCATCATAAAAATTCAGAAGAACACATATTGAATCCATCGTTCCATCCATAAGCATGCCATGACCACAATCCCCTCGCAGCTCGCCGGCCGCCGCACTTGTCCCCTCGCGGCTCGCCGGATGCCGCACCCTCCCGGCCGCCGCGCCCTTACCACGCAGCGCCTGTGCGCCTCCCCACACGCCGCCCGTTTGTCATCGGCAGACCAAAGTGAGAGGGATACTGGAGAGGACGGGACTCACAAGGCCGGAGGGGAGGGGAGAGGAGGGGAGGGCGGAGGCCGGAGGGGATGGGAGAGGGCAACCAGCGACGGTGAGATCTATAGGAGTGTGCGGTGCTAGTGTGCCATGCGCCCTGGCACCCTGCGCCGCCTCTACCTGGGTGGTGTGGGCGCCGCCTTCGCCTGTGTGTTGTGAAGATGAGGAGAGAGAGGGGATAAGGCAAGGGTTTTGTTTTTATATCTCAGTTTTTTCGTTGGGTTGGGCTCTTATGGGTCTTCTATGAGCTAAATTTTGAGGGCTAATATACACCCTCCAACCCGCGGGTGAAATGTCTCCTCCGTCCCTTCCCCGCAAAAATGTGGGACCCCAGCCCCGCCTCTCGGGCCCCGCCTCTCCTACGGGTCAGAAACTGAACCCGCTCCTGCCCCGTAGGGTCGAGTCCCTGTAGGGCGCCCCAGGGGGAAATTGGGTGGATACCGAGCTGGCTCGGCTCGACTCGGTCTAGCTCGTCAACTCGGCTCGGCGCTGCCAGTGGCTCGAGCTAGCTCGTTTAGCTCGTGAGCCAATACACCCAAGACTATATTTCCTTCAAAGATTGACATCAAACACTATAGTAGCTGCTAGGAACATCTTCTACAATCCAAAAAAATCAAGCAAATGGCAAATCACAAAGTCTTTTTTTTTTTTACACATCGATTCAAAGTATTGCATCATCAAAACAATCCAACTTTACCAGATCTGGGAACATGGTTAAATTGAAACCAACCAAAAGACCCAAAAACAAATCACCAGGCCAAAACTAGCATTCAGATCGACTTGAAGAATCAAATTGTCGACACCAACGAGGACGATTTGGATCTTGGTGGCGCCGGTGGCTGAGTTGCTTTCTTGTGCTCGTTCCTTCTCCATGACGAGGCGTAGGCAGAGTGGGACGGCGGGATGGTGCGTGACATGAGCTCGTGGCCTCGCTAGTCGCTGCCCGTTGCCTGGGTAGTGGGCGGCGTGTGGCACGGGGCGGCGGCCGGCGGGGACAGGGTAGGCGGCCGGTCTTCGGTGGAAGAGGACGGCGGTATGCGGGCGGTGTCGCGGCGAGAGGTGACACCGGCGCCGGCAACGCGTGAGAGAGGAGAGCGACTGGCGCCGGTGGGGAAGTGCGGCGGCGGCGCACTACAGAAGGGGATCGAATTCGAGGATTCGAGCCGTGCGGAGAGAGATGTGATGCGGGACGCGGATGCAGCCGATGCGGTGAGGAGTGCGGAAGACTAGGCTTTTCTCTCGTTGGAGTTGGGCTTGGGCTTTGCTGTTTTCTGTTGGGCTGGGCCTTCACTCTAGTCTGTAGCTAGCTCGCTATCTCTAACGAGCTTAGATGCCGGCTCTAACGAGTCACGAGCTTTCTGTCCACCCTGACCTAAACACACTATATGGTGCACAAGATAGGGAGAGCACTACGGCCCGGACGTCCGATAGTGCACCAAATATCGGATGCCTGCCCTGCTGTTTCGTGCGTGCATGTGCATGTGCATGCTTGCCGTACTGCTTTGCCAAGCTCCGAGGGTATGTGCATGTGCATGTTGCTGCACTTTATTTTTCACTCTACAATCATGATGAATCTTCCCATCTGACGTCTCATGTCCCAAAAAAAAATTGGTTGGTCAAATGTTCCTAGTTGATCATTGAGTGAAACATCAAATTATATATGGTGAAACAAAAAAATCAGCAACTGAAACATTTAAAAATTTTATGAAACATGATGAAGATACACGTTGAAACATGTTGCTACCACATATGAAACAACTAGTGTTAACGGATTGAAACATATGTTTTTCTTTTATCAAAATATAATCATGTGATATCTTGTTGTAAAGATTTAATTACAACGAACACAACGGTGTGATCAGATCATAGATTGGATAATTAGTTTATGAGAGACATCATTTTAAAGCTCGCAAAAATGCATACATGCATGCATGTATGAGGTGGAGAGAGATGGGAGGGTAGTGGCAAGTATTTCCGTGAATTTTATGAAACACAATAAAAACATATGCTGAAACATGTTGCTATAACGTAAGAAACATAAAGTATTAATGGTTTGAAACATATGTTTTTCTTTAATCGGAATATAATCATGTGATATCTTGTTATAAAGATTTAATTCCAATGAATATAATGGTGTAATCGGATTTTAGATCAGATAAATAGTCTAGGAGAAAAAATATTTTGAAAATTGACACATGCATATGCATGGTTGAAATTAGCAGTTAGTTGATTACATATACTCCAACGTGGGAAGCATCGACGTGGTGTCCGATTTTCATATCTTGTTCGGACGGCCGATTACAAGCATTCTCCGCAAGATAGTAAATATCATTTCAGTGCATCCTTGCACCGTACGCCTGGCTGATTGACCGAGCCAGCGACAGTGCCTAGTTTTTTCATGCATGACCCACACTTCTCCCACACGCAAGCTGACCTATGTCCACCAAGATATAATTTGTAGCCCTCGGAAAATACCTTTCCCGGACGCTAGTGTATTAATCCCCATCCCAGGAAAAGCTAGGGTACACCACACAAACTTGATACAAAAGACACATCTTTATTAATTTACCACATTAATATTTACATTATTACAAAGACACATAAAGCCTGACAACCAAAGAAAAACAACATCGGACTAGCGGGCCTACGACTCTATCTTCATAGGCGCTCAACTGGGTTATAAGCCAGGACTCCACCCTAGACTTCTTCTTCAAGACGTTTCTATGGCTAGAGGAGAAATGATTAAGCAAGGATAAGTACAACCACTGTACTCAGCAAGTCAAACCATAAAAATGCACTTAATATAGGGGAGTACAAGAATTCGTTTATAAGAGTTATTTCGCCATAAACAAGCATTTCAAAACATTTAGTTATTTAAAAGCATTTTGGTCAAATCACGGCCTATCTCTAGTCAAATTATTATCCAGCCGCGTACCCATGCGATATTGCCTTAAACCAGGCCCACGGGTGATAAATCCAATCCATCCAGTTCATTCGAATAAAACCTCTAACTTTGAGTTATTGCTAGTGTCACGCCCAGAAATTCACGAACCAGAATTTCTAAGTTGAATGTGCATTAAACCCCTGTCCAGGACCAGCCACGGTACACAAGCGACAATTGTTGACATACAGATCCACGTCTTACAAAAATAGAAAAGATTACAAATGCAGCGGAAAAGATAAAAACGAGATAAGCTTGAAAGCTTGACTCCTGCAGCGGGACGACTCCACTCCACAGGCATCCTTGACGGCAGCGACGCAACCAACTGCTCCGAGACAGCTCCAACTGGGAAGAACTTCAGCTCTGGTGTGGGGGAAGAGAGAGCAAGACTGAGTACTACCCACTGTACTCAGCAAGTCACACCGGAAGAGGAGGTATGATGCAGGATATAACCAAAGGAGGCTAAGGTTTATTTGCATAAAGCAGGCATTTAAAAGTAATAGTTGAAAGCAGTAAAAACTGTTGTAGTAATTAATCAGTATTAACCAATCACATCTCAACACTACACCACTACAATTAGATGTAGTGCAAAAGTGATATATGAATTACTCTATTTTCTTTTCCAGATCACTTTACCAAGTACGCCAAGATTACCATTCCTAATTTTCAGATCTATCTCAAAATTTAATGGTGCTACCTGGATCAACGAGTAGCCAGCAACAATGCCAGCTTGACATATATCGATAGATTTTCGTTAATAGTTTATTGAAGAAATATAATGTCGTAGCGTTAGCACGGGTATATTACTAGTGTGCTACATGCATATTTTCTTCTGGGTACTCACTTTCTCCTCTATACCCATAATAATAGCTTCTTTATCAAGCTACAAATGTTTTTTCCTCCAAAATTATTATCTTACCGAAGATTTGATTATACACTTGTATTCATTGCAATTAATTCTTTAAAATAAGACCTCACATGCCTATATTTTAATAAAAATGTTTCTAAAAACTCAAGCATTGTTTCTTTAGTGTAAAGAAAATGTTTCAAGTCACTTCGTAAAATCGAGCATTTCTTTTTTATTGTAAAGATGCACCATTGAAAAATTACCGACGGCAACACATAAACATTATATACCAATGAGCGAAACATAAATAAAAATTCATATAAAACATACAGTATATTTGTAAAATTAATATTTCATTTTGTTGAACCATTTTTGTGTCGCTCATAACACATCAAGTTATATCACGAATTTCTCGGTGAAGCATCCAAAAAAACACTGTGTGCAATATTTGCAAATAACCTAATGAAACATAAAAAAAGAACTTATTAAACATCGATATAACAGTGTGTGTAACAATGAAAAGTCCATGGCAAACAAAAACATAAAAATATATTTTTGTTGGAATAGAATCATATGATATCTTATTATTGAGATTTAATTATAAAAAATACACAGCGTGATCGGATTATATATCGGGTTTATAATTTGGGAGAAAATATGTTTAAAGATATTTGCTAATAAGTTGTTGATGCATGATTTTTCAAAATTTGGTCCTTTGAAAAAACTTATTTCGCAAATAGACCCCTGAAAAAACTTATCTCGAAAGTGGTCCTTTTTGGGTGCCAAAGTCGCTAGCGCCGTCGTCTAACAGGAGGGCGCCGTCCTCCAGCCACCGTGGCGGGTCGGCAGTGAGGTGGCAAGGGGAGCGCGCCAATGTGGCTACCCCCCCCCCCTCCGTTAAATTTTTCTCTCTAGTGTAGAGAGAGATGTGCAGCCTTTATTATTATTATTATTTTGATATTTTTTTTCACACTTAAGGAGCACACAGGAATCAATCGTAAAAAAATTAAATTCAAATGGACGAAATATTTTTTCACACTCAAATGGATGACCCCCCCCCTCCCGGCCCGCGCTTTCCCTATTCTTCGTTGTTTTGGTTTTTCCTATAGTCCCAAAAAAAAGTACTCCCTCCATCCCAAAATATAACAACGTTTAGCCATCTGGATTTGTCCCAAAATATAACAACTTATCCACCAACATTCTCTTTCCAACCAATCACAACCCTCCACCATTTACTTTTGCCACCTACCTTTACTACTCATCCAATCACAACCCTCCACCACTCACTTCTACCTACTTTCTTAATAACCGTGTCCAACCCTAAAACTTCTTATATTTTGAGATGTAGGGAGTAGATTAGATTTTGAACACTCTTAGCCTTTTTTTTTACATCTTTTACATCATAAACAATAAACAGTTAGGGTTTGTGTTTTATTTGTTACATTCGGGTGTCATTTCTTAAAACAGGCGTAACTTTCTCATACGGACTCGGAATCAGGCAATACGATGCATCAAAACTACTGGCCCATGGAATTAGGGAGGGAGGGAGGGAGAGAGGGTGTGGGTGGTAATACGATGCATCCAAAGCTACTGGCCCATGGAATTAGCGAGGGAGAGAGAGAGATGGGACGGTGATGCAGGTGTTCGTTTTTTTTCCGGGTAGAAGCGAATACCTGGATAGAGAGAAGTAGAAGATAAGAGAATAACCCCTATGTCCTATTGGCTGAATCTACTACTAGAATTGGCATAGAGAGAAGTAAAAGATAAGAAGAAATGTGTATCTTGGTAATATAAGAGAATCAATCGAACAAAACAGCTGGTAATCGAAGATTTGTTTTGATTACTTTGTTTTCTACGCGAAGTTACGAACATGTGGGTTCTTGTAATCGATTAGTGCTTTGTCAACCTATATGGGAAAAAGCCGACTTTTTGCAGGTCTCGTCCTGCTCAGAGCAATAACCCCTATGTCCTATTGGTTGAATCTACTAAACGCATGTGTATAAGAATGTACAGGAAAACTTAATCTAGACCTAGTTGACTAACTCGTTGGGATTTCGAAGAGGAATCTTGGTGGTTTGATAAAAAAAAAAGAACAGAGATAAAAGGTGATTTGACGGCTTGGTGTTGGAGATCTTCAGTTTTAGGATTTATAAATTATTTAATAAATTATTATTAGAATTTATATTAAATGTTCATTAATTTACAAGTGAAGTTAAATGTGGGAAATAAAATTTCCTAAATATAAAGCATGGTTGGATTTAATTTTTATTAAATTCCCCATGGTTAATTATACTCTCTGAAATTTTCTCGGATTTTTCAGAGCTCAACTTCTAATTTTAATAATACAAAGAACATTTCAGCAATAATTTAAATATTAAATTAATCATTAAATGGTCTTCTTTTTATTCTGTTAAATACTTATAGTGATCAAGTACTTTCAGGATTTTTCTTGAAATTATTCGAGCATTGGAAGTATTTTTAACAATTCAAGGATCATTTCAGTGATTAATTTAATTGGAAAAGTATTTAAAAGTTCCCTTTTCCTTTTCGGGCCGGCCTAATCTCCTCTCGGCCTGCAGCCCTCTCCCTCTCTCTGCCGGAGTCTACCTTTTGTCCCTCCTTCAATCGGGCCTAGTAAAGGAAACCACACAGAAAGTCTACTTTGTGCCCCTGTAGCTACAGTGCCTTCTTCAACCTCTGGCCAGAGACAGTGCAGCCGACGCCGCCGTTTCCTCCGCCCGATTCGCTCGATTCTCTCAGTCGTTTCTTGAATTAGTTGAGGGAAAATATTCCCCTTATCCTCCTCTATCTTTTACCCCAAGAATAGGACTTTATCCCTTTGAATTCAACACGGAATCGAGCTCGGATTGAGTTTATCCCTCCAAAACAAACTCTAGAATTTCCCGGCGCGATTCCTTGCGTTTCAAGCCCGATCTCTCTTCCCCATGCCTAGAAATAGCATCCCCTAGTCGCCCTCTACCGTTCCCTTCAAGTCCCGAGCGTTGTCGTCGCTTGTAGCACCACCGCCGCGTTCGCCTTCTCTGTCCACCGCCGGCAGCCACTCCAGCCGCTCCAGCCGCGCTCTCCTGTGCCGCCACCTCCCACGGCTCCGCAAGGCCGGGCTCCACGCCGTCGACCGGTTCCTTTTCACCAAAACCCGCCGAGCTGTCGCCGTGTTTTGATCTCCGGCGAAGCCCTGCCGCTCCATCCGTCGTCGCCAAGCTTCGCCGTTGCCTCCCTCAGCATCGCAGCAGCGAGAAGAAGCCCGTCCATCGCTCTGTTGCCGCCGTAGATCACCGGAACGTTGCTGTTGTCGTCGATCAGTACATCGCCGCCCTTCGGAGCTCGTCGCTGGCCATCTCCATCGCTGTTCATTGCTGTGTAAGTATTGGTAAGGATCGTCGCGTCCTCCTCTTTCTCCTCGCGCTCTCGGTTTCCGCCGTTGTGCAGCCGTTTGCCGTCCTCGTCGCCGAACAAAGCCGCCGGCGTTGATCCCACGTGGCTGCCATGTCATCGCCTTGTCAGCTGCCGTCCCTGCCACCTAAGTGCCACGTCGTCTCTTCTGTCCCACGTGGCAGCCATTTAAAAACCCTAGATCAGATCAATGTGAGCCATCCAATTTTGTTCAACTCGGTCGAGATTAATCTCAGCCGTCCAAAATCAATATAAATCCTTCCCTCTCTTTTAAATGGCATATTGATCCTTTTTAAGGTATGTCATCTACTAAATTCGATCCAATAATTTCCGGAGGATGTTTTAGTCTTATATCTCAGTTATAAATTATTTGTAAATTGTTTAATTAATTTGGAAAGTCTTTTCTTTAATAGGTTTAGTTGGAATTAATCTTGTAAAATTCATAACTAATTTATATGAAGTCGGAATGAGGCCGTTCATGTCTCTAAATTCATCTAAAATCATGATCTACATGTTTGTTTACTTTTTACGTATTGTTTATTTGGTTTTTATTAGTCTTTTTCTTCATTTTGCGTGTTAGCTTGTCGTTTCCCGTTGTTGCGAAGCTTCGTGAGTGTGTCGGAAGTATTCAAGAAGACTAATTGAAGACCGATTATTGCAAGGCAAGTCACACAGATCCCAAACATAATTTCTTTGAGCATGTTGATCCTATATTTAAATTCTCTATTTATTTCAATTGTGCATTTATTTTCCAATGTCATCGGGTGGTGTGAACCTATTCCTTTGTTATGGCCAATTTGCATTGATTACCCTATTCTTTAATACCTTGGGTTATAATTTGACTAGTTGGACTTTATATATTGGTTCGACTAGATATTAGTATAATTGCTTAGTCATGCTTAGAAACACTAGTACACTATTGGGATGATTAATGTTTCACTATTACTTAATGATGGATACTTAATGGTAGCTCACGATGGTTAATCGTATTGTGATAAATAATTGATAATTAAAACTTGATAATGGTGGATTGTGAGCACATGGTTTTGAAGGTCGTGCTCATCACAATTAAGGACCGGTTCGTGAGCTACTGTTGTGAGACATTAACCGTACTAACCACAAGCTAGAATGGGCAACTGCTGGACACTTTGTATAGCAAGGCTCATTGTGGTGCGCCAAACTGAGAAGCGGCGAGAAGTCCGTGGGGGTCGCTGGGGAGTCCATGCCTCTGGTTTTTTAGGGGGTGATTATGATCCAGGAAAGGTGCGCTGCTTTGTGTTGAGCTATGCAAGGGGTCTTGTCACAACTACACAAATGATGACATGTTCAGCATGGGCACATGGTGATATGGTGACATATTGTGGAGTTATGTCTTGTGGGTAAATTTGTACACCTCTGCCCAGAGTAAAACTATTCGAATAGCCGTGCCCGCGGTCATGGGCGGGTTGAGCAATGTTTTTCATGATTAGTCCCACACTACTCATCAATGATAATAATGTGATAATTAATTTGGCTCCTGCTTTGGAATGGATAATTCCTGGTTTGGAGGTTTGATCTGTACGACCGGGGTTGGTTGTTGAGGTTTGGTTGGGCCTGTGCAGCATGGGTGTGCTGTTCAGTGTTGATTAAAATTGATGATTAATTATTCTACTGTTTTACTACTCCTAAATGTTTGCTAAATGTTGCTTTTGCAAATGAGACTATATTATTGCCATCCTTCGGTATCCTCGTGCACTTGCATATGTGCTATGTGGCTTGTGGAGTATTCCATGTACTCACCTTGCAATAATCAATCAAACCTCAGTTGAAGAAAAATGATCCAGAAGGAGAAGACGTTTGGCTTATACCCCAGTTGAGCTGCCTGTGGGAGTGGAGCCGTAGCTTCGCTAGATTTTATTTTCCGCAGCAGTTTTCTTCGTTGTGAGGACTAAGTGCCTCTTCAGTAAGTGTTAATCGCTTTAGTTATTTTGATGAATCTGTAAATTAAATTATCAGTTTGTGTACCTCGACTGATTCCTGGACGAGGATTTTATGCACAAATAAGTTCGAAAATTACTAGTGAATTTCTGGGCGTGACATGTTGGCATGTACTTGGGTTGAGATTTGATTAGCATGTCTTGTCTAGCCCTCTCTATAGGGGTGGGCAGGAAAAACACCAAACCGAAAAGACCGAGACCGAGAAATTCGGTCATCAATTTGGTTCTAGGTAGTGAAAGACCAAATTTTGTTCGGTCAATTCGATTAGTCTCTTTGGTTAACCGAATAGACTGAAAAGACCGAATTAACAGAAAAAAAAGTCTAAATGCAACCTACAATCCACTAAGTTCAATAAGATTAAACTCTATTTTTCACATCCCTACTTCTTTTAGGCATGCAACCTAACGAGAGTCTTTACTCATACGTGGTTACGAATTTTTTTATTTTTGTGTTGAAAATTTCCATTATTTGTTTGCATATATGAAATGTTGTTGAATTTCGGTTAGGACCGAGACCGAATTTGTTGGTCATAACATTTTTTGTGTTGAAATTATGTCTTCACTTTTCAAAGACCGAAAATCGAGACCGAAATTTTCGGTTTCGATTTTCGGTCGGACTGAATGCCCACCCCTACCTCTCTAAGAGCTCAGTATCTATCACTAGTTCCCATATTCTTTCGGGACTTGGAAAGATAGTTTTGGTATCCTCATATGCCGTACTGGCTAGGTCAAACTTGGTAATTTGTAGTATGTTAGAAATTTTGCCATCAAATTTTTAATTTTATATTTTTGATTTTTTATGATTTAAATATGGATAAAAATGATTAATATAAGATTTTACATAAATGTGGATTTTGTATGGCACAATTTGAATTCATAAAATCGTAGGAGAGAGTCAATTTATTTTAGCCCAATTCTCTTATATAGTAGCCCAATTTACTAGTAAAAAAGTTGATAATTCTTTAATGAAAAATTCAATACCTTCAAAATATAGGTAGTCCCAAATATGATTTGTTTGTTTATCATTTGGTGTTGCATCTAATCAGGGTTTACTTTTTCGGTTTACCTGATTTGATCAGAGGTCACCGATATACCGAAATTTAGGTATGATATTTCTGAAATTTTAGACAAAATTTAGTTAAATTTGAACAAATAGTACCAAAATTCACGAAAAATTTAAAAAATTGAAAACTTTTGACTGAAATAATTAATATTGTATCAGAGGGGTCCGAAATGACTGAAATTTAAGTCCAAAATTTTCAACCTGCATCCGATGGCTAATGTGGGTTGTATAACAAATCCCTAAATACATTTAAAGTGCTGTAAAAATATATAATCTCGTTTTTAGCTAAGTCCAATAGCCTCCACCAAGTGTACTTGCGCGGATCAACTGATCCAATGTTTTCTTGTCGGGCACCGGATCTTGGGACTCAGGGCAGAATAGCACTCTGGATTCTGCAAAGCCGGAGACTTTTTCTATTATAAAATGCATGCCCCCTTTTTCATTTATTTGGAAAAAGTGAAAACATATATATTTCTCAGGACATAGGAGCAATGTCCGCCCTTTTCAAATTTGAAAGACACGTGACAAAGAAAATGAACTACTCCATGTTAACAACAGTCCAGTTGTTCGTCATCAGCAATACACTTCTCAGGCTAAGCTAATTAATCATATAATCTCCCCCTCAAATGATCTGTGTGTGCGATCGACTGCGTAGCTTTAGACAGATGACCAGCTCTTGGCGCGCACTAGTGGCGGTGGCCGAGCAGCCTCCGTCCGGAGCCCATGAAAGCCGATCCCAACGCGGCGAACTCGGCGAGGAAAATGTCATCCACCCCGTTTTGAAATCAACCTCATAGCCCACAGATCGCGAGCTAAAGAGATGACAGTTCAGTTCAACAATAAAGAGTACACATTGGTGAGGAAGAATGGTGCCCCTAAAATTTTTGTTTGGAAATATGGTTTAATGAGATAATTATTGCACAAACTATTGCTCGTTATTAGACGATGTATCAAAACAAAGAGCATATCATTGGTTTGCAGAACAGAAGCACAAACGAAGTGAAAATCACCATGTATATGCAATCTTAATCTTCCCAATCATTGCTCATTTCTATCTATCGACCTGTCGAATTTCTTGGTCATTCTTCCAATGTTTGATATATATATATATAGGGTAAGACTATTCTACACCCGGGGTATAGAATTACCCCCCTCCCCAGCTCACCCGTGGGCCTTCCCCTCTCCTGGGCGCACGCCGCTCCCCTCTCTTCCCGCGCCAGCGCGACCCCCCGATCTCTCCCCCTTCCCCCCCATCTCCGCTCCGCTCTTTTTCTTCTTTGCCTGACCCAACCTCTCTCCCCCCTTTTTTCTGTTTTCTTTTTGTTATTTTTTCACCCTAGAGATAATTAAAAATTAGAAAGGCAAAACTAAGACTTGAACTCATGATTAATAGCAAGCTCTTTTAACCAACTCACCCTTTTAACACTATGTGATTGGAGTTTATTATTTGATTGTTATGTATCTCTATTCAAACTTTATGAGAGCAAATCACTATATTACAGAAATTTATAACTTGTTATTATGTTAGTAGTAAAATTATCGCGGAAATACAGTAACATGGCATGTTACTGCAGAATTTATAGGGTATTACTGTACTTTTGACAGTAACATCTTGATGAAATTGTAGTAACAAAAAACATGCAGTAGTAATAGTACTGATATAGTACTATTGCTTATGCTGACCTTTAAAATCCTAATTTTATAGTAGTAGTGTTCTTTTACTAGTGTTTTAGGTAAGAGAGGTGCATTTTCATAAATTGGTACGTGTGCTAATAGTACTTCTCTTAATTTACACACACAAAATTACATAGTACTAGGAAACTAAGTACGTGTGTTATTATTTTTTTCTCTTTTCTACAAAACTAAAATACAAATTGATAAATTCAAGACTTGAACCCATCATCTCATAGTTCATAGCAAGCTCTTCTAACCAATATTCTATCCAATGATATTGTTTGTTTTAAGGATTATTGCTTGTTTCTTTTGTATCTCACGTTGTGAGAAAGAAATATGGTTACCAATTCTAATCTCTTTTACTTCCACAGTAGAAGAAAAACATATATGTTATTACAAAACTCATAACAAGTTACTCTGTTTCAGTAGTAACATTATCATATAAGTACAGTAACCCGTCACGTTACTGCAAAACATATAGGACATTACTGCACTTTTGATAGTAACAACGTGGGGAAATTGTAGTAAACTAGGAATCTAAACAAAAATATATGAGGTAAAAGTATACATGCTAACCATATACTTGTTACTGCACAAAAGTGTAAGTGTTACTGCATGGCAGATACACGTTACCACAAGTTTATGCAGTAACACTATTCAAGAATTGCAGTAACACGCTTTGTTACTGCAAAACTTATAGTATTTACCACACTTTCATAGTAACGTCATGATGGGATTGTAGTAACGTACAACATATAGTAGTAACACTTATGATCTAGTATTACTACTTGTGGAGAGTTAAATTTCAAAAGACAAATCTTTGAAAGTTCTCTCTACCCTTGCCCAATGAGTAAACCGAGCCAATTCACCTCTCTCCATGTTACTGCACTTTTTTTCTTACTATACATATTATTGCAGTAATGTTATCAAGAAATCGCAGTAACACATTATGTTACTGTGAAACTTATAGTCGTTATTACATCATGTAGTAACGGTATGACGTGATTGCAGTAACACATAGTAGATAGTAGTAATACATATGATATAATATTAATGCTTGTGGAGAGTTAAATTAAAAAAAAAAACAATCTTTGAAGGGTAATATCTCTCACATCATGTACTACTTTTAAAAACCGTTTGCACCATGATGTTAGAAAAAAAGTGCTTATCAAAAGTAGATCTGACATGACTATATTATGACTACATTTTAATATTGTTACTGCAAGTAATACATGGTGTTACTGCACGATGAACATCACGTTACTACGTCATTTGGAGACGAGAGTTGAGAAGAGTGGAGGTGGTGGGGAAGGTCACAGGTGGGTTTGACCGACTTGGGGGACCTTTGACCAAGGTGGAGAGATGGGTTTTGTCTTCTTGGAGGGAGGGAGGTGGGTTGGGGAGGGGGGGTATAGAATAACTATTCTATACCCCGGGTGTAGAATAGTCTTACCCTATATGTATATATATATACATATATATCAAGGATTTGTTCGTTGATGAATCCCATGAGTTGTTCTTGAATCGCCGCGATAAATTCCTTGTGTGTGAGGTTATCCCTCATGCGAATAACCTATGAATGTATGAAATTAATTAGTATATAAACAACAAATCGATATGTACGCAATGAAATTTTCAATTTATTTGTACGTACATCGAGCTCTCTTCTGTTGATGTTATGGTCTGCAAGGCAGTTGCAATACTCGCAGACGTAGTAGCCGCATAAGTTAGTTCCCTGGGCTTGCTTTGCGCACTATATATACATGACAAACGGCGAGAGATCTAATTAATATACACTTGTATTTGAATTGGAGATTCAATATAAATGTAGAGCATGTGTACTCACATGAAATTTAAACTTCCGCCTAAGTCTTTCTCTCCATTTGCCGTGGACCAAATGACGAAACCGATACCAAGCCCTACATGGAGTTTAAAGCTATGATTCGTAGTAGCAATTAATTATAACAAGATTCGTAATTAACATTGGAACTTATGACAGTACCTGACTGTAAGTTCAAAAACCAGGTCAAACGCAGACTCTTTTTTATCCATTGAGTCATATACCTTGACTATGCAGGCCTCCAAGTCGAAGAGTAAAAGGACCCAGTGGAATCTGCAATGTGCGTCGGATGCATTACATATGAAACACTTAGCATGTTCGTACGGGAATGAAATTCGGTAGGAAGACAGTAAAAACTAACTCTGTGTTGTACGGTAATAGTATGAACGTCTTGTAATGCTGCGCCTTCAGGAGATGGACGAGATTGTCCTCGATCATTGCGACGTTTACTTTCCGAGGGTCGATGAATCCAGTATCGAAAACCCCCCGCCGTCGGGCCCTTTGAATCTCCATTCTACAACGATAAAAGGAAGTATATATTATATATGGTGTACTTATATACAAGGACCTAATTAATTAAAGGAAACGTAATAAGAAATCTAACTGAACGATACTTACAAAGTCCAACAACTCATAATAGAGACGTCGAGGGCATCCAGCTGGTATAGTTCGTAGATACCCTTGAAATTGATCCAGAGAATATCTTCTCCTTGCAAGAAGTCCGTGTCCCTGATCCTCGCTCCGATCATCTCTCTACCGGTGGTGCTCATCTCCATGTACAGTTGATGGAATTTGTACATCTGTGTCGGTAGGGATAGCAGTTGCTCAGGCTTGACAAGCGGTTTACCGAGTTATACATGTATTTCACTTCCGCCTTTTCGATTGGTGCGCCTCGTAGCAATTGATCCGTAGTTAGCCTTTGTCATTAAATAAATCTTTTATTCCAAATCTTCACCGGTCACCAATGGCTCGATCTCCTGGTTTGGTTGCTCTCTAAGCTGAGGGCTCTGGTTTGGACTTTCCAGAAGATGCTTTCTAAGTGTTTCGCTCATAGTCCGATAGCTTTATGGCCTCCTAGCAGACATCCCCTGAAGAAGTTTCTAGCACTCGGGTATATAGGAATCTTCTTTTCTGGACTTCGAGGCTTCAATTGTCTTCCTGACTTCTATGCCACATAAGCGTCAAGCTCCTCTTGCGTGCAATCGTAACCCCGGGTCCTTGTTTTTGGGCGCGTCAACTTTCGCCTTCTTCGTTGCCCTTGTGGGGGCAGCGATGGAGCTTGGGGGGCCCTTGACTTGGAAGGTGCCGAACGAGGAGCTTGCGGAGGAGTTGGTGTAGGAGCCTGAGGAGGAGACGGTGCAGGAGCCGGAGGAGGAGTCGGTGCAGGAGCCTGAGGTGGAGACGGTGCTGGAGCATGAGGAGGAGACGGTGCAGGAGCCTGAGGAGGAGATGGCGGAGCCGGAGGAGATGGTGCATGAGACGCCGCTTGTCGCACAGGGAGGATGATGTACCGCTTGCGCCATAGTATAATGGCGTGGCTTGTGTCTCGTAGATGCGTCTCACCGTCTCCTCCAGGGTAGTCCAACTCGAGGTCCTCGCATGCGGCTTCCACCAACTCAACTTCGACCTTGGAGTATCCTACTGGAATCGGCCTACAGTGGTAAGTCCCTGAAGGGTCCGTTGGGATGGCCATGCCCGACGCCACCTTCACGTCGTGAGAGGTTATCTATTAGTATCAACATATACAAGCAGCAACTTTCGGAATGGACAAGTCTAAAATCTATAAACTACGAGCTTATCTTGATTGATAAGTTCTTGAAGGGAATATGCAGCTCACATGGTGTCCGCTGAGTGATCTCATCAACGGGGCAGGTGGTTTCGTCCTGGGTTTGCATGGCGTCCATGCTCTGTGATCCTACCTGCCCCGTTGAGGCGCAGCTGCTACGATTGCCTGAAGGGCTGACCATTGCAGGAGGAATGTACGGCTGGGGATCCTGGGACCGATGTGCGGCCATGCGTTCATCCACGTTCCTTGCCACCTCCTCTTGCATGCTGAGCTCGTAGCTCGATACCCTGTACTCAAGATCTGCAATCTTCGCCTCGGTATCTCTCTTGCTCCTCATCCGACTCCTGTACGTGTGGATGTCCTCCTTGAATCCAATCTTCCAAGGAATCACCCCTTTCCCTCGTGTTCGTCCTGGATGCTCGGGAGTCTGCAGGGCGAGTGACAGCTCGTCCTTCTCTGTGTCGAGTCGGAACGTGCCCTGAGAAGAGGCTTCCACTGCGTCCGTTAGTCGACTCGCAGCCTCGTGTATCTGATCGCTGAAGACCAGGGAGCCATCAACTGGGTTGAGCGTTCCACCGTGAGCATTGTACCAGAACTTCGATCGATCCAACCATTTAGCGGTGGCCGGTTCGATACCCCTCTCAAGGAAGCTTGCCTCCATTTCCTCCCACTTCGGCATCGCGATGCTATAGCCGCCTGACCGCAAGTGGTGATGGTACTTCTTCTTGGCGGCATTTTCTTTGTTTCTTTCCATCATCGCCTGCCCTTGTTGACCTGTCTTGTAAGCAACGAACTCGTCCCAGTGATCCCTTAGCTTCGGGAATGTGTTGAAGTTCGCTGTCTGCCCCTTCAGGATGTATTTCTAGTACAGATCTCCCTTGAAGCTCTAAAACTGTTCTGCCATTTTCTTTAGAGTCCACCTTTTCACTATGTTCTCTGTACCCACGGGAAGGGTGAATGTCTAAAGCATTGTGGTCCACAGCATCTCTTTCTCCGAATCTGGGACAAACCTCTCATAATCTCCGCGTGCCCTTGTTCTGCGCCAATACACCGTATTGACAGGCACGTTATCCCGCACAACCCAACCGCTGTGTCGTACGTAGTTCTTGGCTGCTTCTGCCGGGGCACTAGGTCGGCCGTCTTCGTCCACTTCTGTTATGATGTGTCGACCCTCTAGCTTCTTCGCGGCACCCCGTTGTCCGCATGCCCTCTTCTGTCCCGCGGAGGGTTGACTTCCACTAGCCTCCTCCTCCTCATTCCCCTCCGCATCCCTCTACACGTTCCCCTCCTCGTTCCCCTCCGCATCCCTCTCCACATTCTCTTCCTCGTTCAAGTACTGGTTTGGATCCTCATTCCCCTCTTCTTCGTTCCAGTACTGGCTGCTTCCCTCTGCGATTGTATCGTACAATATATGTGTCGCGTCCCAAATCGACCCTAAAATACATCCTCTAAATTATGCCTAGAATAATTAAAATGCTTGTGAAAGCCTTCAAAAATTAAAATGTGCAAAGTTAAAAGCCAAATAGGGCTTGGAGGATTTTTGTATATTTCCTAAAAGCCTAAAATGTGTAAATAAATTTTAGTGGAATTTTCAGAGCACAAATAATAATTATTAAGAAATAAACAAAGTTAAAATGATTTTATAAAAAGAAAAACCCTAAAATCCCTCCTTCTCTCTAATGGGCCGAATTCGGCCCATCTCCCTCCCCCCCGGCAGGCGGTGGAGCTTGGTGAGTTCTTGACTTGGGAAGTGCCGGAGGACACGGCACAGGAGCCTGAGGAGGAGACGGTGCAGGAGCTTGAGGAGGAGACGGTGGAGCCGGAGGGGATGGTGCACGAGACGCCGCTTCTCGCACAGGGAGGATGATGTAGCGCTTGCGCCATAGTATAATGGCGTGGCTTGTGTCGCGTAGATGCGTCTCACCGTCTCCTCCAGGGTAGTCCAATTCGAGGTCCTCGTACGCGGTTTCCACCAGCTCAACTTCGACATTCGAGTATCCTGCTGGAATCGGCCTACAGTGGTAAGTCCCTGAAGGGTCCGTTGGGATGGCCATTCCCGACACAACCTTCACGTGATGAGAGGTTATCTATTAGTAATCAACCTAAGCAGAAACTTGCGGAATGTACAAGTCCAAAAAACATAAACTACGGGCATACCTTGATTGATAAGTTCTTGAAGGGAATATGCAGCTCACGTGGTGTCCGCTGCGTGATTTCATCAACGGGGCAGGTGGTTTCGTCCTGAGTTTGCATAGCGTCCATGCTCTGTGATCCTACCTGCCTCGTTGGTTCATAGATCAATTCAAGTTCCTCCCTATAAACTTGTTTATGGACACGAAGCGGTTTTGCCGTGGGAAACTAAAATCGGCTCCAGACGATTAGATTTACAAGACAGTTTAGCAGCCGATGAGTATTACAATCTCATGGTAGATGAAACAGAAGATTTGGTCCAGTCCAGATTGAGAGCCCTTGCCAAGGTGACTAAGGACAAGGAACGGGTTGCTCGGCATTATAACAAAAAAGTGGTGCCTAAGTCTTTTTCTGAAGGAGAGTTAGTTTGGAAATTGATTTTGCCGGTAAGGACTCGAGACAACAAATTCGGCAAGTGGTCACCTAATTGGGAATGACCGTTTCAAATACATAAGGTTGTGTCCAAGGGAGCTTACATGTTGCAAGGACTTGACGGTGAGGTTTATGAACGAGCGCTTAATGGAAAATATCTGAAGAAATATTACCCAAGTGTTTGGGTCAATTCATGATCGGCTGGATGCTGCCGATACATGTTAGCTGATGTGTTGACACCGCCTAGAGATGGCCGATATAAGTTATATCGCCCTTAGCAGTTTTTATTATCTTAATCGGTTGTGTTTTGCTGATGTATGATGGACGATATCGATTGTATCGCCCTTAGCAGTTTTTATTATCATAATCGGTTGTGTTCTGCCGATGTATGATGACCGATATTTAATATATCGCCCTTAGTCCAAATTATAATTTTATCAATGCCTTCGTCATTGCAAAATTAGCGGTTGTGTTCTGCCGATGTATGATGACCGATATTTAATATATCGCCCTTAGTCCAAATTATAATTTTATCAATGCCTTCGTCATTGCAAAATTAGAGGGGCACATACATACAAAAATTGTGAGTTTTCATCACAAAAGTCATACTAATCGGATCACAAAGGAAACATTGGAGTTTTTCCAGCCGATTACAAAAAATTTCTAAGTCCCTATTACAGATGATCACTGAGAAAGGTAGCGTTGGATAGCCGATATCGCCCTCTATCTGATTTCTTCAAGTTCAGCAATTGCTTGAATGTCCTGAGCGTCGGTCTCTAGGGATGACCTTGAGGGACTTAGTCATGTCAGCTACGTTCTTGATAGCCGATTTCAACCTCGACTTCTGTTCCTCAGCCTTGGGGAGATCGGCTAATTTTTGCTTCTCCAGATCCAACTCGGCATTACACTCTTCAAGTTGCGCTAGGAGATCAATCTTGCGGGCTTCAAGCCGATCTATGTTAGACTGAATCGGCCTGACTAAGAGTTGATCAAGTTTTGCCTTCTCTGCATGGACAGTCTGCCGATTGGCCTGGATGGTTGCTTCTATATCCTTCCTCTCCCGTCGATCGGCTATCCTTTGCCTAGCCTTCTCTAACTTGAATTGGTGCTGCTCAGGAAAGATAGCTGGAGTGATGATGGCAGCCAGATTGTCAGGGATCAAGTCTTGGATTGCATTAAACCGAGACCTGATTGATCCACAATCAGCTACCAGGGTATCTAAGGAAGCTTCTAGCCGATGAGATATGTCTTGAAGGCTTTTCTTTACATCATCGGACAGAGGGGCTAGAGCTTTACTGGTTGTATCTTCTTCTTCTCCTTCGTCAAAGTAATCTTTGATATCAAAGGAGAATAGATCGGCTAAAGCCTACAAAAGGAAAATTGAAGATGGTTAAGTATCAAAATGCATTATATAGCCGATCTAAGATTTCTGAAAATGAAAGACTTACTGGGATGGCAGGAGCAACTCGTTGTTCTTCTTCCTCGATATTGTGGCTGCCTGCAGCCGATGGAGTACGATCGCTTGACATCGGCTGCACAGGAGGCGGAGGAGGAGGAGGCTGAAAAAGATAAGTGTTAATTAACATCGGTTATGACCAAATTTAAAGGATTTTACAGAGGGAATCTTACTGGTGGAGCTGGTTTAGATGGTGCTGGTGCCAATTTCTTCTTCACGGCAGTTTTCTTTTTCTGCAAATGCAAGATTAATGAGCAATCAATGATTTAAAATTAATAAAAATTCTAATAATCATATATAATTAGCATATGCATGATTTAAAATTGTTAAAAATTCTAATTAACATATGTAAATACCACATGAATGATTTAAACTTGTTAAAAATTCTAATAATCATATATAATTAGCATATGCATGATTTTTAAAAATTCTAGCATATAACTAGCATATGCATGATTTAAAATTGTTAAAAATTCTAATAATCATACATAATTAATATATGACATACAACAATTGATTTATATGGATATTCAATACATCCAAAATAGTTTACATCGTGTACACAATAATTACGGCAATACATCGGCGGTGACGGTTGACCGCACGTACTTTCTCCTCACTATTGTTCCTTCCTTGTGATCGCTACGTGAGTAAGGGGTGTCTTAATTTGATAGGAGGATGCTAGGGTCAATCGTCACCGTGAAAGGGGGTTGCCCATCCAACTTATTGTAATCCTCGTCAGTCTTGTCCTCTACTCCGACGATTTTTCTTTTGCCTGGGAGAACCACGTGGCACTTCGGCTCGTCAGGCCCTTTGCCCTTCTTTTCTTTGCTAGACATGTCCTTCACGTAAAAGACTTGTTAAGGTTAACCGTTGTCATCCCACTGTCATCAATCGTTACGCCTCCACCAGTCAACCTAACCCATTGGCACCTGAACAGAGGGACCTTGAGAGGACCGTTATACGTGCCAATTGTTCCATCGTGTCCCATGGCATCGATACGAACAGCGCTGTTTTGGTTTCGTGCTCTTCATGTCTTGGGCTCTCGTGTAGAATGTGTGCCCATTGATCTCATATCCCTGGACTGTCGCGATCGAGCCAGATGGTCCCCTCGCCAAGAAGGTCAGTTGTTGGTTAATCGTCTCGTTACCCATGAGATGTTGTCGTAGCCACGCGGGGAAAGTATCAATGTGATGCCGTGTAATCCATGCATCGGACTTACCGATGTTTCTGGCGCGAACTAGAGCCAAGTGATCCTCGATGTAAGGAGCCACCAATGAAGATTGTTGCAGAACCGTGAAATGGGCTTTACGGAATAAATTGTTGTCTACCGTCATTATTGCTTTCCTTCCGAGAGTCTTCTTTCCCCGTAATCTCCATTCATGGTGTGATTCATGCACCCCGATTGGGCGAATGTCTTCAATAAATTCTACACAGAATTCAATGACCATACTTGGCGATGATTCATGCACCCCTTGGTGATGCTTGCCTCTGGACGAGCAATGTTGTGAACATACTTTTTCAGAACACCCATGTACCTCTCGAAAGGAAACATGTTGTGTAGGTACACAGGCCCGAGAATACCAATCTCTTTGACAAGGTGACAAAGCAGATGCGTCATTATATTGAAAAATGAAGGTGGAAATATCAACTCAAAGCTGACAAGACATTGCACCACATCATTTTGAAGGGCTTCTAATCTATCCGGATCGATGACCTTCTGTGAAATTGCGTTCATGAAAGCACATAGCTTTGTTATTGTTGCCCGGACATTGTCTGGAAGGATACCCCGAATTATAACTGGTAGCAGCTGTGTCATCAACACGTCACAGTCATGAGACTTTAGGTTTGTGAACTTCTTCTCCTTCGTGCTTATTATTCACTTTATATTCGTGGAGTATCTAGACGGTACCTTGATGCTCTCCAAGTATTCAAACATACTTTCCTTCTCTGCCTTGCTAAGAGTGTAGCTGGCTGGACTCAAGTAATGGCTTCCTTTCTCCTTTGGTTCTAGGTGAAGGTCGCCGCGTTGTTCCATATGCTTCAGATCATTACATGCTTCCAGTGTATCTTTCGACTTTCCATATACACCTAGGAAGCCAAGCAGGTTTACGCAAAAGTTCTTAGTGAGGTGCATCACGTCGATTACGTGCGGACGTACAAGAATTCCCAATAGGATAACTCCCAAAAAATAGAGTTCTTTTTCCACATCGCCGCATGACCATCTTCGCTCTCTATAGGCTAACTACCAGGCCCCTTTCCAAACATTACTTTAAGATCTTTCACCATAGCAAACACTGTTTTCCCGCTGCGATGTTTAGGCTTCGTACGGTGGTCCGCCTTATGTTCAAAGTGCCGGGTGGTTTGCAGCAAGGAATCGACGATGACCCATGTACACAACCTTCCTACAGTGCTTAAGATACATACTTTCTGTTTCATCCATACAGTGAGTGCAAGCCTTGTACCCCTTGTTGGACTGCCCGGAAAGGTTGCTAAGTGCAGGCCAATCGTTGATGGTTACGAACAGCAGCGCTCGTAGGTTAAACTCCTCCTGTTTGTCCTCGTCCCACACGGGGACACCTTCCTTTTTCCACAACAGTTTTAGATCTTCGACCAGTGGTCTTAGGTACACATCGATGTCGTTACCAGGTTGCTTGGGGCCTTGAAAAATAATCGGCATCATTATGTACTTCCTCTTCATGCATAGCCAAGGGGGGAGGTTGGAGATACACATCATAATGGGCCAAGTGCTATGGCCGTTGCTCATCTCTCCAAAAGGATTCATGCCATCCGTACTCAAACCAAACCGTATGTTTCGTGCGTCCTTTCCAAAATCTTTAAATTTTTTGTCGATGTTTCGCCACTGCAAACCATCAGCGGGGTGTCTCAGCATCCCGTCCTGTTGACACTCTTCAGCGTGCCAACGCATCATTCTAGCATTCCCCTTGTTCCTGAACAAACGCCTTAGCCGTGGTATTATAGGGAAATACCACATCACCTTAGCAGGAATTCTCTTCTTTGTTGGCTGCCCGTCAACTTCACCTGGATCCTCTCGTCTAATCTTGTATCGTAGTGCTTTACAAACAGGGCATGCTTCTAGGTTCTCGTACTCCTGACTGCGATATAGGATACAATCATTCGGACATGCGTTCTGAATTTCCAGTCCTAGAGGGCAGACTATCTTCTTAGCCTCGTACGTTGTCTCGGGCAATTTATTTCCCTCCAGAAGAATGTCCTTGACGAGCTTCAATAAATCGCCAAATGCCTTGTCACTAACATCATTTTTTGCCTTCCATTGCAAGAACTCCAGAGTGGTATCCAACTTTTTGTGCCCCTGCTCGCAACCGGGGTACAATGACGTTCTGTGGTCCTCTAACATCCGCTCCAATTTATGGGCCTCCTTTTCACTTTCACAGTCCTCCTTTGCGTCCTGCAACATTTGACCAAGATCATCCGCAGCGTCGTTATCGCCAGCATCCCTGTCTACCTCGCCCGTTTGATTTCCTTCAAATCCAGCGTACTGAGCCCAGTCGGGAATGTTCTCGTCCTCCGCTTCATCTTCTTCCATTTCAACACCTTGCTCTCCGTGGGATGTCCAACAATTATAGCTTGGCATGAACCCCGACTCAAACAAGTGGAAATGAATAGTCCTAGATGCAGAATACTCCTTCTGGTTCTTACACTTATTGCATGGACAACAAATAAAACCATTACGCTTGTTAGCTTCGGCCACTCTCAAAAAATAATGCACGCCCTCGATAAACTCTTTGCACCGCCGGTCAGCGTACATCCATTGCCGATCCATGTACATGAAATGAAAAAATACCGTACATAAATAAATTTTCGTACAATAATGACAGTCAAACAGTAATGATAAAATAATTAAAAACTCTTTCGACAAGCAATTCTTATTAACAATTTTTGAAGTTCTAAACTAATATTAATGTTGTACTTCTCTTAATTTTCAATTTAGTTTGTTTTCTATTTTTTAAGATTAATTTCCATCATATTTTAAACTATGAGAATAAAATTTCTATATATTCTTCTTCCCCACACAAATTTTTCTCTCTCATCAACTTACAACAAAGTTTTGGAGACAAAAAAAAATGTGTGAAACATAGCTCCAAAAGTAATATAACAACAAAAAACATTGGAGGATGAAGTTACAAACCTTTTAGACACTACCGATTTGTATATAATCACTAAAAAAATTTCACAAGAAATTTTGGCATGACCTCCCCTCTTTCTTTGAGAAATTTTGAAGCTTGCTCTCGGGCTGGAGGATCTTTAGTCCCGGTTGGTGTTACCAACCTGGGCTAAAGATCGCCGTGATCTTTAGCCCCGGTTGGTAACCTAAAGATCCCGGGCGCCCTAACAACGTCTGACATCTCTACAACCGGGACTAAAGATCATCTTTAGTCCCGGTTGGTGTTACCAACCTGGGCTAAAGATCGCCGTGATCTTTAGCCCCGGTTGGTAACCTAAAGATCCCGGGCGCCCTAACAACGTCTGACATCTCTACAACCGGGACTAAAGATCATCTTTAGTCCCGGTTGGTGTTACCAACCTGGGCTAAAGATCGCCGTGATCTTTAGCCCCGGTTGGTAACCTAAAGATCCCGGGCGCCCTAACAACGTCTGACATCTCTACAACCGGGACTAAAGATCATCTTTAGTCCCGGTTGGTGTTACCAACCTGGGCTAAAGATCGCCGTGATCTTTAGCCCCGGTTGGTAACCTAAAGATCCCGGGCGCCCTAACAACGTCTGACATCTCTACAACCGGGACTAAAGATCATCTTTAGTCCCGGTTGGTGTTACCAACCGGGAGTAAAGATCACATATGCCCGTTGTAGCCACCCGGTTTTAAATGGATCCGAGACTATTGTGGATTTCGGCAGACTGACCAAAGATGGTTTCTCCACCAGTGCCACGACGAGCAACTAGCGTTGCCACGACCCGCGGCGGGCTCCGCTTACACCTGCGCACGCACCAATGCTTGGCGCAGATGCACACGCCGTGAAGCGCGAAGAACGCTGTGACCTGCCCGGTGGGCACGCGGAAGGAGATGTAGTACGCGATCACCTCGTGCATCAGCCCCGACATGACGAACGTGGAGAGCACGCCGCCCGGTGCACCGAGGCGGGCCCTAACGCGGTCGTACACCGCCGGGCGGAGCATCGCCGACGCCATAAGGTTCCACCGCCTTCCCCAGAAGTCATGCAGCGAGGCAGAGAGGTACGGCCTGTCGAACTGCGGCTCCAGCTCCATGCCAAGCGCGGCGCCCACCGCGGCGACGCACGGCATGAGGAAGTCGAGGAAGCAGTACGTGAGGACAACGTAGATGGTGAAGGCCGTATAACCGTGGATCTCGTTCTTTTTGCGGAGGAGGTAGAAGATGGCCACCGCCATGACGGCGAGCTTGATGGCCAGAGACATGATAGGCATAGACGCAAGCTTCGTGACCACGGCGTCATCAGAGGGCACTCGGATGAGCTTAACTGGGAGAGCGGCGCTGAAGACGAACGCGAGAGGATGGAGGGAGCGATCCAGCGGGCCACGGCCTGAAGCGAGGAGGAGGAGATTGAACTCACCCAGCCAGACGAGGAAGAAGGTTGCGGTGCCGCAGGCGCCGAAAAGCGGGGGATATCGAACGGGATATTGAGGAGAAGGGCAAGCACCGGGGTGAGGGCGAGGAGGCGGCCAATTCCTGGAGCTAGGTGGGAGGCAACGAGGCGGACGTAGAGCATGGCAGCGGCGACAGCCACCGGAACACTGACGACGGCGTGGTGCATGATGGCCAGTGTGAGAGAACTGAGAAGCGAGTGACTACGAGCGAAGCTCGAACGACGGGCTAATGAAGTTGATCATGCGCGGGAGTGTAAGACGACAACTGGACCACCTCGCCTCTATAACTCGGGCGACAATTTGCTGGACAATAACATAATACAAGACTATAACTTCCAACCGAAGTCTGGAATAAATGTTCATTCCATCAATGTTGTCAATTAGTGACTGAAATTGATATAGTCGTCCTAATAGTATTGTGACAGAAAACTCTATTTTAATTATGATGTTAAGAAATCGTTGTCTATGACTGGGATGGCAGTATCGCATCCATATGTGAATAGTTATATGCCTTTTAAGCAACCAATAGCAGCAGATTGTTTTTGTTGGGTTTAGACTCACATCAATAATTGATGATAGAAGAGCTCAGCTTAAAAGGTGAAGGCAGTTCTCACCCATAAGACTAGTCCTTTGGGTTGCTTAAGAATAGGACCTAAAGTGGTGACTCCGGTTGAGCCTGTGTTGGAATAGACCCAATGTGATATGAGTAGCCCATGGTTGGTTAGCCGGGTTGAACATTTTCACAAGTTGTATGAAAGCCAAGGTTTTGATGGAGAAGAAGACCTGGTTAACCAGTCTTCGAGGTCACATGGGTTGATGTGACAGGGAGATTGCTAGGTCTGATGTGTGACACATCGATAATTGATGTTGGGCGAGCACAATTTAAAAGGGAGGGACATTCATCAACTAGTATTTTGTTTATGTAAGCCTAGAACCTAGAGTTGTTGCTCTAGTTGGGCCTGTCGTGGAGCATGTCCAATGTGAAAAAGATATGTATGATCTACGGTTGGTGGATCGGACCATACACTTTAATCGTCTTTCGTGCAACAGAAATTATGTATACACCACTTGCTATCTATTAATTTCTATCGGCCTATAATCTTTTTTTCACAAGAAGTTGGTGCCAAATTGTATAAGTAGAAAATAACGAAAATATAACCTATGGAAATAATAGGAATGATATTTTTTCCCATAATTCTTTGGCACACACTGATGCTGCCTTTTGACAGCAAGATCGAACGCCACCACCGTACCCGAAAAACCGCGTGGGCATGCCGCACACGAGCACGGTAACGGACTGCTAGAGAGTCAGCCGCCTTCCCAATCACACGTGGTCGTCTTTCCCGTCCTCGCCGCACGTCGCCATGAACCCTATCCGTGCCGCCTAGCCTGTGCCATGACATCCTCTCTCTGACGCCTCTGATGCCGGCCTCACCCCAGTGACTCCCGCCCATGCCATCCCCGCTCTGCAAAAGCAATTGAGATCCCCTGCAGTACTGCAAGTCCACATGTTACTGAGCAGTGTTGCACATGCAGTACTGAAGGGACCTACATCCCTGCAAAAGGGGCAATGGCCGAGCTCACCGCGCGCCAAAAAATTAGAGGATGCCATTGCTGCCATCCACACACCCACCTCCCCCATTCTTTCCCTTCTTCACCTCAAGCCTTTCATCCTCCCCACCTTCCACCGGCCACCTCGAGGCCTCCCCCATCCCTCTCCAACTCCCCGCCCTTCGGTTCGGCTGCGGGAGTGCAACTAGCTCCCGCAACCGAGCCATCGCCACGCTGTCGGAACAGAGAGGAGGCCTCGCCGTTCAGGACTACGAGGAGACGTCGCCGTTGCAGTCGCGACTTGATGAACCTCATGCCACAGTGAGAAGGAGACGACGTCCATGCCCACAACGACGCCCGTCCCCGCCCCGATGATGGCCCCGACTCCAATCCACGGCACGCCGTATCCTGGTCGCCGCAAGGTGAGTGCCTTTACTGGCTAATCCATTCTTCCGCCCCTTATCTCGCACTCTGGTCTCCCCTTTCAATCGCGCCCTCTCGCTCTCGAATTCATCGCGCCACCACCACCGCCCGAACCACCTCGAACCGTCGCGTCAGGCCGTCTCGACCCACATGCACGCCACCATGGAGACACTTGACGAGCGGAGTAGTCCAGCGACCCCTCGCAGGGCACCGCAGGCCGACCACGCCGCCACTACCGCCCGAACCACCTCGAACCGTCGCGTCAGGCCGTCTCGACCCCCATGCACGCCACCATGGAGACACTTGACGAGCGGAGTAGTCCAGCGACCCCTCGCAGGGCACCGCAGGCCGACCACGCCGCCGCACCCGGCGTGCGTGCCGCGCGCGCACTCTGCGTCTTTGCCTTGCCCAGGCAGAGAGCTGTGACAAGGAAGAAAGGGGATAAATTGTCACGACACTAGATTTAAAATGTCGCAACAAGGAAGAATTGAACAGAATTGAGGGTAGAAGTAGCAAGGAATTTGGGATTTGGGGAAGAACAGCATAGAACAGGGAGAGATTTGAATTCGGTGTTCAGAATATGTTTGTACAATGTTCGATTCTGTCTCAACTCCCTGTCGGTTTCTTATAGCATCGCGCCATGGACCTCACTCCCTCACACATGGCCCAGCCCATTTGTACTGGGTCCATTCACTTGAATAATACCTACTATTAGGCCTACTCTCCTGAGTAGACTTGCGTAGCATCGGTGGATTAGCATTCATATGCATCTTTGGCTCGACTTCCTGTTCTGTACCTCCAGGCATGTCAGGTGTCGTGACATTCCCTCCCCCTTGAAATGAAGCCTGTCCCCAAGCTTCAGCCTTGGGAATATGTTGCTGGAGTTCATGAAGATTTTCCCATGTAACAACCGACGAATTGTGGCTGGACCAGCAGACTTGCACCTGTTCCACCAACTTCGCCCCTTTGCGCACCCATCGCCGGTTCAAAACTTGACGGGGAGAAGAACCTTCAGAGTTAGCAGATAACAATTCAGGTAACCGCGAATGCACTTGTTCGGATAGAGCGACCGCCTTCTTGAGTTGTGAGACATGAATCATCGGATGAATCAAGTTTGAGGATGGCAGAGCCAAACGATAGGCAACACTGCCCACCTTTGCTAACACCTTGAAAGGGCCATAAAAACGGAAAGAGAGTTTCCTGTTAGTGCGAGTTACCACATACTGTTGCACAAATGGTTGGAGTTTCATGTAGACTCAATCCCCGATGGCAAAAGAACGTTCTGAGCGCTTGCAATCAGCTTGATGTTTCATGCTGACTTCAAATGCTGTGAAAGGATGCGCAAGCGCCACAAAGTGTGAATACTTTGAAAACTTATCCACCACCACCAAATTACAGTTGAAAGTGGACGAGCGTGGCAATCCTTCAATGAAATCCAAAGAGACAATTTGCCAAGACTGTTCAGGAACTGGTAGAGGCTGCAACATGCTAGGATACTTGACATGTTCTGATTTGGCCGTTTGACAGATGTCACATTGCTGAATAAACTTCACAACATCGGAGCGCAGACCAGGCCAATCAAACAACTTCTTAATGCGCTGATATGTCACTGATATACCAGAATGTCCACCAACGGCTGCAGTGTGTAAATTAGCCAAGATCTTCTGTTGGACAACAGGGTTATTACCAATCCACATCTTGTTCTTAAAATAAAGAATGCCGTTCTTGAGAGTGAAATCTGGAATTGTAGAATTGTTAATACACAAGGTTTGAACCTTACTAGATGCATCAGGATCTCGGGCATAACCGGCCTCCACTTCCTGTGTCCAAGCAGGAACACAAACTGACAGAGCTGATAAGACCTCAGATTCAGGATATCTAGATAAAGCATCCGCTGCGCCATTGTCGATTCCCTTCTTATAAACAATCTTGTACTGCAAGCCAAGAAGTTTAGTAAGAGCCTTATGCTGCCAAGGTGTGGTAAGGCGTTGATCATCTAGAAATGCCAGACTACGACGATCAGTCCGAATAGAAAATTCAGCATGTTGTAAATAGGGTCGCCAATTGTCCACTGCCAACATTATCGCCAAGCTCTCTTTCTCGTATGTGGACAAACCCAAATGTTTGGGCCCCAATGCACTAGCACACAACGGCGTAAGAGAGAGGACAGTATGTTGTTCATCACTCCTTGAAAGGTAGCTAGTGCGCTAGTTAATCCAAAAGGAAGAACACGAAATTCATAGTGACCATTATGAGTGCGGAAAGCTGTCTTATGCTCGTCCTCGACCTTCATACGGATTTGGTGATACCCAGCACGCAAGTCCAACTTTGTAAACCACTGGGTGCCCGCCAATTCGTCCAACAATTCATCGATGATTGGCAAAGGGTATTAGTTCTTCACCGTTATGGCATTCAGGTGTCGATACTCCATGCAAAAGCGCCATGACCTGTCCTTCTTCTTAACCAACAACACCGGAGAAGCAAACAGACTGGTGCTATGCTGGATGATGCCATTCTGCAACATTTCAGTTACTTGAGCTTCAATTTCATCCTTCTATGCTGGTGTATACCGGTAAGGTCGCACATTCACTGGTTGTGCTCCTGGCAGCAATGGTATGGTGTGATCAAATTGTCGTTGAGGTGGCAAACATTTTGGCTCCACAAAGATGTCAGAAAATTCCTTCATCAGATCCTGAACAGGTGTTGGAACTTCGTCAGATACATTTTGATCATTTATGGAACACAACTGAACAATATGAGTCACTGCTCTCCTCTAATGGAACTGCTTCATTTCATTTGCAGAAATCATATTACACTTAGCCAGTTCAGACTACACCCCTTGTATTGTCACTTGAGGTCCTTGTAAGCTGAGAGCGATAATCTTCTTAAACCAATCAATTGACATTGGACTATGTTCCTTCAACCAGTCCTTACCTAGTGTCATGTCATAATTAGGAAGAGGCAACATTCTCAAGGTTGTGTGGAATATATGTCCTTGTACATGCCACTCACAGTTAGGAATTACTGCTTCACATTTCGGCTTGCTCCCATTAACAACCTTGACAATTAACCGGCGTGCCAATGGTTGCAATCCTGTCAATCCAGAAGCTAACTGCGTACTGACAAAACTGACCGAACTCCCTGAGTCCACTAAAATCAGCAATTCTTTACCTTGAACATGCCCCAAAATTCTCATAGTCCCATTAGGTTCAGATCCCTGCACTGCTTGCAGAGAAATTGCCATTAGTTCCCCAGTTTCAGAATTCAATTGATCTGAATTTTCCGATCCTTCCTGCAAGTTCTCTTCCAAGATTAGACTGAACAATTCTTGCACAACATTCAATTGCACTGATGGAGCACACTTATGACTTGGAGACCACTTCTCAGCACAAACATAGCATAACCCTTGAGCCCACCTGTAAGTTTTCAATGCTGCCACCTTATCAGACATTGTTGTCGGATTACGATCAGTGTTAGTGCTCCTCTTGTCTTCAGAACGGCCAACAATTGGAACTCCTCCTTTTCCTGGTGGTAGTGGTAATGGCCATGCCCCCTTCACAGCAGACTTATAAGCTGAATTTCCTTCAGACTTCTTCATGTCCTTGATGTTAGAGTTTTGAGGATTCTCCAGCACCTCTTCCTGTAACAAAGCAACAGCCAAAGCAGTCTCGAGATTCTTTGGACGTTGTAAAAGAACAGCATTACGAATCTCTCGACGTAACCCTTCAGTAAAACGGTGTGTCAAGTACTTTGAGCTAGCAAAGGGGTCATAGACTAAAAGCTGATTCATCAATTCATCGAATTGCTCATAAAAGTCCCACACCATTCCAGTTTGTTTTATACTATCCATTTGCCTAATCAAAGCCTCATGCTGGTCTCTATCGAATTTTTCAGAAACTGCAGTGCAAAAATCTTCCCACATTGGAAATCTCAAATGCGCCCTAGAAGATCTTAGCCATGATGCTGCTCTACCCATGAAATAAATGATCGAAATCCTCACCCATAGCCCCGGAAAGGTATTATTCACATCAAAATAGTCCTCACATTTCATTCGCCAATCCTGAGGGTCGGAACCATCAAACTTAGGAAAATCCAATTTCGGCACTCTATAATTGTACTGCCGCTCCCCAAAATCAGAATCAAATTCCCCACCATCAAACCCCGAATGCTCAAACTTCTGGAACCTAAAGTGATTCGAGTCATACGTACCCTTGCCCGGGGTTTGACCCAGGGTCGCTAAGGCCCTCGTTGTCTTTCCCCGGAAATTAGGTTGAACGTGGTGGCCGATTGCCCATTTTCTCCCGCCCTCCGCCGCGGCCAAATGAGTTGTCGGTGGCGGCATCGGCAGCAATGGCGCCTTCCTTTCCTCGCCCGTCAACGGGACCCGAGGGGAAGACGCGCTCAGAGCAGCCTGCTTGGATTTTCCGATGAGGTCGAGTTGCTGACGAAGATCTCCAACCTCTTCACGCAAATCCTGGATTGCGGATTCCACTTGAGGTCACCACCCATTCACCCCTGCATCCAACTTCGATACAGCTGCTTGAGTCTCCGATTGCTTGGTATTGAGAGACACCAGTGATTCCTGAATTTCTCCGAGAATTTTGCCGAAGTCAATATTCTGTTTCTCCATTGCTTCTACTTTCAATTGCAACCGTGAAGTGTAGCGCGGCTTCTTCAGGATTGACTGCTCTTATACCAATTTGTCACGACACTGGATTTGCAATGTCGCAACAAGGAAGAATTGAACAGAATTGAGGGTAGAAGTAGCAAGGAATTTGGGATTTGGGGAAGAACAACATAGAACAGGGAGAGATTTGAATTCAGTATTCAGAATATGTTTCTACAATGTTTGATTCTGTCTCAACTCCCTATCGGTCTCTTATAGCATCGCGCCATGGACCTCACTCCCTCATACATGGCCCAACCCATTTCGACTGGGTCCATTCACTTGAATAATACCTACTATTAGGCTTACTCTCCCGAGTAGACTTGCGCAGCATCGATGGATTAGCATTCATATGCATGTTCGGCTCGACGTCCTATTCTGTACCTCCAGGCATGTCAGGTGTCGTGACATAAATCCCCATCCCTCTCCTTTGTATGGCATGTGGTCCTCCTTGATTAGCGACTAATGAAGGTAATTAAGTTAATCAATTCATTAAGACTATTACACTGACATGTGGGTCCTAAGTAATTAAGAATAGTAAATAAACCATGTTTAGGATTTGTGTCGCTGATGTGTGGGCCCGCTGGCCACCGTGGCTGTCAATAGTTGACCCCGACCACAGCTGTCAGTGGCTTACTACTTTTCCTTGAGGAAAATAATTAAAATAAGTACATAAACTATTTAGTGCTTAGGTGCAAGCCACGTCGACATATATCAAATGGAATAATTATACTTACTGTAACATTGGAAAGAAACAATAATTCACAAAAGATTTTTGAACCCAAATTTCTGTAATGATGTAAACACTACCAATTAAGTTTTCAGGTAACAACTAAAATTAAAGTTCCATGGTCTAAATGATTTGTCTCAGAATTTACACGTGATATGTGTAATTATTTTCTTTGCATATATTTAATACTCCACGCATGTTTCCAAACATTCGATGTTACAGGGTGAAAAATTTTGCCGGGGGATCAAAACAGGCCCTAAATTGTTCTGTAGAGAAAAAGATATGTTGGGATTTAGGAAGATGCTTTTATGGAAGTTTTGCAGTACATATCTGTACCTATTACAGATTGTGAAATATGTCACCTCCACAAGAGACATTCACAATAAGTCCAAAAATCAGGTTCCATAGGCCATAATATGATTGAGGTGTCAAACTAACACTAATATATACTGCAGATATGATGGTCCATATTAAGGCTAGAAAGCAAGTGGTTCGAGGTAGTAATCAATTTTTTTTTTACTTAAGTAGAAATGACAGCATACTATCATGTTGCTGCTTAAAAATTGTGAGGAACTGGAGAGCACAGTAAACATATCCCATTTAGAATCAAGCATCAACTTCAATCAGATCGGTCAACCTTCTTTTTCCATTATTTATACCTCCTGTGAACTGAACTCTAGGCATGATATGAATAAATACAGTGAGGGAAGCATACCTCTCCCTATCACGTTGTCTTCTAAACTTCCTCCAGAAACTTAAGTTAGTAATGTCGGCAAGCATACCTCTTCATATACAACATATGCAAGTAAATTTACAATTGACAACTATAACCGATAAATAAAGTACCTTGCCGCAGGGCAAATGCAGAACGACAGGAAAATAAGTTAATGGTGTAGATGGCGCGTGTCCATTGAAGTAGTGTGGCACCGCCAACTTGCATAGTTGGCTGACAACCTACAGGTCATAGCAAGGTGAAGCAGAAGTGTAAAAAATTTTGTGCGAAAATATATAGCTCAATGCAAAGGGGCAAATTTTACATGTCCATACTCTTTTCTCCAACTACTGTCATTTGGATGATCATAAACTGAATTCGTTTGGTGCACATATGTGACAGAGATAGGATCAGTCCAAGTTCAACGGGTGGCGGTACCGCAAATCATAAACTCAGTTTTTTTAATGATGCCTTCGAATTGTGGTTTCATGCCACCAAGTCTGATCCAACACATGAAATGCATACCAAGAGAATTAGTATGTCTTAAGAAACCTGTCATGGAGTGTGTGAGAAAAGAGAGCTAAGGAATTTAGAGAAGAAAATGCATTTTATTTGACTGGCATTTCTACAAACACATGGTGGGCATGGATTGTACTCCCTCCATCCCTAAATTTACTTTTTAAAACATGTTTGACTGTTCGTCTTATTAAGAAAAATAATGTAATTATTAATTATTTTCCTATCATTTGATTCATTGTTAAATATACTTTTATGTATACATATAATTCTACATATTTCACAAAAGTTTCTGAATAAGACAAACGGTCAAATATATTTAAAAAAATTAACGGTGTCAAATATTTAGGGATGGAGGGATTACTTGTCTGCAAGCGCCACATCAAGCAATGGAGACACAAGTACAGCAAACAAGGAAAATCCATGCATGGACACCGGCGCTGGTGCAGGCGCAATGGCAGTGAGCATCTCACCTGATGCTAGTGCAGGTGCCATGTGCTGGTGTGGCATAACCCTGGGAAACAAAACACAAATCTTCCAAGTTGGGGTAGCAGTGAGGATCTAACGTGTCGCTGGTGCCGGTGCAGTGGATCACGGGAAATGCATACCAACACAATCCTTCCAATTGTTCTGCTACATTCTTCATCTGTACAGTTCATAAATAGATTCGGTTGGAAAATCAAATTAAAGGGTGTGAGTGTGACAAATACAACAAATTCTTTCCACTAACAAAAGAAAGAAACATATATATATCGCCGAGGATTGTTTACGATCCCGTTGCCATCCTTGCGTGCTAAATGTGTGCTCTTGCACGTTGGCACCAAGCCACGCTATCTCTTTTTTATAAGCAGAGGGAATTCAGGTATGTTTTCATTTATCCAAAATGATGCTACTATTTGTTAGTGGTGGTGCAAACAGATCATTGCTTTGTTGGTCCAGTTTACGATTGGATGATTAGAAGCATTAGATAGTAGTGATAGGGATAAAGCTCTAAGAAAAATGGCTTAAAGCAACAATACTCATGAAACAAGCTACGGAAGAGTGAATTTGTTTATAAAATACAAGTTACAGATTGTCATGGTCATGCAACTGTGAACTGTTTGTTAGTGTTTATGCAAATGGTCATTTTTTTCTTTCATTATGCTTTGAATGGATTACTACTAACAACACCATTGAATTGCAAAACTGGATGATCGCTAACGACATCATTAGTTTGTAGTGACAATATGTTCTATCTACTGAAAAATGAGCTACAGTGACAACGATGAAGCTGAGCCAAAATGCAGAATACATTGACATTTTTTCAGTTGGTCAGCATTTATCACCTCCCTAATCATATCATGTTGGTCAAAAATTTGTGAAAGGAAGCATAAATAAATCAAGAAAGAAATGTTCTTCATAGATCAACTTAAATCAATGGTGTGATAATATATATGTTTGGAACCGACCAAACTTCATAGATCAATTTATCAAAAGATATTATTCCCAGTGATCACGTATGGTGATGATGGAGAGTTGTTCGTAGCACATACATTTCAATTATAGTCATCTTTTCACATACCCATGCATGTGTACCAACAAAACAAGTAACGTTTCAAAAATTAAACATGGCATTCATTAGCAGTACAACAAACTAAACCTCATCGATCCCCAATTGATTACATGGGATATATTTCTTATCTTCATTAACAGAAGCAAGAAAAAAAGAGATAAAATCCTGGTTCTGTAGATGCCATATTTAATGTATACAAAAGAGATAAAATCCACATAATATTAACCTGGATTTGAGGATTGCTGTAAATGAAAACGACTGCATCTCCATATGGCCTGACAAAAGGAAAATAAAAACATTGTTGCTCCATGAACAAAAATCCCCCATCCCCAGCATTCACAAAAATGGAATGAAAAAATTGACAGCAAGAAATGGAGCTTACCTGCACCTCAATCTACACGGCGTAATCCTCATTCGCATGTAGCAATCAAATTAGGCAAACCAAGCCTTCAGCAGGTGGGTTGGAGGGAACTGTTGCCTCATGTGCTGATTGCATCGTGGACGACCTGCTGAAGAGACAGGACATCTGATAGAGATCACTGCCAACACAAACTTCAGTTCATTAAGCCTTCCATAAGCATGGAAAATATCATTCAAAAGGATAAAACATTGAATTGTTAATTATGAAAGCAACAAACAATCAACCTGAGATTTGGCCACTAGATATAAGCTAAGGAAAATAAAGTACATTCACTTAGAACACAAACTTTTATGGTTAATCTACAGAAAAGTGAACATCTATAGAAAATAAGCAGGATTGATACATGTTGTACCTATGTTGCGAAATATTTTGTTTTCAAATAAACTGCATGCTACTTCCTCCGTTTCACAATGTAAGACTTTCTAGCATTGCCCACATTCATTTAGATGTTAATGAATCTAGACATATGTATGTGTTTAGATTCATTAACATCTATATGTATGTGAACAATGCTAGAAAGTTTTACATTGTGAAACGGAGGAAGTATATTTAAATTGCGTACCTAATTATTGATTAAGCCTATCTTGGTATTACTTACCTTTACCTTGATAACCATGGATATATTAAAGCTCGTAGTCAAATTATTGATACATGCCTAGCCATGTGATAATGTGATTTGGGAAGATCGCTATGGTAGCGACTATCTTGTGAGACACATGTGAAGTTGTTTATGGAAAAACAAAACTTAATCACAACGAGAAGATTTGTTTGGATTCCAGCAAAGGCTAGTGCTGACCCTTAAATTGCGTACCTAATTATTGATTAAGCCTATCTTGGTATTGCTTACCTTTACCTTGATAACCATGGATATATTAAAGCTCGTAGTCAAATTATTGACACATGCCTAGCCATGTGATAATGTGATTTGGGAAGATCGCTATGGTAGCGACTACCTTGTGAGACACATGTGAAGTTGTTTATGGAAAAACAAAACTTAATCACAACGAGAAGATTTGTTTGGATTCCAGCAAAGGCTAGTGCTGACCCTGGTTAGTTAAGGACTGAGTTAGAAAAATAGGAAGGAAACGATCTGAGTATGAACGTATCTTCCTATATGGGCATATGGGCATAGACCTAGAGGATTATGGCCACCATAAGGTTGCGGTACCTTAGCCATTTGTGCCGTCATTTTTACTGTTCTTAACTAGACTTATATACTTTTTATTGACTTAGGGCGTGAATGGGAATGGATGAATGATGGGACTAGCCAGGGTTAGTGTAGGGTCCAATGGCAGAAATATAGATAAATGTGCCTGGGGATAAACCGAATCAAGTAAGACTTAGGAATGTGGACGCAACCCTCAGTGAATGGTTAAACAAGAAAACTTACCGTTGTTTTCTTGTTAGAATGGCTAGGTCAAATGTTTGTTAAAATATTTATGAAAGCTGGTTTTGAGCGAAAGAATCAAGCCCTTTCTTAAATCCAATGTGCATTAATCATGTTGCAGTGGTAGCTTGCAAGTACTCTATGTACTCACATAGCTATTTTCTCCCTTTTTAAACATAACAGTAGTAGAAGAGGGAGACTCTGCCAACAATATGCCATACTTAGCAGATGATCAGAGGGCTCATCGAGAAATAGGTTCTGGCCCTAATGAACTGCCTGTGGGCATGTCGCTTGGGCCTATTAGGTGGTGTTGAGATACAGGGACTTAACTTTAGTCCCTGTCCTTAGACACTAATTTAGAGTATTAAATATAGACTACTTACAAAACTAATTACATAAATGAAAGCTAATTCTTTGAGCGAAAGAATCAAGCCCTTTCTTAAATCCAATGTGCATTAATCATGTTGCAGTGGTAGCTTGCAAGTACTCTATGTACTCACATAGCTATTCTCTCCCTTTTTAAACATAATAGTAGTAGAAGAGGGAGACTCTGCCAACAATATGCCATACTTAGCAGATGATGAGAGGGCTCATCGAGAAATAGGTCCGGGCCCTAATGAACTGCCTGTGGGCATGTCGCTTGGGTCTATTACTATTTTGGTTTCCGCTACTACTATCTGATAGGATAAGACCCTATTGGTCCTTGTAAAGATATTAAACTATTTTAGCCTAAATTCATTTTGATATTTTCTACTAGCTATAAATGTGTATACCAACTTTTGATTCAGGGATTGATACAAGAAAACATAGTAGGTTTTTGTTGTTCGAAACTGGGCTAATAGTGTAGGTGGCTGATAATAAGAAAAAAAATCAAATGGATTGATAAATAGCAAAGCTGAAAACGTACAAAAAAAGTGGTAAAGATATTTTCCAACCGAATCAATGCTTCTTTAACCCCTGTTAACACGATCGATCTAGCATAACACCCAGTGCTGTCCAAGCTGGCCATGTGAACGGCTCGAGTATTTAATTTCCCAAATCGGAAAAAATCACAAACGGCAGCATCCTGTCAGAATCGTCGCGATGCAACAGGTTTCGTCAGATCGTAGTAATGGTGTGGCTCACGTCCCATTCTTTCATTTCCTCTGGTCAAAGTGTCGCGATGGTGAGATTGGTGGCGCCGGCGAGCCACCGGCCGGACTGCTCCATGACGCCCACCATGCCCTGGCACTCGTGCAGCACCATCTCGTCCAGGCCACCCTTGATCATGGCCGGGAAGAAGAGCCAGAACCCCGTCCCGGCCACGAACGCCAGAGTCAGCGGCACGGCGGCCGCGCGCGGCGGGCGCCACCACCCCGCGTGCCGCGCCCACCACGCTTCCGCGGCCGTGCACACGCCGTGCAGGAGGAAGAACACGGTCACCTCGCCGCTCGGGGGACGCCACATGATGTAGAAGAACTTCGCCTCGTGCATGAGCCCGGAGACGAGGAACGCGACCATGTCTCATGCAGACATAATTTCTTCTCTTTCTTCATTTATTCACCTGCCACATCATTTTTTATTTTAGGTGGAAGCTTATTTAATGCTATGGACACTATCCTAGTCATTGGGTTGGGAATAGTCTTACGGTGTGGCCGCACGGCACGGCACGGCAAAAGACGGTACCCACCGGTTTGCGTCTCGTTTCCGCGGGCAGCCCAAACCGGGATAACGTGGAACTGGCAGTCGCGCGACGCGAGACGTCCAGAAGCTTCGGATCAAGGCTCAGCGATTGTGTTGGTGTGCGACGTCGGTCGAGTAGGCCAGGAGGAAAATACTGTTTGGTGGTGAAGTGCGTGTGCGCGCGTCAACCAACCGTCGTATCGTCGTCTATCGAAATCCTACTACCACAGAGAAACAAGAAGCTCAACTTTCAGGTACCAGCATGCAGCGACTAATCTGCACCGTGCCTGCTTTTTCCGCGCATGCTCAGATTGCGCCAAATCGGAACGCCTTTTGCAGAGAGACGGAAACCGACCGCTCCCAACGCCTCGTCGCTACGTGTCTCCGTAGGAACGAAAAGGGAGGTCTAAGCTCCGGCCGGTACATGAACCACATGATTGATTCCCCTCTTCCGCTCTCACGAGGGCACGAGGCTCGCGCGCACCAGAAAAATCCGAAATCGTTCTTCATGTAAGGTAAGAAAACAAACGGCGAGTCGCATCAAACACATCGCCTATAGAAACTAGAGATGGAAGTGGAACTGACGAAATACCGGTCGCTGGTGAAGTTGTGATGCGCCTAATCGTTTTCTTCGCGTTCTTAGGCTGTAATTAAGCGACTTGGTCGCGTAACTTTGCACTCGTTTTCCCATGGGGAGCGGGACGCGGTCTACGCCGACGACATACATTAGCACACCGGATTAGCAAGGCCCTGTTTAGATGGGACTAAAACTTTTAAGTCCCTATCACATCGGATGTTTGAATATTAATTATAAATATTAAACATAGACTATTAATAAAACCCATCCATAATCTTGGACTAATTCGCGAGACGGATCTATTGAGCCTAACTAATCCATGATTAGCCTATGTGATGCTACAGTAAACATTCTCTAATTATGGATTAATTAGGCTTAAAAATTTTGTCTCGTGAATTAGCTTTCATTTATGTAATTAGTTTTGTAAGTAGTCTATATTTAATACTCTAAATTAGTGTTAAAGACAGGGACTAAAGTTAAGTCCCGGATCTAAACACCACCTAACACTTTCCCATCTCAGTAGCCTCCGTATAGTGCAGCAGTCACAATTATTATTATAGATTTTGGAAATCGGCAATAATAAAAGGGTAGTGTACTAGACCTAAAATTAAATGGATGCAAAGACAATAATTTAAACAGATCCAAACCCTTTCGATGAGAGATAATACCTTACTCATGATTGAGGAAGTCCGATAGTATCCATTGGGTGTATATTGATCTAACGATTTGATAGTGCTTATCTCGCTATATGTCCTTGGAGGGCTCATGTCCACCATATATAGGTAGGGTATAGGGTTACAAAGAGAATCGAAAAACCTAATCGGACTGGGTATTAGTTTGCTAATCTATTATATGATAATCCTCACTCGGTACTCTAGGTCCTGCCATAGAACACATGGTAACATTGCAACCGAGTCCTACTCTATATAATACATGGATCTAGCCCATCACCTATCTCTAATCGAATATGGAGGTTGTATGAGTACCTAGTATCCATATTCTCCACAGTAGCTCCTGAGACCTTGATAATCGAGTTGCAGTCTTCTCCGTGATTCATAACCTATACTGACTATTGAGTGCTTCAATCTTCCATGCGAAGGCTTCCCGATTGATTACTTGCGTTTATCCAAAACAAGTCCAGATTGAAAGTATGATCCACGTGCTTGAGCTGGTAAGCCTAGAGCATTTTGCTTGTCCTTCTGTTGCAGTCATAGTTGCTCGTTGGAGGAGAATGATGTGGTCCGTATGGAGGTGAGATCACCAGTCAGCGGTGGCGAACAAATCAGTGCAAGCGATGCACAAGTAGTTAACGGTGGAGATGAGGCCCGTGAAGTAGAGGCACTTTTGGAATGACATACTTAACCTCATTCCCAACCCCTCTTTCCACAATCTACATTTTAGTCTCTCCCACCTTCGTACGCACTATACCCAATTCTACCATGCGTTTTAATTCAGCAGTAGAAGAAAAAATAGTGCGAAAAGAGTTATCACCATAATCTTCTACCTCCCATTTTCATTTACCTAGAATTAACCTTTTCAATTATGAGATCACTTGACTGACATATGTCCTCTAGACACTTTGACCAATGCTGCTACGGGCTCATGCTTAATTTTTTGACCCGCTGGATATTGATTTTTTTTTAACTGCATGTGTTGGAGATTTTGCTCTTCTTCTAAAATTTTTGGATGAACAGATCAACGGCATTTCTCTGTTGGAGATTGATTTTTTTTCTGAACTGCATGTGTTCCTGTACAGGATAGTTGTCTCCGTTGTGCCGCTAGCTCCTTCGCATTGCACTGCATGGTGTCGCACTCCTCCGTCGCCATCAATGATGTGTTCCTGCGATGTATCCATCGTGGCAGCCATTGATTTTTTTAAATATTATAAGTGTCAGTTGTGTATGTAGAACTGGTACCTATAATCTTCATAAGTACCGGTTCTAGAACCGGCATCTATACCAACGGGCACAAGTACCCCCAAGTTGGTATCAGTTGAGAAACCGTCACCTATAATGGGTCTCCAGCTGGTACTTATGGTGTATTGTGCAGTAGTGGGCACTCCTCCAGAAATTCTCGGAGAGAACTCCAATACTTTTGGGCACTCCATTCGGAGCTTCCCCTCACTGTCACTAATCCCACATACTAAAGTGAAGTCTAAATTATGAAAGTGAGTTGTACTCTGTTGATGTTGGTGTGCTTCGGAAGTGAGTGAACCGCTCCTTTTATAGGGCAGTTATGACGGTTGGAGAGGTCGGTAACTCCCGCAACCGTCATTGGTGTAGGATCGAATCACAAGAACTAAGCCAACTAGAGGGGGGGTGAATGGTTGGTATACCCAAAAACCAAAAACTTTTAGCGGAAATAAAAGTTACCCTCGAAATCGATGGATCGCGGTCTGACCGAAGTAGTTGCGCCGGTCTGACCGCCTGACGAACGTCGGTCTGACCGATGTAGATCGATCGGTCGAACCGCCGAGAAAGCCTGCCGCCGACTCCTGTCGCCGCCGGTCTGACCGCCGCGTACCCGCCGCGATACCGCCGGTCTGACCGCCGGTGCGCCGCCGGTTAGACCGCCGAAACCCGGTGAAACACAAATCGAAGAACTCTTAAAGTGGATGATGACTTTATTACTTCTATACCGCAAATACTCTCCTGAGACATCGAGTCACCTACACATGGAACAAACAAAGAAACCATATTCCGAGACCAAGCTATCTCCAACTTGACTCATTAGCAGCAAACAATAGTATTACATACGTATAGTATCCATCTAGAAGTCATAATCATGAAATAAACTCGGATATCCAAATAAACAACCCGAAACCGAAACCGACACAGTGTCGGCCGGTCAGACCGCGAGCTGCGCCGGTCTGACCGCGCATTACACGCCGGTCTGACCGGCTACCAGAGCCCGATCTGACCGGTCACATAAAATGACGATCCTGAGATTCACCTGTAAATCCAATCATCTCCAAAACCACTTCGTGAATAAATTCCAAATAACAAAACCAATAATCTCCAATGCCCAATTGTTCATCACAGAATAATAATCAAAAACACCTTTGATTTTACAATTGGGAGCCAACTAGAAAGCCACACGTGGAGGGTGGAGATGAGGGGCACCGTTTGAGGTTCGGCCGAACCCTCGGCATTGCCTCTCTCCACCGCCTTTCGGACTAACATGTGGGCCCCTATGGTGGTAGAGGTTCGTTTGGCCCCACTTTAGGTTTGTTTCCACTGTCACGTGGGCCCTCCAATCCTTTTACTCGCGTGTGATTGGCCGGAGGTTCATTTTGTCGCATGGCGGGTTTATTTTCTCTCAAAATTACCTGCATAAATATTTTTACCAAGACTAGTTGAAAAGGTTAGTAGTGAAACCCTACCACTAAATTTGGATGTTATATTTGATATCTTTTATGTATGAGTTGACGGTTAAAGTTTATACTTAACGACTGTCAACAACACCCCCACGCTTATGCTTTAATCGTCCCTGAGTAAAGCTCATGGATCAATGTGGTAATGACTTCTGCTTAATGACACAACATATAGGTTATTCCGAGCTGTACTTGTGAACATGATGTGTCTACTATGTCATCTTGGCTGATTGAAGAATGGAATGGCCTTTACTCCTTCCGATAAATTACAATGCAGTTTTCTTTGAAGTTCATAAAAACATAACTTGTACTATACTCCCCAATTGATTCTCTCAAATCACTCAAAGTGTTTATTCCTAACCAAGGAATTCATGTTGCCTTTTCTTATCCTACCTTCTAAAGGCTTCTGTGGAGCTAAGGGTAAGGAGTAAGAAATGACATACTTGCATCAGATATATTATAAAGTCAAATTGAGGATCCAAGAAGATAACCAATCATATGAACATGACCAAAGTTATGCACTTATATGTGGATGGAATGGAATAGGGAGATGGATGATGTGAAATGGAATTATGACTCATTTTATATGATTCTCCTGTGTATACTTTATTTGGAGAACATGGCTATTTTCTATATCCTCTTTTTTTCATCATGCTCGGGAATATTGGCCAATTCTCTTTTGAGCATTTTGATTTTCTAAAAACTGATCATTTTTTTAGCTCATGTCTCATTTAGCATGGATAGGAGGATGGAGAAACATAGTCATGTGAAGTCTTTATTTGGTGGATAGATATGGTGGATGCCGACTTCCGGTGTAGAAGTTTAGCATCTGGTAGGTGGATGGCATATGTTGCTAGTCCTCCAGTATAGAGGGAGAGCAATATATTTTGGTGGATAAGTACACAGGACTTTGGTCGTGAAAATATGAAAGGAATCTAACAAAACTGAAAATGATGGCAAGTGGTATATGTATAAGGTTTATCAATGTGATCTGACATATGATGTTGGTAGGAAGGAAAACATCAATAAGTATGTAAAGTTATTTTTGTTCTTGTTATAAAACTCCCAAGTTTCCAACAGTAAGAGTGAGGTTCTTATTATCAAGCAATCTCTCATTCATCAAATACTTAGGTGACATGTGGTCCTATGAATGTGGTTCACAAGTAACAAGGGATGATCAAAGATTAAAAAGTAGGTTGGTCATTTTGCAGCAAGTCATATATTCCAGTTGATTATGTCAATACTCATTTTCATTCTTGAGTTAATTCCAAATATGGCAAAATTAATCCAACTGAATTAGGGAGATAAAGGGATGACGTGCAAACCATCGCTCAAATGTGAGTGTGATGATAAGCAGTCATGTATGCAAGGTTGCTACGTCTCATCTCGCGAACGTGCATGAGTCGTGGATTAGCACGGACGTGGATGATCTTGGTATGTGAATGCATTATGTGAGCACAAGGTCAACCCCACACTTGTTGTTGTACGTGGGGTGCTTCAGAGACAGAAAAGACAACAAAAAATGAAAGCAAAGGTACTCATCCGGTGAAGCCCGGCAAATTTATTCTATTTCAACTTTATTAATGACCGCAATTACATGAAAGAATTGAAATAAATAAATGAAAGAATAAATTAAACCTAACTTATCTATCGTAATCCTAAGGATAACTGTTGACGGTGGTTATCGACCAATTTTGACCGTCAATATTACCCAATTAATGAATACTACCTATGCTTGCAATGCATAATTTCCAAATAAAATATCTACTTCCACTATATGCTATGCTACTAAAAACATATATGTAGGAGAAGCACTCATAAATGAAGGAGAATAACCGAACAATCAATCGAAATCCGTCGAGTGGCAGACTTATGGATGGATGGGCTTACAAATCTATTAAAATAACTTCAAATAGGCCCAACCACCATATCACTGGACTAAGGATCCATTAAGAGACGCACCAGAGAAAATGTGGGCCGTTTGGGCCAGGCCAGGGTTCAGTCGAACCCCCAGCGTGGCCGTTGATGCTCCCCTTCCACGTGGACGCTTCAGATGATTTCCCAATGACGGTTGGAGGGTGTTTCTGACATTTCCAATTGCCGAAACCGTCATTGGAAGGCTATAAAAGGAGTAGGCCTCACTCTCTCCAACACACACCTTGAAGCATCAAGTCCAAGAAGCTCTCTCTTAGTTTATATTCTAGCTTTAGTTAGAGTGGAGTTGAAATAGTAGGGTTCCGAAGTTCTCCAAGTCTTTTCGGAGGAATCGGGTATGTCTTTAGTAGTTTACTCTTCCTTCGTAAGACCTTATTATATAATAATATATTCTTCTTTTTATAGTTATAGTATTATGCTATATTTATATATCTTAATTACTTGCTTTGGTATAAATTTAATATGTATTAATCATACGGGTAGCTTACCAGAGATACGCATTGGTATTGGTATAATGTCCGACCATTCGGTTGCTCTATGTCGTATGCATGGATGGAGTAGTATTTAGTAATGTAAGCGTGATGCTTAGATTATTGGATACCATTAAATGCTATTATATGCCATGGGACAGTAGAGGTGGGCCGCTGATGGTGATAGCTCGGTACGGGTATTCCTCCACATGCGTATATAGTACTAAGACAATTTCCTGGTGTAGGTACTCCTCTGTATTCATTACTAGTTGGATGGCCATGACGGGTTGTCATAAGGAACTCAGCAACCAAGGGTGGTCTCTCGACATAACAGGAGGGCGTAGTTAAGGGTATTGGTTGTACGATTAGTGCATAGTAAATGTATACTAGACAACTTTTTACTGAAGTACAGATAGGATTCTTTGCTAGTTTCTTTCCACTATACTAAGCTATTTCTTTTAGTATCAGAATAGTTTTTCTTGATGATTCATGTGTCAACCTACCCTTTTTGCATGTATATCATTAACCCCTGCAAAGTCTTTGATCTGTCGTAGGCATGAAATGAAATAATAAAGTTCTCTCTTATAATCTCTTCCCTTGGGATTAAAAATACGATGCCTTGGGTATACTCCCGGGTGAAATGCTACATCAGTAAATCCGTGCGCTTGTGGATTCATCTTTGTAAACGTAAAGAATTACCGCCCATATTTCTAGCATCATTGCTGTGAATTAAGCTCCTTAGTAATGCTGTTAAGAAATATCAACAACAACTAGGGAATGTCTATAGGATATGATGTGCACTAGGGTTCCCGATCTTCCAAAAGGTTCTGATAAACAACGATTTGGGCGGAGTCGCGACACAAATCGATCCGGCTTCTTGAACGCGCACGCTCTTGAGCCCCGCAATCGCAGCACCACGTCTCCTCTGGTTATCACCCGTGTCGAAACGCAGATGACCTCGCCGAGAAGGCTAATCCCTGTTTGCCAATCGAAGAACACAAACAAGAACAAGATAGAATACAACCAAAATTGCAGATGAATGATTAAGCTCACAAGTTGGGGTCTTACAAACCGATCTAGCGACGAAACTGTTCTCGACAGAATAATGTAAGGAAAAAGTGACTCTAAACATTGACGGCTACCTAATAAATATGATTAGGGACATCCTAGGGTTGCCCTAGGGCGCACACCCCCTTGGGCTAAGCCCACGACACAATTACAATGCCCAAAATCCAAATCAGATTCAGACTGGATGAGATACGTGGCTTGTTTTGCAGTTTCCCGGCAGTTCGGTGTGAATTTTGGTGTGGGACCAAAACCATCTGAAAATAGACTCCATAAGCTTTCCAACAAGTACTCATAGGCCCCGAAATTCCTTATAGATCAGCGGCTAGGTCCGTTTGAAGTTGATGTTGTCAGGAGGCCCGAATCCGAATCCAAAACGTGTAGAACTTTATCTCTTGTCTTCTATGGACCAAAAGTGACATGGTGAGATGAAAGAAGACTTGGAGAAGGTCTTGGATTGGTCCCCAATCAACTTCTTCAATCATCCATGCATTCCTTACACTCGGTCTCTTTTCTTTCGTCCAAGCAAGTACCTCTGCAAACAAAAACACACAAAACTCATTGTGTAGCAACGTTTGTTCAAATATATAACAAGTAAATCTAAGATAGAACATATGCACCTTTGGTTGATTAATACATAAGATAGTCATGGTTATATCCGAGCTATTTGTGTCCTCATCAGGATAGGAGCACAGTAGAGGTCTTCCTTCCCTAGAACCGCTAGAGGGGGTAGGATAGGAAATAGACTTAGTGGATTTAGTAAGCTTAATGCATTGTCCGAAGCCCAACCTAAACCCATTGGGCCTAGCACCCTTCCTGAACCGGGGTGATTAGGGGCCTAGGGTGGTTCGGCCGAACCCTTAGTTCGGTCGAATCCATCCTGGCACTGCCAGCCCCCAACCTAAGCCCATCTCGACCTGCTGGTGGCCCCTTGTTGTCCCCGATGGATCCCCAAAAAGGTGTTAAAACCCGCCATCACTCCAGCTAAAAAGCTAAAGATGGCAGCCTCTCAGGACTCCCCGCCAATCAGAAGGCACTTCTCTCCATCTCCAATCAAGAGGTTGGCGGTAGAGTTCGAGAGTGATAGAGAGAATTCTCCACGTGAACCTATGGTGGCTCTCTTAACGGCCACTGTTGCTCAGCTACGTGCTGAGAACACAAGGCTTAAGGACACCGTGGCAGAGGGACAAGTCAAGCTCGCCGAGCTCAAGGTTGACCTTGCTTCCCTCCACCATGGCCTTTGTGCCAAGCTGCGACACTTGTACAAGGCTGTAGACCGAGGAGCCTTCCCTAGTATCTTAGATTCCGATAGACATGTTAAGTTTAGTTTATTTCCATTTATTTTTACTCCAATTCTCTTATGTAATAGTGCATGTCCAATAAAAGGAAATAAAATAAAAGACTCACCGTGTTTTTACTAGTTGAGCCCTTTTGCATTCACTTTTGTCTGTGTCTTTGAAGCAACCCATGTACAAGAACAAGTGTGGGGGTGATCTTGTGTCCGCACTATACACTCACATACAAAGATCACCCATGTTCATGCTACACCATGACATTTGCACATTCACGAGATGAGACGTAGCATCCATAGCACAACGGTTGCTCGTCGCCACACTCACTACACGATGTTTTGCATGTTTATCCTCTCATCTCTCTAAATTTTGAGTTTGATAATCTGTACCATGAAACATATCTGAAAATTAAACTCAACTTTTAAAATGTGCCCGAATAATTTAGCTAGAGTTTATGACTTAACTAAAAATGTCTTGCATACTCTATGTTCCTCGCATATTACCATGTGCTTGTGAACATATATCATTAGAAACACATGTCATCTAAGTGACTGATGAATGAGAGATTATTTGCTAATATGACCCTTGTTTTCTTCTATTGAGTCCTTGGGAATATTATAAAATGAAAACAGTATAAATTTATGTACTCCTCATCGATGTTTTGTTCCTACCAAAGCCATATATCGATCTTATTGATAAACCTTAATACATATGCTGCTTGTTATCATTTTCAGTTTGGTCAAATGGTTGAGTCTCTTTTTAGATTCTTTTCATACTTTCATGATCATCACCATGTGCACATATCCACCATATATTGCTCTCCCTCTACACTGGAGGTTCAGCAAAATATTCCATCCACCATCACATGATATACCTCTTCTCTGGCTCGGGGCGTGGCCGGGCGCGTGGCAGAGAAGGGTCTAGGGCTAGGGACCGGAATCGAACACCTATGAGGCAATGAACAGTGAATTTTCCTATTTATCCCGATTTTAGTGTATTTCCCATATAAATTTGATTCCACAATTCCTAATTTTTGCATATATGCATTTTACTCAATATTTGTGTTATCTCAACTAATGAATTCACCCTTGATTAATTTTACCCATATTTTATTTTATATAATTTTCTTGAATTTAATTAGAGTTAATTCCTATTTCTACACTTTTGAATTTAATTGATACAAATATGGTCGTAATAATATTTTACTCATTTACTTCTATCCACACCTAATCTTTATGTTAATTTATATTTATTTTACCAATTTATTTTTAAGGTTTATTCCTAATTAACTATTCTTTACTCACGATTAATAAACTTCGAGATCAAATCCAAATAAAATAGGCGAATAAGATCGGCATGATGCAATTAATTTAAAAAGTTTTTGAAAATCCGTATTTTTAGAGTTTTGATTTTGTCGGTCGAATTTTCAGGGTGTTACACCAAATGTCAGTCAAAACTGACTAAAATTGAGCTAATCCAGCACTAACCGTCATAGGGGCCCACCTATCATGCACTAGAGAAGGTTGGTGGCCAGAGGCGGTTTGCCTGGTTCGGCCGAACCAAGGCTGGCGGCCTCTCGTTGGATGTTGATGGCGGTTGTGGGTGAACCGACCTCCACAACCATCATATGTCCAGATAAAAGGAGGAGCTCAAGTCACTCTCAAACACACAACAAAGTGGAGTACAACTCACTTTCATATTTTAGGCACCACTTTAGTAGTGTGGAGAAAATAGGTAGAGAGTGAGGGGTAGATCCGAAGGAGTGTCGGAGCTGTAGACACTCTTTCCTCTCTTGTACCTCGGTGGATGCTTCTTTAATAAAGTAAGTGTTCAAGATTTATTTTTGGTATTTAATTTACTTGCTTAAGTCAGATATATTCCCATCGTTGCAGGTTTGTCACTTAGTATTATTATTAAGCGCTCTAGCACTAGGACTCTGGATAAATAAGAAAGTTTATTCGCGAGGCTAGAGTAGTAATCAATAACATAAGCGTGGTGTCTAGGTCAGCGGTTATCTTCGTATGTTGTGTGCTCCATGGAAAGTGAGGTAGGAGGAAGGTGGTGACAGTCCCGTCCGTCCTTTGTATCCCTCCATGTTCGGGTACATCATAGAGCTACAGGCTAGACTTAGCTTGGCAGACTAGGGGAGAGCCGGTGCTCGAAGCAATCCATGAGGCTTTACATTTAACATAAGTTAGTAAATTAACCCATAGGAATCCTCTCTAGACTGAACCTACCAGTAGTTGTTGTGCTTGGATATAATTATATTCCTACATATACATATATGTTCCCTGCGATTAGATACCCTTGGAATACTCTAAGGTGAAGTGCTACAGCGGTATCCGTGCGCTTGCGGATTTATCTGTGACCGTATCAAATACCAACAGGTAGATACAAGGAATCATCTCTCCTATCCGTTGGTTTATCATCTTTTAAAATTATCTCTTGGTCTCCTATTGCCTCTGCAACTGCGGATAGGTGTTTCTCAGCAATGAAGATTGTGAAGAATGCTTTGTGCAACAAGATGGATGACAAGTATCTCAGCCATAGCCTCATTTGCTTTGTAGAAAAGGATATGTCGGACACAATCACTAAGTATCGCCGTGGAAAGGATGCACTGTATGCCCTATCTATATTTACCATTTAGTAATATTTATATGGCTTGTGCTAACTTTATGTTGTCTCTACAGGCAATAACATTATTTGGAAGGCATATCTATATATTACTATTTAAGATAATGTAATATCTCAAAGTTTTTATAAGCTGCAATGAGGTGAGTTTCACTTAGCTTTCTAACTTGTTATGAGTTATAGATGCATGCCACCAGTCATTTTTTATCTTGCATCAGCCCCTGCCTGTTAGAATATATTTCTTTGTCTGTGAGTCCATGTCAACTAGCCAATTTCCAAATATATGAACAAAACTATGTGGCCTTTGTAACCCAAATGAGATAAAGACTACTCTCCATAGAAATTTAGCAAACATGGCACTCAAAGAAAATGTGTTGGATAGTTTCATCATGCATACAAAAGCAACACTTTTGAACTACCATTCCAAATCCTTGTTGTAAATTATCTTTGCTTAACACTACCCCTTTGAGCAAATGTGGCTTTGTGCGGAAAAAACTCAAACTTGGTAGGGTAGACATCCATTTATATAATTGGATCCATGTACAAAAGTTGTTGAGTACTTCAAGTACTTACCCTTGTGATATACATCTCAAATATATTGAAGAAGAGAAGATCTTTTTTTGAGATAGGTTGAAGAAGAGAAGTTTATCCATAGCTGAAGAGGAGTTTTATAGTGTCTAGCTTACCTTGCTGCTGATTGCATGTCTAAAATGTCGTTTAATTTGGGCTATAATGAAATATTCACCAATATTTCTGCTGGTCTATTAAAGTTTGATAGTTACTCGTAACTCATTTATTTTGGGCTATAATTTAATATTCACCTATGTTTTTGTTGGTCTATTTTATTTCGCTAGCGTGCACTAGCTTAACCCCAAATTAGTTTTGAACACTTAACCTAAATGTGTCTATTATGGTCAGACACTCTCTCACGGCACTCTAACAAAAAGTGAATTTTGTTGTTATGATCTCACAAGCAATGTACATGTACGTTTCTAGAGTGTAAGCTTATGCTAGCCTGATTGTGAATTTAGTGTAGTTTGTTTTCTCTTTTTGTAGCTACACTACCAATAACCTATTGTCCTCTAGTCATACCACATAATCACAAGGCAAATCCCTAACTCTCACCTTTAAAAGCATGTCTTTATTTTCTTGGGTGGCACTAATACGAAATCTTTTTCAGCATTCCTATGTGCGATAGCAAGAAAACATGGCATAACTCTTGCTTCACTCTAACAAAAAAAACACTTTTCCAACTTTAAAACAATGGTATCTATGTGTTTAATGATCAATCAAGCATATAATGACTTACAAGTTTTTACCTATGCCCTTTTTGCATCATCTTGTTTGCAACAGACAAACTAGATATTCCTTTAGGCTATAAACACATCAGCATGACAAAGAGATTAGGTAAGTTTGTTATCCCTTTTTGCATATATTCCCGTCTACTCCGTGTATATAAGCCCCTCTCCTCCAACTCGTCCATCCATCACCAAGAGCAGTGGGAAACTAAGTGAATAACTATGGCTTCCATGTCTACCATTCTTCCATTGTGCCTTGGCCTCCTTCTCTTCTTCCAAGTGTCCATGGCACAATTTTCATTTGGGGGAAGCCCACTTCAGAGCCGACGTGGATTTAGGGGAGACCAAGATAGTCGTCATCAATGTCGTTTTGAACACCTCACCGCCCTTGAGGCAACACACCAGCAGAGATCTGAAGCTGGATTCACTGAGTACTACAACACTGAGGCAAGAAATGAGTTCCGTTGTGCCGGAGTGAGCGTGAGGCGCTTAGTCGTCGAGAGCAAGGGCTTAGTTTTACCAATGTATGCTAATGCTCACAAGCTTGTCTACATCGTCCAAGGTCTGTACATAGTTTGAGCAAGCTCCAATATATTATGAACAATTGTAAATGGTAGCTATTTTCTTTAATTTTTAATTGATAATATGTGGGTTTTTTTAATTGAGTGGATATATTGCAGGTCGGGGAGTGTTTGGGATGGCGCTGCCTGGCTGTCCAGAGACGTTCCAGTCAGTTAGGTCTCCCTTTGAGCAAGAGATGGCAACAACTGGTGAGGCTCAATCATCAAGCCAAAAAATGAGAGACGAGCACCAGCAACTTCACCAATTCCACCAAGGTGATGTAATCGCAGTGCCAGCTGGAGTAGCCCACTGGCTATATAACCAACGGTGATTCTCCTGTGGTTGCTTTCACTGTCATCGACACCAGCAACAATGCCAACCAGCTCGATCCTAAAAGAAGGGTATGCGTACATATGCTCCACACAAGCATAATGAATATTCCATATCACTATCTTGATTTCAATGATAACAAAATGCTAATGTGTATTGTATACTATGAAATGATAAATGGGTTAGGAGTTTTTCTTGGCTGGAAAGCCTAGAAGCAGCTGGCAGCAGCAATCGTACTCATACCAGACAGAACAACTGAGCAGAAATCAGAACATCTTTGCTGGGTTCAGCCCAGATTTACTTTCTGAAGCCCTGGGTGTGAGCAAGCAAACTGTGTTGAGGCTCCAAGGCCTGAGTGACCCAAGAGGTGCCATCATTAGAGTTGAAAATGGGCTCCAGGCACTGCAGCCCTCTCTCCAAGTTGAGCCAGTGAAAGAGGAACAAACCCAAGCTTACTTGCCAACCAAGCAGCTACAGCCCACCTGGTCGCGAAGTGGTGGAGCTTGCGGCCAGCAAGATGGCCTAGATGAAATTATGTGTGCATTTAAGTTGAGGAAGAACATAGGCAACCCACAATCCAGTGACATATTCAACCCCCATGGTGGAAGGATCACAAGGGCCAATAGCCAGAATTTCCCAATACTCAATATCATCCAGATGAGTGCCACCAGAATCGTTCTCCAAAATGTGAGTATAAACAAAGAGAAAATTACTATAGTTTGTAAGCATAATGTATGTAGTTTATGCCAAGTATTTGTCATGTTGATTCACTTCCATTTTTGTAGAATGCCTTGCTTACTCCTCATTGGACGGTAAATGCACACACGGTGATGTACGTGACCGCTGGCCAAGGGCGCATCCAGGTGGTGGATCACCGTGGTAGGAGTGTCTTTGATGGTGAGCTTCACCAACAGCAGATCTTGTTGATCCCACAGAACTTTGCAGTGGTGGTGAAGGCTCGACGTGAAGGATTTGCGTGGGTATCCTTCAAGACCAATCACAATGCTGTTGACAGTCAGATTGCAGGGAAGGCCTCCATTCTTCGTGCTTTACCCGTTGACGTGGTCGCCAATGCTTATAGGCTTTCAAGGGAGGAGTCTAGGCGTGTAAAGTTCAACCGCGGCGATGAGATGGCTGTCTTTGCTCCGAGGCATGGGCCGCAGCAGTATGCTGAGTGGCAGATCAACGAGAATTAAACTAAATGTGTAACGATCTATATTACTGTAATGAATAATGTGAAGAAGATCGCCTACACCTCTTTTTCCATAAAAATATCAATAAGCAATTACTAAGAACATGATAATACTCTCAATGGAGGTTACAAATTGACAACAATATTTTAGCATTTAAGTTGGAAGTGATGACCACGTCACTGTCACAGCCCTCCCTCCAAGTGAACAACCACCAAAGTTGGGAGAGAAAGAGGATAAAGAATGGAAATATATTCTGCGCTGATGGACTCACATGGTTTTGAGCTAGAACATATAAAATGTGCAATCATTTGGAACCAAAACATGGAGCATCATGAAGTGGGGCCCACATGTCAGCATCCTGAAGAAAGATGTGGGCCAGGGGAGCCAACCAGGGTTCCGCCGAACCCCCTGGTTCGGCCGAACCCCCAGCTGGTCCAATCCAGCCCAACTTCGGTATGACGGTTGTGCTCCTCATCCTATGACGGTTACGAGCGTTAATACCGGTAGAAACCGTCATCAAGAAGACACATGGCAAGAGGAGAAGGAAGATGTTCTTTGGATTCTGTGGAGAATATTCCAAGCATCTCCACTCTCCCAAGGCAACTCTCCACCTATAAATACCCCTCTCCTCTCCCTCATTCACACACACCAAAGCATGAGCTGAATTACAAGAGGCTCTAGTGTACTTTATTGTATATTAGAATAGGGAGAGAGTAAGGTAGAAGGAATCGGAGGAATCCCGGAGTTGTCGGTAATCTCCTCCTACTTTTGTATCTTGTTAATTACTTTGCTTTAATAGAAATATCATTCTGAGTAATTAAGATTTGCTTAGTGAGAATTACTTCTTGGTTAGTTCCTAATTAGCATACGGGATCATTGTTCACTATAGTCCATTTATTTATAGTGATTGCTTTAGTGTTTGATCAGCACTAGAGTAGTTATTAATTACGTAGACGCAGTGTCTGGGTAATTAATCTCCAGTGGTTGCTGCGTATCCCACAGTACGTTTGAGGTGGGTGTAGAGGTGGTAACAGCCCTCAAGAGCACTTAAGTCCTCCCTGTCCGGGTACGTAGTAGAGCGACATCTGGGAACAGCGGGTTGCCAGTGCCTGAAGTATTGCGTTAGGATTAAACTTAAGCTTTCCCTAGACACTGTTTCTCATTAGGAAATCCTCTCTGCCCTCTGCCCACATTAGCTTTGTGTCCTTGGATGAACCGGAGGAAGAGATAATCACACACGTTCCCTTGTATTCGATACCCTTAGAATACTCCGTAGGGCAAGTGCTACATTGGTATATCCATGCGCTTGCGGATTCTATCTGTGACGTTAAGAAATACAAACAAGCATTTCTGGCACGGTTGCCGGGTAACGGTTGCTGTTTATCTCCGAACCTTGTTCATTCCTCGTATCATTTTTATTTTTCTTTCTTCTACCATCACCCCTACTACCCCAGAGAAGTATTCCTGAAAAAACCTTCTCAACCGATGGAGCCACTATCTATCTTCCAATTATCTGCTCCTCGGGGCGAATTTTACAAGCCACCTCCTTCATCGGAGCCTATTCTAACACCTGGCTATGAAATTCGTCCCGAATTCATCATTATGGTTAGGGAGAAATCTTTCTCTGGTTTAGGCCAAGAAAACCCCTACCATCATCTGCGGGAATTCGAGCAGCTTTGCTCGTGCCTTAAGATTCGAGGCACGAAGCAAGAGACTGTTCGGTGGAAATTGTTTCTGTTCTCTCTTCATGAGAGAGCGAAACAATGGTACGCATCTATCGTCGGGTATGTAAACGGTGACTGGGAGAAATTGCGAGATAGGTTCTGCCTCGCATTCTTCCCTGTAACCCGTATTACTACTGTTGGTTAAGGTTTCTATCTTGTAATCCTGCCCCCCATCCTATATAAGGTGGGCAGGAGGCCCTCTAGGGGGCATGAGACAACTAGATCGTCAGATCTATACTACACTCGGCGGACTCAAATCCCCAAACAGGAGTAGGGTATTACCTCTCATTGAGAGGGACTGAACCTGTCTAAATCATTGTCTTCACATCCATCCACTTTTAGGTCTCGTGCGCTACCCCCTTTTATTATTGCCGAATTCATGTTTCGACACATGCACTCTCTCAAATTTCTAAAGAGAGAAAATTGGAGGAGGAGATATACCAAAGGAGTTGTTATCTTTTATTTTACTTTTCCATTCACAAAATTTTCTATACACATACACATACCCATACACATATCGCACACATACACATATTTTGGCTTTGCAATATATGTGATGCATGTATGCCCCGATTGATCCCTACTGAGCTCCACCTATACAGCCTTTTAGAATAGGGACAATTCGACAAACAAGCCTTGGTGAGGATCCACAAATAAAACCACATGAGTGATCTGAGAGAAGGTCATTTGAGGAGTATAGCTGCTTTGCGAAAACATATAAAAACCCCAAGAGATTGACAGGAGGATTAAGGAGGACTTGAGTCACGACCGTTCCATTCATCAATTGCTCAAGATGGTAAGTTAGACACTTCAAAAGTTCACAGGTACAGGTATGGCTTAGAATAATTTGTGTACTTAACCTTAACCTTAACCTTAACCTTAACCTTGGGAAATTATATCTTGGGAAATTTTATTCCACATTAATCCTTAACCTTTACTCGGGACGAGTAAAGAGCTAAGTGTGGGGGGTTTTGTTGACGGCTGTTAATTACCAAATTAACGCCGTCAATACCTGCATAAAGCCATAAATATGAAACATCCAACATAGTGGTAGGATTTATTTCTATATTTGTCTGCAGGTGATCAACCACCAAAGTTGGGAGAGAATGAGCATAAAGAATGGAAATATATTCTGCGCTGATGAACTCACATGGTTTTGAGCTACAACATATAAAATGTGCAATCATTTGGAGCCAAATCATGTAGTATCATGAAGTGGGGCCCACATGTCAGCATCCTGAAAAAGGATGTGGGCCAGGGGAGCCAACCAGGGTTCGGCTGGACTCCCTGGTTCGGCCGAACCCCCAGCTGGCCCAATCCAGCCCAACTTTGGTATGACGGTTGTGCTCCTCATCCTATGACGGTTACGAGCGTTAATACCGGTAGAAACCGTCATCAAGAGCACACATGGCAAGAGGAGAAGGAAGATGCTCTTTGGATTCTATGGAGAATATTCCTACCATCTCCACTCTCCCAAGGCAACTCTCGACCTATAAATACCCCTCTCCTCTCCCTCATTCACACACACTGAAGCATCAGCTGAATTACAAGAGGCTCTAGTGTACTTTATTGTATACTAAAATAGGGAGAGAGTAAGGTAGAAGGAATCGGAGGAATCCCGGAGTTGTCGGTAATCTCCATTTGTATATTGTTAATTACTCTGCTTTAATAGAAAGCAATCACTAATTAGGAAGATACTTTTGTATCTTGTTAATTACTATGCTTTAATAGAAATATCAGTCTGAGTAATTAAGATTTTCTTAGTGAGAATTACTTCTTGGTTAGTTCCTAATTAGCATACGGGATCATTGTTCACTATAGTCCATTTATTTATAGTGATTGCTTTAGTGTTTGATCGGCACTAGAGTAGTTATTAATTGCGTAGACGCGGTGTCTGGGTAATTAATCTCCAGTGGTTGCTGCGTATTTCTGAAGTCCTGACAATTGCTAAACTTCCATGAAAATTTCAGAGGGGTTCGGCCGAACCCATCCTGGCCCTACTCTCTCTCACTTTTGTCAGGTGCATAGGTGAGCACATCCACTTCCTCGTTCTCTCCCATATTTCATTAGTACACGAGCAGATATTAACTGGAAAATTCAACTCAAGGTTTTTTTTTTACTAGATGTACTGCTAGGGGCTTTGCTGTCACACCCTAAAAATCCCAAATATATAAATTGTTGTTTAATTGGAATTATTAGAATTTATTTTAAAAGCCTAGAAGAGAAGATCTAATTTTAATTAATAAATTCCAATTAAAATGGGGCCAGATAAATTTTATTAAATACTTTGCTTAATTCTATAATTCCTAGATTTTTCTGGGATTTATTTGAGCTAAGGAAGTATTTTTAATAAATGGAATTGCATTTCAATGAATAATTTAAATTGAAAAAGTTTTAAAATCTCTTTTGGCTTTGGGCCGAAAGTCGGCCCAAAACCTTCTCCTCTCTCCCTGGCCCAAGCGGCCCGCAGCGAGCCGCCGCTCCCCGGCGCGCGTCCCCCTCGCCGCTGACAGGTGGGGTCCCACTGTCAGTCGTCGTCTACCTCCGCGCTCGCCGCCGAAACCCTAGCCGCGCCGCGCGCCGCCGTCTCCTTCAAATTCGGCCCGCCTTTCCTTCTCCGGTGAAATTGTAGAGGGGAAAGATCCCTTGATCTCCTCTATCTTTTCCTCTATAGAAACTTGTCTAATTCCTTGGAAATCGTCGGATTCGAGTTTGATTCGGATTTGTTCTCTCCCGAACCCTAATCTTTTCCATCGCGTCGCCGTCCGCCGTGGGCCTTCGCCGCTGCCCTCTAACCCCTTTAAAAGGTTCCCCAAGCCCGCCGCTAAACCCGTCGCCACCCTCGCCTTAGCTCGCCGCCGCCCGTAGCGCTCTAGCCGCGTTCAACCGTGCGCCGCCGTCGCCGTTGTTCGTCCAGCCGTGCGCCGCCGCCGCTCCGGTCGTCGTTGCCGCTCGGGGAAGCCATCGCCGGGTTCGCCAAGTCGTCGCCGTCCTCGTCCCGTCCTTCGTTTTCACCGAGGATCACCGGAACACCGCCGTCGTCGTCAACCCAATCGTCGCCGCCGCTTCTTCCTCGTCGCCGACGTCGTCCGGTCATCGTCCGCCGTCGTTTAGGTCACCGGTGAGTTCGCCGCGATGCCCGCTACCCGTTGGTGCCCTCCGTTCGCGCTGTCGTGCCGTAGTTCGCCGGCGAGCTCGCGTTGTTCGGTCACCACCGGTGATGACGTCATCGCCGACGTCATCGTCGCCGTGTCCCGTGGACCAGTCGTGGGCCAATAGATCCCGGCCGTTCGTTTTGGATGGATAGATCTCGGCCGTTCGTTTTCGTGAGCCGCCGCCGTGCACCCGGTCCACCGTGAGCCGAGCCCGCTGACGCAATATCTCCCTTTTCCTTTTCAAAAATAATTCATTATTGCGTCATAATTCAATTAAAATCCATATAATGATTTAAATCGATTTAATCTTTGAAAATTCATAACTAATTCATCTTAGCTCGGATTTAGTTGCTTCAAGTCTCTAAATTTTTCTAAAATTGAGATCTACATGTTAAAAATATCCACATGTACTGTTCATGCTTGTTTATGTGATGTTTTGGTGATTTTGTTCTTTTCTCTTTAGATTCCGACGTTCCGGGAGAGTCCGATTTTGCAGGAGAAGACTTTGAGGAATTCCAAGGCCAGCACGGCAGTCACACAGATCCCAAACACCCCTTTGAGTATGTTGATCCCGTTTAAAGCTATTATTTCTATTCAACTATTGCATTTATTTTTGAATGTAATTGGGTGGAATTAACCTATTGTTTGTTATGGCCCTTTTGTTCTTGATTACTTTATTCTTTGAGACCTTGGATTATTATATTTTGACTAGTTGAGCTTTATATGATGGTTCAGCTAGATATTAGATATAATTGCTTAGCTATGCTTAGAAACATTAGCACACTACTGGGATAACCTATGAATCACTATTATTTAATGATGGCTTAATGATAGCTCACGATGGTTAATCGTGATTGATTAATTAATTTGCCAATTAAAACTTGACAATGGTGGGTTGTGAGCATATGGTTTTGATGGTTGTGCTCATGACAATTAAGGACCGGTTCACGATTTTCGGTTATGAAACATTTACCGTGCCAACCACAAGCCAGCGTGGGCAACGGTTTTACTTTCTGTATAGTATGGTTCATAGTAGAGCACCAGACTGTAAAGTGGCGGAGATAAGCCCACGGGGGTCGCTGGGGAGTCCATACCTTGTTTATAAGGGGGAATAGCCGTGCCCGCGGTTATGGGCGGGTCTAACAATGTCTTTCGTGATTAGTTTCACACTTCTCATCACATGAAATGATGCTGTTAATAATCTGTTAGCTCCTGGTTTGGAGATAGAACTGTGCAGCCGGGATTGGTTGTTCAGAATGGTTGGGCCTATGCAACAGGGTATGTTGTATAGCGTTGGATTAATATTGTTTAATTAATACTTTACTGTTTTATTAAATTCTGAAATATTTATTAAATGCTGTCTATGCAAATGAGACTATATTATGCCATCATTTGTTATCCTGTGCACTTGCATATTTGCTGCGTGGCTTGTTGAGTATGTCATATACTCACCTTGCAATCATTCATCAGAGGAGGAGTTCTATAGCGATGCCGATGGAGTGGATGATTAGGCGTAGACCTGGTCAAGCTGCCTGTGGAGAGGAGTCGCCTGCGCTGTTTCTTTTATTTTCCGCTGCTTAGAACTGTATTGATTGAGAGGAACTATCTACCTCTGTAATGACATTTTATTCGCTTATTAATTAGAGTAATAATTGTACTCTATTATCAATTTGTTATTGTGTGCCTCGGCTGATTCCTGGACGAGGGTTTATACACATGTAAGCGTTTGGAATTTTGGATAGAAGTTCCGGGCGTGACAAATTGGTATCAGAGCCTCCTTGACCCTAGGTTATGCCAAATGGTTACCTATAGAAGCCCTCTAAAATTATTGGAAAAATAGAACTATTCTCCTCTTTTTCTCTTTTAATTAAACCAAACTAATGGCACATGCAGTTTATATTTTATTATTGTTCTCATTTAAAATTTATTTATTATTCCTGTGTTGTTAGTACTGTACATCTATTACTGTACTAATGGCCATTTACCATCAAAAGTTTTATAACATTGCTTTATTTAATTTTGCTGCAATGAGCTAAGCTTAGTATAATGATTTTATAACCCTCTTTTATTTTATTTCTTTTGAAACCTGTTATTGAAAAGTGCAAAATTTGTGAACCTGTTTCTAACTGTTTCATCTTATCTTGAAAGCTTGGTTTACTTTATTTATTTACCTTTTACTTTGATTTTCTAACTTTATTCAAGCTAACCCAAAAACTTGTGCTATTAACTGGATAAATGACTTAACTCCCTCCTTTCACTTGTCTTAGATGCCGCGCTACAAGCCTGAGTACTTGTTTGGTACTGAGGGGTTTGTCCAGGAGTTGCGTACGATGTCCTTCCTCATAGTATTTGGGATTGCCCCTTTGTATGCCCAGATCCCTCATGATCGTGATGAAGAGAAGTGCCGGGTCAAGGTCACCTTGAACAGTAATCGTGAAGATATCCCATCGGTGATGCTCGAGGCTGGAGGAGGAAGTTACATTCATGCTTGTCAGGAGGTGGCAAGGATCACCATAGGAGAGCTCCGAGAAAGCTACAATGATCGGTTGGCCGACACCGAGTATCGCTACCATCCTCGTCAACCCCAGGGAAGTGACCGTGGCAGCTACCTCGAATCGGCAGGGATCGAGAATGATGCTACCACGAGGCACTTGGTTGAGATGCTGTGGGCTACGGATGAAACCCGCGCTGAGATTGTGATAGCCGCTCAAGATCGTGAAGACCGGAATCGTGGCAAGATTTGCAAGCTACAAGACAAGGTGGATCGTTTGGAGAAGGAGCTAGCAGCATTGAAGGGAGAAGCACCACCGCAGAAGGCCAGGGTTCGTCTTACCGCAAGGAAGAGAGCTCTATTCGTCCCTCGCTACCAGTTGGCACCAAAGGTTCGTGTGGTGGAAAAAGAAGCTACCCCAGCCCCAGCGGATCCTCCGGTCGTCAACGTAAGTGATGATGATGAAGAAGAATCCAAGCGCACCCATTCCAAGATCGAGTGGCGACCAACTCATGATGATGGGGACGCACCGAATGAGCCTTCAATCAACTCCGATGCCCGGAAGACCTAGACCGTCTTGCTAAGTCATTGCCTTAGATCGTTGTGTTAGTTTGCTTGCTTAAGTTTGGTGGTGTGTGTGGGTCCTACATGTGGTTTACATCATTGGTGGGATGTAAATGCATGTCTTTGTTTGCTTTCGAGTGTTAGGAAGTTGGTGAGTTAGGTGGTGTGAGAGTCTTCAGTTTTGTAATAATGAAACTCAGTTAAGATCAATAAAAGTTAAGTTAATCAATTTAATTCCCTGTCCTAAGTAGTTTTCCCCCTGTTTCTCTTCTTGTGCTCCTGTCTATGTCAGATGGTGCTCACTCGCAGCAACGGGAATGGCCCCAACCCCAATAACAACAACAACAACGCAGAGAATCCCACGCTTGCTCAAGTTTTGGCTCAACAGGCACAGTTGATGAATTTGATGACGCAACAACTCCAAAACCAGCAGAACCAGGGAAACAATCATGCACCTCCCCAGAACAAGCTGGCAGAGTTTCTTCGCGTGAGGCCGCCTGTTTTCTCTAGCACCACTAATCCTATTGAAGCTGGCAATTGGCTGCACGCCATAGAGAAGAAGTTGGATCTGCTTCAGTGCACAGATCAAGAGAAGGTTTCCTTTGCTTCACACCAGCTGCATGGCCCTGCTTCGGAGTGGTGGGATCACTTCCGCCTTAACAGGACTACAGCTGAACCTATCTCTTGGCTTGAATTCACCGCTGCTTTCCGGAAGACGCATATACCATCGGGAGTGGTGTCTCTCAAGAAAAAGGAATTCAGGTTGCTCAACCAAGGATCACGCACAGTCACTGAGTATCTGCACGAGTTCAATCGTCTGGCTCGTTATGCTCCGGAAGATGTGTGCACTGATGAAGAGCGCCAGGAGAAGTTCTTGGAAGGACTTAATGATGAGCTTTCTTACCCACTCATGACTGGGGATTATCATCATTTCCAGAAGTTAGTGGATAAGGCTATTCGCCAGGAGGACAAGTACAACCGCATGGAGCAGAAGAAACGCCGGATTGGTCACTTCAAGGCACAGCAGGGAAATAGTAAGAGGCCGCGTCTTGCTTTGGGACCCCAGTCCATGCCACAGGGAGGTTCTTCATCTGTTGTTCGTGCGCAGCGTCAGTTCTTCAACAACAACGCGGGCAACAACAACCGCAGCCAAGCTGCACGTCCGGTGGCAACTCCGTCACAGCAACAACCTGCTAAGAGGGAGCAAGGCAGCAAGCCCGGGGTGTGCTTCAACTGTGGAGACCCAGGACATTATGCTGACAAGTGTCCGAAGGCCCGCCGCGCGAAGGTCGTCCCTGCTCAGAATAACTCCTCCGCACCAGCAGCTAAGGCTCGTGTCAATCATGTTGCTGCTGCAGAAGCTCAAGGTGCTCCAGATGTGATTTTGGGTACGTTCCCTGTTAACTCAGTTCCTGCAACAGTGCTTTTCGATTCTGGTGCTACACATTAATTTTTATCTATGAGTTTTGCGGGAAATCATGGGATGGAAGTAGAAGAGCTTAGACATCCTTTAATGGTTAGTACTCCGAGTAACCATATTCACTCTCATCGCAACGTAGCCCCTCTGCCAGAATAGAGATCCAAGGTATACCCTTTCTGGCCAACCTTATTTTGTTAGAATCTAAGATCTTGTGTCATCCTAGGGATGGACTGGTTAGCCAGATATAAAGGTGTGATAGATTTGTGCTAATAGAAAAGTGACTCTTACCAGCAATGATGGTCAAGTTGTAACTGTTCATGCATTGCCCTCTGAACCTCAAGGTCAAGTCTAAACCAAATAACTTTGAAGAGATTCCTATACGGGAGTACCCCGATGTGTTCCCTGATGATTTACCTGGTATGCCGCTAAAAGGGATATAGAATTCAGAATAGATTGGTCCAGGAACAACTCCGATCTATAAGCGACCATATGAATGGCAGCCAATGAATTGCAGAAGTCAAGAGGCAAGTAGATGATTTGCTTCAAAAGGGATACATCAGACCGAGTTCATCTCCATGGGGAGCTCCTGTTATCTTTGTAGAAAAGAAGGACCATACCCAGAGGATGTGTGTGGACTATCGCGCACTTAATGATGTGACTATCAAAGAATAAGTATCCACTGCCTCGAATTGATGATTTGTTTGATCAACTTAAAGGTGCTACCCGTTTTCTCCAAGATAGATCTTCGATCAGGGTATCACCAGATTAGAGATTAAAGAAGAAGATATACCTAAGACAGCTTTTACTACTCGGTATGGGACTGTTTGAATGTACAGTTATGTCGTTTGGACTTACCAATGCCCCGGCTTTCTTCATGAACCTTGATGAACAAGGTGTTTCATGGAATATCTGGATAAGTTTGTGGTTGTCTTTATCGATGAATCTCATTATTCCCGAACTAAAAGAAGAACATGAGAACATCTTCGCCTTGCATTAGAGAAGCTGCGAGAACATCAATTGTATGCAAGTTTAGCAATGTGAATTGGTTTGTCTGAATAGAGATATTTGGTCACGTCATCTCAGCAGGAGGAGTTGCCGTTGATCCTAGTACGTGGAATCCGTAACCAACTGGAAACAACCGAAGACAATTTCAGAGATCCGCAGTTTCCTCAGGCTCGGCAGGATATTACCGGAGGTTCATAGACAGAATTTTCCAAGATTGCAAAGCCATGACACGACTGCTTCAGAAAGATTAAAGTACAAGTGGTCAGAGGAGTGCAGCAGGTATTTCAGAAGTTGAAAAGTTTATCAAAGCTCCTATTTTGATTTTGCCTGATCCAAAGAAGGGTTTTCCAAGTGTATTGCGATGCATCCAAGCTTGGGTTAGGTTGTGTACTGATGCAAGATGGGAAGGTGGTCGCCTATGCATCTCGTCAGTTACGTCCGCATGAGAAGACACCCTACTCATGATCTTGAGTTAGCTGCAGTGGTTCATGCGTTGAAGATTTGGCGTCACTATCTTTTCGGTACCCGTACAGAGGTGTATACGGATCACAAAAGTGATGCGGACATCACTGGCCTCGGATACACACACAATCGCTCCAACGGTCACTCAAGGACCGATAACAAGAGCTCGTGCGCGACAATTAAATTTAGAGGTGAGCTCGTTCCTATGTTCTTCTTTTGTATGAATTCGAGAATAGATTGCTACCTAATGATTATATTGTGATTAGGAACAATGGAGGGGACAAGGAGACACTTGGAGAAGGACTTAGAGCCATGGAGGATCATCGGGGACGTCCAAGTCAAGGTGGGAGGCCTAAACCAAGTCGACGTCGGGTGTAATTCGGAGTCCAGGACCAGTCTGCACTAAAATGGGGCGCCAGGTCGCATACGTGCTCGGATGGGGCGTTCTTTATTATGGATGGAAAGCTAAGAAGATAACCTTTCCAATGGTTTTGTCCCATGTCCAAATTCTTTCCGAGTCAATGGGAATTGACCGAACAAGTTGACGTCCAAAATCTGTTCTGGTGCTGCGTCACCGTATTTGGGCTTTTGGCCCGTGTATGCGTGTTGGAACCCATTAGGGTTGCGTCGAAGGGGTTTGCACGACCCTAAACTCTATATATCAGTACCCGCCGCTGTCTTTAGGTTTTGGTTTTTGCTTAGATTAATCTGTCAAGAACAGTTTCGCCGCTAGATCGGTTTGTAAGACCCAACTCGTGAGCTTAATCATTCATCTGCAATTTTGGTGGTTTTTCTATCTCGTTCTTGTTTGTGTTCTTCGATTGGCAATAGGGGATTAGCCCTTCATCGGGCGAGGTCATCCGCGTTTCGACACGGGTGATAACCAGAGAGACGTGATGCTGCGATTGCGGGGCTCAAGAGCGTGCGCGTTCAGAAGCCGGATCGATTTGTGTCGCGAGCTCCGTCCAAATCGTTGTTTTATCAGAACCTTTCGGAAGATCGGGAACCCTAGTGCACATCAAAAAGTTTGAAGTATATCTTTACCCAGCCAGATCTGAACATGAGACAGCGGAGATGGTTGGAACTGATTAAGGATTATGACCTGGGAATTCATTATCACCCGGGAAAGGCTAATGTCGTAGCAGATGCTCTTAGCAGAAAAGGCTATTGTAATGCTATGGAAGGGCGACAGTTGCCATTGGAATTGTGCAAGGAATTTGAAAGATTAAATTTGGGAATTGTCAGTAGAGGTTTCGTTGTAGCCTTAGAAGCGAAGCCCACTCTCATTGATCAAGTTAGAGGAGCTCAAATCAATGATCCTGATTTTCATGAGATCAAGAAGAATACGAGAAGAGGTAAAGCTATTGGTTTCTTGGAAGATGAGCAAGGAACTGTATTGGGTGAGAGGATTTGTGTCCCAGACAACAAAGATTTGAAAGATGCAATTCTTAAGGAAGCCCATGATATGTTATACTCCATTCACCCCGGTAGTACTAAGATGCACCGGGATCTCAAGGAAAGATTTTGGTGGGCAAGTATGAAGCGCGAGATCGCGGAATATGTAGTAGTATGTGATGTTTGTCAGTGAGTCAAGGCAGAACATCAGAAACCCGCAGGTTTGCTGCAGCCTTTGAAGATCCCTGAATGGAAGTGGGAGGAAATCGGTATGGATTTCATCACTGGTCTACCCAGAACGTCGTCAGGTCATGACTCTATCTGGGTGATAGTCGATAGACTTACCAAAGTGGCTCATTTCATCCTGGTAAGGACCACCTATTCCGGAAGTCGTTTAGCGGAATTGTATATGGCAAGGATTGTGTGTTTGCATGGTGTTCCTAAGAAGATCATGTCAGATCGAGGTAGCCAGTTTACTTCAAAATTTTGGAAGAAGCTTCAGGAGGAGATGGGTTCCAAGCTGAACTTTAGTACTGCTTATCATCCGCAGACAGATGGACAGACCGAAAGGGTAAATCAGATATTGGAAGACATGTTGAGAGCTTGTGCTTTAGACTTCGGTGGAAGTTGGGATAAGAATTTGCCTTACGCCGAATTCTCGTACAACAACAGTTATCAAGCTAGTCTCCAGATGGCTCCTTATGAAGCACTGTATGGTCGGAAGTGCCGCACTCCGCTTTTGTGGGATCAAACGGGAGAACGTCAGGTTTTCGGGACTGATCCTGAGGGAAGCAGAAGAAAAGGTTAAAATCATTCAAGAAAGATTGCGTGTGGCTCAGTCTCGTCATAAGAGTTATGCCGACAATCGCCGCAGAGATCTACCTTCGTGTCACGCCTCTTCGAGGGGTTCATCGTTTTCACACCAAAGGAAAACTGGCACCGCGTTTCGTGGGACCTTATAAGATTGTCAGTAGAAGAGGAGAGGTCGCTTATCAGTTGGAGTTACCTCAATCTTTGGCTGGAGTCCATAATGTGTTCCATGTGTCGCAGTTGAAAAATTGTTTAAGGGTACCTACCGAAGAAGTTAATCTTGAACAGATAGAAGTTCAAGAGGATCTGACATATGTTGAGAAACCAATCCGTATCCTGGAAACAGATGAGAGAAGAACCCGGAATCGAGTTATCCGTTTCTGTAAAGTTCAATGGAGTAATGACTCAGAGAAAGAATCTACCTGGGAACGAGAAGATGAATTAAAGTTAGCTCATCCGCATTTGTTCGCCAGTTCTTCCGAATCTCGAGGACGAGATTCCGTTTAAGGGGGGTAGGTTAGTTACACCCTAAAAATCCCAAATATATAAATTGTTGTTCAATTGGAATTATTAGAATTTATTTTAAAAGCCTAGAAGAGAAGATAAAATTTTAATTAATAAATTTCAATATAAAATGGGGCCAGATAAAATTTTATTAAATACTTTGCTTAATTCTATAATTCCTAGATTTTTCTGGGATTTATTTGAGCTAAGGAAGTATTTTTAATAAATGGAATTGCATATCATGAATAATTTAAATTGAAAAAGTTTTAAAAATCTTTCTTTTGGCTTTGGGCCGAAAGTCGGCCCAAAACCCCCTCTCTCTCTCTCCCATGCCCAAGTCGGCCCGCAGCCGAGCCGCCGCTCGCGCGCGTGCTCCCGCTCGCTGACAGGTGGGTCCCACCCGTCAGTCGTCGTCTTCCTCTTGCCGAAACCCTAGCCACGCTGTGTACCCACAAGGACAAGCCCCATACGACACGTTCCCAGTGCGCCGAAGACAGTGCACCACACTACTGGGAAGAGGCCCGTTGACAGGACCCTTCGCATTATAACCCCCCTGCCAAGCCACACCACCACCTCCGGTTTCACCGCCCGTCTCACGCGCGCATGCGCACGGGGCCAAGTCCCCTCTCGTGGCCTAGGTGAATCCGGGAAAAAGCAAACACCACCAACAAGCCGCCATAAAGCCCGTGTGCGCAGGACCATTCCAAAATCCCATCGACGCCCCACCCGTTGCCTGGAGGATGCACAGGTAACGACCCCTATCAAAGACCCACACGCCCCCTAGTGCCTGGGGCAACGAGTGCGACGTCAGCATTACGAGAAATGCTACACTACAGGCCCAGCCGCTTGCCCACGCTGGACTTTGTGGTACAAGCAGCTATAGAAAATTCTTTCCAAGAGGGTTTCCCTATACGGCGAACCGTCTTAATTGCACGATGGGTGGCGACTAGCAAAACCATGCAACCCACAGCCCACCCATGTGATTCATTTACACTAAACCAACACCAACAGCAGGATAGGTCGACGACCTACGGTACTAAACCACATTACCATATTGAACTCTACGTCTCATACTTTTATGTTGAGCATTCCCAATAGTGTGCTATAGTTGAACTAAGGCTCATGGGCCTACAGCAATTTTCCTAGTCCAAAGTTCTATTCATGTTCAGACCCAAGCTAACAAAGGCGCATGCGGTACTACAAGATAGCACGGCACACCACAAACATTATCGCCGTTTAACGATAGGTAAACCTCCCCATGGAATATTACTGCCAAAACGAGGTGCAGTATTTGAAAGAAAAACATGTAGAATATTGTGCAATATAGATCAACATGAATCACAGTGAACGGGCATGACTTGCCTTGCTCTGCTGCTGGAAGGAACCTCCGAACGTGCGACTGGCGACTATCTCCGAGTTACACCGGAGAGGAGCGTTCGGAACAAGAGCCGGATCTAACGACATACCAAGGCAAACCAATGCAAAACAACGGGCTATAAGAGACCTACTAAAACAGAGAACAAAAACCATTTTAATGGCATTCTACGCATGGTTCTTGATTTACTGAAGACTTGAAATGGGCTTAAACGGAAGCTCGGAGAATTAGTTATGAATTTTAGAAGATTCACTGTGTTTATTATATAAACAAAACAGTCCGTTAAATAATTTATTTGCGCAAATATCATCCCAGGGTGACGTCCATCAAGGGCGCGACACAGGAACCCGCGCGCGCGGCGCAGGGCGGCCATACTCAAGCGGCAGCGCCGACAAGCGGGGCCCGCATCGATCAAAGAAGTGGCAGAAAGGGCAGAGCGGAGAAGGAGCGGCGCCAGGCCAAGGGGGCCCCCGGGGCGGTCAGCGGCACTTACGACGCATAGGCAGAGAGAGGTCCAACAAGATGACCACCGGTGGGGCACCACGCGCAGCGTGCCTCCACCGCCGGTCCACAGGGAACCCGACGGCCCAGATCGGACCCTGGCAATCGGATCGACAACGAGAACGCGGCCGGCGGTCGGCCTAGCTCGGCTCGGCTCGGCACAAGGATCCGGCCGACCGGCGCCACGGCCAAGCGGCGGCGGCCATGCGACGCCAAACGCGCACGCAGCTTGCCCCCGCGGCGACCGGGCAACCCCGGCGCGGTGGGAGGCTAGAGGCGCGCCGCGCAAAGCGGCGACCGCGCGAACCAGTGCCGGACGAGGAGCAGGCTGGCGCCTAAAGAGCGCGACAGGGCGACTAGGAAAGGAGAGGGAGGGGAATAGACGGGAGATGCGGGCACCTCACCGAGGTGCCGGCCACGGAGGAAGACGACGGCAAACGGCTCGACGGCCGAGCCACGGGGCGCGACGACGGCAACGGGCGACAGGGAGCTTCGGGATGCCCTAAGAGAGGAAAGAGAGAAGAGATTAGAGGGAGGGAGATGAACCACGGCGGCGGATCCCATGGCCGAAGGCTGGCGGTAGGGTAGTGCTCACCCGGAGTGCGAGAGACGAGGGCTCCGGCGACAGGGTTTGGCCAGGAGGAATTCGCCAGGGCGCGGTGCTCGCCGGATGAGGCGAACGCTAAGCCAAGTGTCGAGGGTAAGATACAAAAGACCAAGATACAAGGCCAGGCGTCCGACGCCGTGTAGCTCAGCCGGCGAATAGCGGGCTGCTAGCGGCCCCGGCCGGACCGAGCGGGAGCAGCGGGCCGGGAGGGCACGGTCGGCGATGGGTGGTGCGCGCAGGTGAAACAGTGATGGAGGGAGCCGGGATCGGGGTCAGAGAGCCGGTGTGGGAAAAAAGGAATAAGGTGGAGGGGGATGCGGGAAGCATTTAGCCGGGCTCTGGTGCGGACGCAGAATGGACTGGCCGGGTTGCTCCGATTTTCGCCGGCGACGTCGGAGTGGAGACGACGAGAGAGAGGAGGGGTATTCAAACACACTGACTACCCGCCCCGTTATCGTTGCCAAAATAGCGGCGCGCAGCTTCCCGGTAGACGCTCAGCGGCAAGACACGAGCGGCGAAGGCGACGTGGCCGGTGGGCGCGGGGCGACGCGCGTGGCAGCGCGGAGAAGCGGAGGAGGTGGGCGCGCAAGGCCCGGACGGAGTTTCCGGCGACACCGAAGCACCGGGGACAAAGAGGCCACAGGTAACCCGCGGCCGGCAGGATGACAGGGCAAGCCACGAAGCAGAGAGAAGAATAAGCCTGCATCACGAGAGCTGCCCGAGCGGATCTGGCGGACGGTCAGAACACAGTACCGACACGCGAGTGGAGAGGAGTGGCCATTAGACCGAAACCCCACCCCCCCCCCGCACCCAGAGACAACGGGAACATGCTCGCAACGGAACGGGCGGTGTCCGACCGGTACAGCGGCCGGAGTAGACGTACACAGACAATTTTTGGACAAGGGCGTGACAGGTCGCAGAGTGGCGTGGCGCCGGCCGACGGAGGCCCAGCCGAGAGGAGGCGCGCAGCGAGAAGGAATTGGCAGGCCGGGCGTCGGGCCCAAGAAGAAAAAGGAGAGACAAGGAGGAATAAGAACGAAAAGATAATAAAAAATGAGAAAAGGATTTTCCCAAGGTATTTAAAATATTGCTATGCCTCATATTTTAATTGGTTAAAAATATTTCTAGGCTTCGAAAATTCACTTAAAAATCCTTTTCAGCCGAATACTTTGGACATGTTAAAACCCAAGAAAAAATTCCACATGCAAAATCTCCATGTGGTTATGCATTGAGTTTTATATAGGGTTGTTCTCTTGATTGCAGCGCAGCAGCATTTTTCTATAGGTCATTTTTAAATTTCAATTTTAGGCTTTGTGGTGGAGAACGTTCGAGGTTGTTCAAGTGTAGATGTAGTAGGGGAATTGTATTTTTGGGGAAACCCCCAATCTTTTTCATGTCTGTTCCCTTATATCGCCAAGAGCACGGTTAACCCTAATTACGCCTTACGCAAAAGGTCCCACCTGGCCTACGACACCCCGGCAAAATATATGTTGGAAAGGCAACGTCCACCTGTTTTCCAAAGCAAGCAAGGAAGTTGTAGCTAATGGAGGATGTCCTATAATGAAATCGTCCGACAATCGCCCGGCAATTCTATCCAAAATTCCAAACGCTTACGATGTGTACCTATAAACCTGTTCCAGGAATCAGCCGAGGGGCACCAATAACAAATTGATAATAGAGCTGCAAATTTTACTCTAATAATAAGCGAAATAAAATGTCCATTACAGAGGTAGATAGTTCCTCTCAATCCATAAAAGTTTTCTAAGCAGTCAGCAGTGAAAATAAAGTAAGAGCGCAAGGCGACTTCCTCTCCACCCAGGCAGCTTGACCTAGGGCTACGCTTTAAACACACAATCAAACTCCATCAGCATTCACCTGAGAACCTTCTACCTCCATGAATGATATGCAGTGTACATATGACATTACTCAAGCAAGGCCACGCCCAGCAAATATGCAAGTGCCACAGGATAACCAAGATGGCATAATATAGTCTCATTTGCAACTAACAGCACTTTTAATAACATTCTAAGAATTTCCACATATAAGTACACAGTTACGCACATCACAAACACCCACACACCGGAACCTCAACACATCACCAACTCGACACCCACTCACACTGCTGCTGCCCAGATAACCGGACCCCCCCCAACCCCCCTGCACAGCCAGGCCAAAATCACGACGGCGCCTACTCACACCAACGCTTAGCGATGAAGCCAGCTCATTATCACCTCCGTACCAGCGGCGACGAGACATGCCGACGGAACCCCACGCGTACAACCCCCCTCCAAACAATCCTCGTCACAACACAATCCATCACGCAAAGAATAATAATTAAACAATAATGGAATCCATCGCCTTACACAACCAATACCCCTGTTTGCATAGGGCACCAGCCATATGCAAACAACCAATCACCGGAGCTGCACAGTTCTATCTCCAATACCATGGAACTTAACTATTCCAAACCAAGGAGTTAATCATTATTAACATCATCATTTAATTGGGGATGTAAAGCCATCACATGTGAGAGATAAATAAACCGAAAAGACTGTATATAATAGACGCCACACACATGAAACGCGGCACGTTCTATTCGAAATAGATTAAAAACCAAAATCTGGCCAGGAGTTTACCCACTATTTGTACCCACAAGACACCAAACTCTCAACCATACATGTCCAACTATGCGCTTCGCCGCGTACTTGAACCAGTACCGAATCAGAGATCTGTGACAATACCCTCTATATCAATACCGATTCAACACACATCAACAACACACTGCACCGTCTCCCCGGCATCAACCAACACCCAACCATTACTCAGGTTTCTAGTTGGCAAAATTAATTAATTAAACCAATTCTTTGAATTTAACACCGTCCTATGAGCTATCATTAAGCAATCATTAAATATAGTGACATCATAAACTATCCCAATAATAGCCTAATGTTTTCTAAGCCCATGGCTAAGCAATTATACCTAATATCTAGCTGCAACTATTAGATAAAAAGCTCAACTAGTCAAATTATATAATAGACCCAAGATATCTAAGGACCATATAAGTAATCAAGAAACAAAAGGGCCATAACAACAATAGGTTATTCCACCCAATACATTCGAAATAAATGCACAGTGTTAATAGAAACAAAGCTTTAAACGGGATCAACATGCTCAAAGGGTTGTTTGGGATCGTGTGACTTGCCTTGCTGGCCTTTGGAACCTCAAAATCTTTCTCCTGCAAAATTCGGACTCTCCGGGAACGTCGGAAATCTAAAGAGAAAAAGAACAAAATCACCAAAACAGCACAAAAAAACAGCATACAGTACACTGGGATATTTTAACATGTAGATCTCAATTTTAGAAAATTTAGAGACTTGAACCAACTAAATCCGAGCTAAGATGATAAGTTATGAATTTTTCAAAGATTAAATCGATTAAATCATTTATATAGATTTTAATGTATTATGACGCATATGAATTATTTTTGAAAAGGAAAGGATTATTGCGTCACGGCTAGGGTTTCAGCGGTGGACGGGTCACCGCGGCGGTCACGGAACGACGGCCGAGATCACTCTATCCAAATCGGACGGCCGGGATAGATCCTTAAGTCCCTAGCGCGGTCTACGGACGGACGACACGAATGACATCAAAGGTGACTGAATCATCACCGGCGCGGCTCGCAGCGCGCACTGCCTCGCTGCGGCGGACGACCGGCGCGCGGCTCCCCGAACGGAGAGGTACCACGACAACGGCATCCGGTCGGGACGCGGCGAACTCACAAAGGTGACCAACAACAGACGGCGGCACGGTGACCCGGACGCGACGCCGGCGACGGAGCAAGACAGCGGCGGCGACCTTCGAGCAGCTGGTGGCCGACGACGGCCGAATGTTCGGCGTGTCAACGGCGATGACGAAGGGCGGACGAGGACGACCCGGCCGAAGCATGGCGATCCACGACGGAGACCTCCCCCACGCAGCCACCAGTGACCGTACGACCGGAGCGACCGGCGGGCGGCACGGCATGGAATCGACGGCGGCCGCAAGGTTCTCACGTGGAGCGGCGCCTACACCGGCGGCGGGCTAAGGCCGAGAGTGGCGCCTTACGCCGTAAGCGGTGGGCTTGGGAGCGCGTTAAACGGGTTGAAGCGGCAGGCGAAGGCCCCCGGCGGCCGGCACCGGCGAAGAAACATTAGGTTCGGGGGGCGAAGTCACGAATCCCGATTCGAGAATCTCCGTGAAATTTTCGCAAGCGATTTTAGCCGACCATTGATTCCAAAGAAAAAAGGTTAGACGTGGATCCACGGGATCCTTCCCCCTCCACATTTTCCCCGGAACGACAAGAGGCGAGGAACACATTTGCCAACGGCGGATAATGCCGGAGCGAGGCAACAGCAGCTC
>CM020185.1:8883519-8896681 GCA_009805545.1 Oryza longistaminata | reverse complement strand
GGCTCAGCCTGGCTTGGGCCGGGCTGCTGGGCCGAGGCAGGCCGGGAGGAAGGAGGAGGAGGGAGAGGAGGCCCGGGAGAGAGAGGGGAGGGGAGGGAGCTGGGCCGGGATGGGAGGAGGCCCAAGGAGGAGGGAGAGAAGGAGAGGGAGAGAAAGAGAGGGAGGAGAGGGAGACTTTGGGCTGGGCCGAGAGAGAGAGAGGGAGGACTTTGGGCCAGACTTGGCCCAAAGGGAGGAGGCGGATTTATTTTTAGTTTTTCTTTTTAGTAAACTTTGTTAATTGTTTTTGTTGCTTAATAATTACTTCCGTTGTTCTGAAAATTCAAGTAAAATTTGAGGGCTCTTTTTAGACCAAGGAGAATTTAACAAAAATTCTCCGGGCCACATTCGAATTTTTCTGGTACGTATTTTAGTGTTTGCCAATTTCTTTTCGAATTTTAATTAATTCTATTATTCCTTTTAGAAAATGATTTTTATTTTGGGATGAATTTATCAGGACGTGACATTAACTATGCTTGTCACTTGTGAACAGCTATTTATGTTACGGACCCTTATTCATCTAAGTAATTGTTATTTGAGAGATGGTTAAGATGAAGGAACTTCTTGTGATCCATGTCATGACACTTGGGGATTTGTTTTCAAAAATTAAAATTCTTTTGGTGCTTATTCCTTAAATGACTTCATCATTATCTATCAAGGCCATATACAGATATATCAATGTTTAACCCTACATATGTGTATGACTACTTGTTATTATATTGAGCTTTGTCAAATTATTGTGACTCATGTTAGATGTTTCTTATATTCTCTTGATCAAGGTTGCTCATCCACCACATATATCTTCATAAAATAAGCTAAACTTCTACTCTGGAAGTTTGTGCTATTCACACACATTTCCACCATCATCAGAAAATAAATACTCCATTCCAATTATGCCTTGTTCTCCTAGAAAATCCTTTGCAAAAGAAAAAGGAAAGGAGGGAAAGGCATGGCTATGATAAAAATAATAAAGTTTTGCTCTTTCCAATTTGAGCATCATTGAAAAAAAAGAAAAAGAGAGAAAAAAAAAAGAAATAGCCATGCCCTCTCCCGAAGGAAACTTGAAGAAGAAGGTATAAACAAAGGAGAAGCATTTTCTTTATTTATATCTTCTTTACACACAAAAATACCATACACATTATGCACAACTGCACATTCTTAATCAGAGAGTATGATTGGCTATCTTCTTGAGTCCATGTATTTGGCTTTGCAATATATATGATGCAGGTATGTCCCAAATTATACTTACCAAGCCCCACATATATAGCCTTTAGAATAGGGATAAAGTTCGGCAAGATATGCCTTAGTGAGGATCCAAATAAGTTGCAAAACACTTGAGTGATTTGAGAGTAAGTCATTATGAGGACTATAGAATGTTCTGCAAAAATGTATAAAAACTTTAAGAGTCTGACAAAGAAAACAAGTAGTGTAACAGCCCTAGGCTCATAACCAGGTATTTAGAAGTGCATTTGTTGTCCTTTAGATTGCATATTTACTATATTGCAAATTGATCATATGCGATAACAAAATTAACTCTAATCGGTAAAATTGAAACCACTTCTATTTGAATAATAACTTGAACAGAAGTATACATGTTTAATAATTTATTCAAATACTAGGTTATTTATCACCAACAAATATAAATTTTGTGGAATTTTAGCTCTCCGTTTTGACCTCCTTAAAATTCAATTTAGTTCTCAGCATACCACTTTTTACCTTTTTGCTAGAATTAAAATATTTTGAATTTTTGAGTGTAACTTTGAAAAATGGAAACTAGGTAACTCAATCTATCTCCACACCTGAACACACATTTTTGACACTCGTGTAGCTAGGTCAAACTAAGTACCCATGAATGAGAGAGTGAAAATTCCTGAAAAATCACTATTTTCAATGTGTACCTATGTTTCTAACTTTCCTTTATCTGGCCCATGGGTCCAGCTCGACTTGGCCCCACTTGTCACTGACTTCGGCTCTCCAACAAGCCCCATCCCACCTCCAGGTCGTGCACCCACCTCAGCTCCATATGGCAAGCAGGGAAACCCTTTCATCTTCTTCCCCTTTCTTTCTCCCTTGTCTGTTCTTTTCTTTCTTGCAAGCTGAGCTCCCAGCTCACTCCTTCCCATCAAATCTCCTCCAAACACTTGGGATCCATCCCTGCATGTCACACCACTAAACCCCCATCACTCTAAGCTCCCCATCCATCCGAAAATCTCCCACATGCATGGATTCGTGAGAGAGATCGAGAATTAGGAAGAACAAGCAACTTGCAGCCTATGAGGTTACAGCAGCAGGGAGAACTTATTTCCATTGATTTATGAGTTTCCCTCTCCATCCATGGCTCCCCTATGAGGTTCTCCATTGTGTTGGTCATCTCTAGTGCATTCCATAGGTCATCGATTCAAGATTTGGAGGCAAGTGGTAGCTGCAACTCGTCCCTCTCCATTGCAGCAACGACAACCCTGAGATTCTTCGGTTTACTCTCTTGGTACGGCCTTTTCTTTTGTGTGTGTCACATTCTGTAGGAATGTGTTAACTCATATCTTGTAGGTTTAGAGTGCTCTCATGCATGTCTATCCACTGCACCCATTGGACCTCTATTAGATTGTGAAGTGAACTGAGCTCGTCTTTGGGTTTTGTTGTTCCCACACTAACTAGAAACTTTTTTTTTAGCTACAAACAAGCTTTTGCTGAACCATCTAGCATGTTGCTAATTTCATATCCACATGTAATAGTTCAACCTACATGTCATGTAAAAGAATGCCACCACGAAAAGCCATCTCAAATGTTGGAAAAGCTAGCAATATTTACTGCTGCCCTAACCAAATTTTTCGTAGAAAATTCATCTGAACTCCGTTTGAGCTGAACCAAATTTCTATGGATTAATAAAAATGTGATCTACAATGTTGTAAAATAAAAATGGCTAATTTTTGTACTGGTTTTCCCCGTAAAAATATAAATAGCTATATGTCTCCCTTGTGTGGTCTAGCTCTTAATAATTTCGTAAGAAATTATTGGTAAAAGCTAAAATTGTGAACCAATTTTGTTGACTTTGTTGAACCAATTTTCCTTAAATCATGTTTAGGAGTTCATTTAGCATTCCTATGTTTCTAACTTGTAAGATCCATAAATAAATAATGACAACACATATAGCTGTGAAATAATTTTTCTTAGGAGCTGTGAGTGATGTACTTTACTCTAAAAATAATCATTATTATGAAATCTTGGTTTGAAATGCATTTTACTTGTAATGTACTAAAGGAAACGTTAATATTTACAGAACTGCCATTTTCAGCACCTGAGAGCTTGTCATTTTCATATCTCCCAAACCATAAGTGATAATCTAGTGATTATTTCAACTAAATTCAAGTTAAAATATTATCTACCCACTGTATTTATTTCATAATTTATTGATCATTTTGTATGTGCATGTTTATTTGGCACTTATTCGCATAGTGCTTCTTTTCGATAGATTCGGAGATTCCGGAGAGTAACGAGCCATATCCCGAGGAGGATAGTGACTACCCTCAGCAGCAAGGCAAGCACCTAAGCATATAGAACCTATACTTTCTCTAAAAATGATTTGGTTGCAATCTATACATTATGTTTCTTGTGTGGTCATTGCTCTGCCGAGGGCGGCGAGGGCAATGAGTGATCTCTTGCAGCTTGGCTCTTGCCCGGTTGGTTTGCCCTAGTGGGGTTGTGGCACCACCGGTTTTATCTTTTGCTTATGAACTCTAATTGATACTTCCGCTGCTATATTTATGTGTTGTATGTTGGGACCTCGGACCCTATTATGTGTCATGTACCTCGCTGCACTTTAACCCTATTATGGTACTTGCTATGTTTATTAATTGCTTGCGATGAAAGTGTGAGGCTAGTCGCATTCCTGGGGACTAGCTAAGCATGAGTAAGGGTTTTGATCGCTTGAGATAATTGGGGATAGCGCTTTGGATCGAGTCGCTGGGGTATGCTTTTGGTCGCCACCTTCGAGTGGTTGACGGGCAGATGACGTGGTGGACTGGCAAGCTATCTTACGGTTATGTCTTGCGCTCACTACTCGACATTTCGTTTATTATAACAGAAGGTTGTCAACCGCGATCATGGACACATTGAGGACGAGTGGCTATTTATGCGTGTATGGATCCCACTTCTCCAATAGTATGTGGTGGTCGCGTTGGACACTGGATGGTATAATACTCGGGGTGTCCACAAGTTGGACCGGATTCTAGACCGTTCCATTTATCAATTGCCCAAGATGGTAAGTTAGCCACTATTGAAGTTCACAGGTACGAGAATGGTTTTGAATAATTTACGTGCTTGAATTATATCTTGGAGAATTTTATTCTATAGCATCATCTTAACCTTTACTCAGGGACGAGAAAACAGCTAACTGTGGGGGGTTTGTTGGTGGCTGTTAAATGCCAATTTTATGCCGCCAATACCTACATAAACATAGCTAATGAAAACATCCAACATAGTGGTAGGACTTAAATCAAACATATTCCACGAGTGTTTGTGTATATTTGGATGCAGGTAACAAACCACCAAAGTTGAGAGGAAATCCAGACTAAAGTGAAGGAGAATTTCATCCATACATGTGTTGGGCTATAAAACTCCGTTTTTACATCAGAAAATGGGCCAACTCTCGAAGAAATGGATAAGGTAGATTGAGAAGGAGCAACAGGCCTGTTTCTGGGCCTGGCTAGAGTAGGGTTCGGCCGAACCCGAATCTCAGCCATTCAGGCTGAGGTTTGGCATGTACGCTCCAGATGCTCTCCCGATGGCGGTTGAGGGGCACTTCAGACATTTCGTGTTCTCCAACCGTCATTACCTACTTATATAAGGACATCACCTTCTCACTTCACTCACACACTCTAAGCTTAAGCTGTATTATAAGAGGCTCTATTGTACTTTACTGTATACTACAATTACTGAGAGAGTAAAGTAGAAGAAGTCGGAGGAATTCCGGAGTTGCCGGTAATCCTTTTCTTTTTTCTTTTACCCTATTAATTGCTCTATTTTAACAAAATTATCATTCTGACTAATTAAGATTTGCTCTGTGAGAATTATCTCTTAGTTCCTAATTAGCGTGCGGGATCATTGATCACTATAATCCACTAAATATATAGTGGTTGCTTTAGTGTTTAGCTAGCACTAAAGTAGTTATTAATTGCGTAGATGTGGTGTATGTGTAGTTAATTTCCGGTGATTGCTCCGTATCCACGGTAGGTTTGAGGTGGGTGTAGAGGTGGTGATAGCCTTTAATTACACTAAAGTCCTCCCTGTCCAGGGACACAGTAGAGCGACATCCTGCAGCAGCAGGCTAGCCAGTGCCTGAAGTATCGCATTAGGATTAAACTGAGCATTTCGTAAACACTGTTTCTCACTAGTAAATCCCCCCTACCCTTTGCCCACAATTGTTTCGTGTCCTTGGATGAAGCAGACGAAGAGCTAAGCACGCACGTTCCCTGCGGAAATTGATACCTTGGAATACTCCTGGGTGAAGTGCTACATCGGTATTTTCCGTGCGCTTGCGGATTTTATCTGTGAGGTTAAGAAATACCAACACCTATCACTAAATTTAGCATTGTGTTTGTTTTGTTTGCACAACCAAGAATGACAACCATGGACAAGCTTGGGGGTCGCGGAGGTCTGATATGGTGGCGATGCTTCTCTTCTCGACTGGCACCATGGCTTCCGAACCTCCCCACTTGAAAACAAATTAACCAATGAATCCACCCATCCAACCAGACCTCAAATTGATGACATGAAACAATGAAACAACCAAACCAATAACCTATTATCGGTTTAGAAGATCACACGAAACGAGTCCAGGATGCCACTAGGGGTGGTGGCAATGGCAGATGAGGGAGGGAGAGGAGGTGGTGGTAGCAGTGGCAAACGAAGTAGGCGGAGGAGCCGGATCGAACCACGTTGGCACTTGGCAGGGGCAGATTCAACGTGGGTGCAGGGGGACAAAGGGGCATTTTGTCCCCCTACACCCACCAGACCCATGGATACCCCTTGAGTCCCCCTTTCAATTTTTTCACTATGGATGATGAGGTAGGGTGCTGATGGTCTCTGGATGGCTGGAAGTCGAAGAAACCGCATATTGAGCCAACAATCCGCGTAATTGCGCCAGCGATCACAATTGAGCCAGGCAGCCAAGGGCATCGAAATTGCCTATCGGAGTATATTAAGGGGGGCGTGAGGGGCGGCCGCTCGCACGTGCCACGTCGGATTTTCTCTACAGCATCTATAGTGCGTGGGTGGATTTTTGCCAAAAAGCCCTCCGGTTCACGCATAATTTGTCCGCAGTCCTCCCGAGAATAGTACTTGTGAGGTGTTATTTTCAGTAAAGACCCTTAAAAAAGACAGATGTTACATGAGAAGTAAGGAAAGTACGCGCGTTAGGACCGCGCTGTAAAACTTGAAACTCGAGGGGTTTTTTCGCTAAACTACCCGCACTAACCCAAACCCTAGTCGCCGCCGCTTGCATCGCCTCCCCGCTCCCGTCTCGCCCTCTCCCTCTCCTACCTTGCCTCGCGCCGCCGCCGCCGCCGCAGTCTCTCGCCGCCACCGCCTCCCCTAGGATAAGGAAACGTTTAAATATTTACAGAACTGCCATTTTTAGCACATGAGAGCTTGTCATTTTTCATATCTCCAAACCATAAGTGATAATCTGGTGATTATTTCAACTAAATTCAAGTTAAAATATTATCTACCACTGTATTTATTTCATAATTTTATCGATCATTTTGCATATGCATGTTTATTTGGCACTTATTCGCATATTGTTTCTTTTCGATAGATTCGGAGATTCCGGAGAGTAACGAGCCATATCCCGAGAAGGATAGTGACTACCCTCAGTAGCAAGGCAAGCACCTAAGCATATAGAACCTATACTTTCTCTAAAAATGATTTGGTTGCAATCTATACGTATATATATGCATGCATTGCCTAGATATTAATATGTCGGTTTTATGGTGTATGGTAGTGTCCGACGTTGGGATGTCTCGACTACGGTATTTGGACAGTATGGGGATCGTCGGTGCTAGGATATACGCGAGCCTGAGGTAAAGAGATGGAGACATGAATTTTTATATAGGTTCGGGCCCCTGAGCTATCAGGTAAATAGCCCTATATCCCTGTTGGCCGGAGCCGATGTTGCTTTTTATTCACATAATCACACCAGTACAATATGTGGGGTAGCCTATCTAACTGTTGTCGACATGGCGGTCTGACTCGTAGTCGACAACTGGGTAGCCTTCCTCCTCGAGCTCGCGCCCGATGAAATCAGAGACAGTGCTAGATCCCTATGGCCGGCCTCTGAGGTACTGGATAGGGTCGATCCAGGCGTATCTCTGATGTTGATATCCGGCGGCTTGTCTTGGCGTATGTTGGCTTGTATGTTGTGGCTTCTGGTGGTTATATGTTGATTGTGTTGGTTCTCCCTGGTGGGTGTACCATGGTCCCTTCCCTTCCCCTCCTAGGGGGCTTGTATTTAACCCTAGGTGTCCCCTTGTCCAAGTAGAACTAGGGAAACCATTATGGATACAATCCGAGTAGTCCTTGTCGTTTCCATGTAGAACTCTGGTTGTCTTTCCTTATCGGACTCCTCATATATATCTGAAGGTTGTTTCCGTATAGGACATGGTATGTGGTGGTCCTGCCGAGATTTAGTAAACTACTATTGGTATGTGGTATCCATAACCATGACAGGTAGAACCTATTTATGCATTTAGTTCTTGTGTTATTGCTGTCCTATATCCTATTACCACTGTTGGATTACTTGGGATTTCTTATCATTAATGCTTAGCCAGCTTATGCTAATAGAACTATAGGATGGACAGTGCTATTAATTGTGGTACATAAACAACTTGCATTATTGGGCATAAAAACTTGAGCACTTACACTAAATAATGGTTGATGAAATATGTTGGACTTGGACGGGTGATAGGGCGATGATGGAGAATTGGTTTCCCTGATGCAACTAGCCCCGTCTAGGTCGTTAAGGACCGAACATTTTGACATCTATTCAAGCACCCTTCGTACTTACCACATTTATTTGGGACCGGCTTGTTTCTTACAGTTCTACTGTGATCATTTATACCACGTTGGAGAGTCGTGAGGCAGGTAGCCTTTGGAGGGCCCTCGGTGACTAGGTTTGGCCGGGGGTGCCTCCGCGTGGCGCGCCCGCCTTGGTCACATCACGCACGCACGTGACTGAGTCGTCGGGAACCCAGCGTGGTATAGGTGGTTGGGGTGGGCAGGCCCGGCTCTGGGTGGCAATGGCAATGAGGGCGACGGCCCTAGGGCCCGTCCTAGCTAGGGGCCCATGCCTAAAATTGTATGAGTACTGTATGAGCCAAAGTATTATTTTAAGATTAGTGAATAATTACATACTATCTACCACTCCTGGTTATCTACTAGTATCTACAAAAATATTGATTAGTGAATTAATAAAGGATTCTATATTCAACAATCAAAATTGTATGTAATAGATAGATCTTGTTGAATAATATATATTTCCTTATAATTTTAGGTGCTGATAAGTTGTAATTTTAACTCAAGAAGCAATTTTATTGGTGCTAAGTAAATGGGAAAAATAAACAAGATCAGTTAAGTGTTGATATTTTTCTATTTCAAAAACATATATATGAAATATTATCAAATGTTTATTTCTCTCTATGATTAGATTTGAAAACACCACTTTGAAATGAAGGGGCTGTTATATTGTAGCCAAAATAAATCTTACCAAATTTTGGCAATACCAATTTTTACAATTAGTGATATTGCCTAGTTTAGCAGGATTTCTTATGTATTTACTAAAAGTTTGGTAAAAAAAAACTAAATGGATACACATCTTTAACAACTTTATTCAAAAAATTGATATGGTTTAAAATGACATTAATCTGAACAACCCAAAAAATGTGATATACATATAACACGTCTCTCTGTAGGGGAGAGAGCGTTAAGGATCATGTTGTTCAAGTTGCCCTAGGGCCCTCAAATTGTAGAGCCGGCCTGGGGTGGGGCTAAGAAAGGGCATGTAATGACTTGAAATCACTTGTGTACCGCACTCGACGGGGTGTGTAGCATTTGATCTTTGTTCATTTCGTGTGGGTCCCAGTTGTACACCTCTAATCAGAGTATAATCTATTCGAATAGCCACGTCCTCGGTTATGGACAATGCTGATGTGTTAGTTAGTTATGTTAGCATCAAAATGTGGATTATTATGATGGGATTATGTTTGATGGTGTTTGGCATGTTGTGGCCATGTTGGTATGGACTTTGGTAGTCCATGGATGATAGGAGAGCGCCGTTTGGGCTCATTTACTTATAACATTTCAGAATTATATACTTGCTGTCCAAAATTAAAATGAGAATAGTTATTCGGCTATGATTTTTTTTACACATCCCCACGCACCCCCTCGCTGTAATTGCTTTAAATCCTTTCTTAACGGCTGTTATTTTAGGAATCTCGTTACTTTATTTTGGTGTTCATTACTTGCTACGAGCCAGCATATAACGGTCAAGTGTTGGATGGGTTTGGACAGGTTTATCTCTAAACATTTGCTGCGACTATTGTATGATAGATACTGAAATTCCCTTATGTTATGTATTTGGCATCTTATTTTGGATTGCAGATAAATGATCGTCTTGCGGATAGTGGAAGGACGCTTACACGTGTACGGTGGTAGTTTGGCGACAGAACTGGCAAGACGTTATCGTACTTTATGTCTATGCGTATTCACTCATTATTAAAGAGATATTTAACGGACATGGACACTTAGCGCGAGGAATGCGTTGAGGATCCACGACTCTGAGAGAGGATATGGTTCACGCCGGTAGAACCGTAGCACTTTATTTGCTTTAGACAATTAAATGTTGTTGTGAATATCTCCCTGAGCTTTTCTTTGTTTTAAATCGTTCTCCGTGCCGCATAGTTCTATTAAATAAAGCTGTTAACCTCCTAGAGGCTTAGAAGATATCTATTAAATGATTTTGGTAAGACTTGCGAGTACAATCTTGTACTTAACCGGTGTCGCAATTCAGGAGGATTCAGGTTATGAGTATGCTTCTTGTGTGGTCATTGCTCTGCGAGGCGGCGAGGGCAATGAGTGATCTCTGCAGCTTGCTCTTGCCCGGTTGGTTTGCCCTAGTGGGGTGTGGCACCACCGGTTTTTATCTTTTGCTTATGAATTTCCGCTGCTATTTATGTGTTGTATGTTGGGACCTCGGACCCTATTATGTGTCATGTATCTCGCTGCACTTTAACCCTATTATGGTACTTGCTATGTTTATTAATTGCTTGCGATGAAAGTGTAAGGCTAGTCGCATCCTGGGACTAGCTAAGCATGAGTAACGGGTTTTGATCGCTTGAGATAATTGGGGATAGCGCTTTGGATCGAGTCCTGGGGTATGCTTTTGGTCGCCACCTTCGAGTGGTTGACGGGCAGATGACGTGGTGGACTGGCAAGCTATCTTACGGTTATGTCTTGCGCTCACTACTCGACATTTCTTTATTATAACAGAAGGTTGTCAACCGCGATCATGGACACATTGAGGACGAGTGGCTATTTATGCGTGTATGGATCCCACTTCTCCAATAGTATGTGGTGGTCGCGTTGGACACTGGATGGTATAATACTCGGGGTGTCCACACCTCTAATTCTTTCTTCAACAATTGACCATGTTGTTGTAGATAAATATCCTCCAATAGCTTTTTATTTCTGAATAATAGATCTTCCTTCACTAACTACGCAGCAACTATGGTACTCCCTCCGTCCAAAATATAAGAAGTTTTAGGTTGTAGATGTTATAAGAAAGTAGGTAGAAGTGAGTGGTGGAGGGTTGTGATTGGTGAGTGGTGAGTAGGTGGAAAAATGAATGGCGATGGTTGTGATTATATGAGAATAGAATGTTGGTGGAGAAGTTTTTTATATTTTGGGACAAATACTAAGAGCTAAAAGTTGCTATATTTTGGGACGGAGGGGTACTAACATCGCTCCATATCATGCTAGAAGATATAAATAAATAGTGTAAGATAAGCAAAGAAAATATAAGAGAGGCAACTTTAATAGTAGAGAAAATCATAATACCTGGATAGAATATATAAGTCAATTCGTTATTATCACCAATGAAAAAAACATAAGAACTTACAAACTACAATCCTCGCTGTACTTTTCGCAATGACCTATTCTTGAGTCCATCTCAAAGAAACATATGGCACATAAACCTTCATATAGTACTTTAAAAGGGAAATTTTGCTACAGGGCACTTCTTTTATGGGTTTTAGTCCTAGGAACTGTCCAAACTCACTTCTGGAGGAAAACACTCCATAGACGTGGTAATTTGCCAGTGGACACGCTGCCGATTAAAATAATAATTTCCGGTTAGAGAGGAGAGAGAAATCGCATGAAATGTCAAAAATGCCCTTAGCCACATGTCAGCTCTATCTCCTATCTCTCTTCTCATCTCTCCTTGGCCCACACGGGGCGGCGTCGGTCGCAGTGGAGATGGCGAGGACGGCTCCCGGCGGATTGGAGCGGGGCAGGCGGGCTGCTGGCGAGAGTCCTCCCCCTCCTCCGTGGCCACCCCTCCACCCGCGTCCGCCTCGCCATCGGCCGCCGACCACCGACTGCCCTCCGCGCGTAGCAGCCGGCGGCGGCGGAGGTGGTGGAGCAGTCGGTGAACACCATCCGGTTCCTCGCCATGGACGCAAGCTCCCACCTGCCCCGCCCCGTCTCCCTCCGCCCTCGCGCGCACCCGCCGTCCTCACCACCGCCAATCATCGAGGAGATCTCTGCCACGACGCCCGACCCAGTGCGCCGCAAGGACCGTGTCCACACAGGACGACCCGGCCAACCTCCTCGGCGGGAGGAAGGAGAAGAAGGAGAAGAAAAGAAAGAGAGGAAGAGAGATGGAGTGCTGACTTGTGGGCACAAGGGCATTTTTGATATTTCACGCGTTTTCTCTCTCCTCCCCAACAGAAAATTATTATTTTAATCGGCGCGGTGTCCACTGGCAAATTACCACGTTTATGGAGTGTTTCCCCTAAAAGTGAGTTTGGCAGCGTCCTACGGCTAAAACCACACATAAAAAGTATCCTGTAGCAAAATTTACCTAATTAAAAACACAAGAAATATCTGTATACACTAATCAAATCCAACCAAATACTATATTTTACCATTTTTATCAATAGATCGATTGATTTCCTCATCATCCTCAGCTCGATCTCAACTTTCCTATACCCGACGGCCACTCACAAACTTGCAACGTGAAAACTGGTGAAGTGCAGCATCCACCACCAACCCCCCACCCACCACGCTCCAGCCCAAATTCCCCCTTCCACCTCACTTCCACACCACTCCACTTCCACTCCAAGCTCACCCGAGCTCCAGCCACTCAGCTCCTCGTCGCCGTCTCGCCCGCACCGCTCCGCCGCGCAATGCCGCCCCTCATCCTGGTAATGGCGGCGCTGCTGCTCCCGGCGGCGGCCGACGCGACGTCGTCGGCGTTGCTGGGCATCAACTACGGCCGCGTCGGCAACAACCTGCCCCCGCGAACGCCGTGCCCGCGATGCTGTCGTCGCTCGGGGTCGGCCGAGTCCGGCTCTACGACGCCGACCCGGCCACCCTCCGCGCGTTCGCCAACACCGGGGTGGAGCTCGTCGTCGGCGTCCCCGACGAGTGCCTCGCCGCCGTGTCCACCCCTCCGGCGCCGCTCGTGGGTCCGCTCCGTCGTCCAGCCGGCGCTCCCGGCGACCAGATCGCGGTGCTCACCGTCGGCAACGAGGTGCTCACCGGCGCCAACAGCTCGTCGCTGTCGCGGTCGCTGCTCCCGGCGATGCAGTGCCTCCACGACGCGCTCGCGCAGCTCGGCCTCGACAAGCAGGTGGCCGTCACCACGCGCACAACCTCGGCGTGCTCGCCACGTCGTACCCGCCGTCGTCGGCGTACTTCCGCAAGGACCTCCTCCCGCTGCTCTGCCCCATCCTCGACTTCCACGCCCGCACCGGCTCGCCGTTCCTCGTCAACGCCTACCCTACTTCGCCTACGCCGAGGACCCCACCGGCGTCGAGCTCGAGTACGCGCTGCTCGAGCCGACCTACGCCGT
>CM020185.1:8821585-8883494 GCA_009805545.1 Oryza longistaminata | reverse complement strand
CTCCCTCTCCCTCAACCATTCTCCGCCTTCGCCGCCGGTCCACTCACCCCTAACCCTAGCCGCTGTCGCCCGCCTCCTGTCACACCCTGAAAATCCTAAAATTTATAAATTGTTGTTTAAATGGAATTATTAGAAATGATTTTAAAAGCCTAGAAGAAAAGATCTAATTTTAAATAATAAATTCCAATATAAAAGTGGGGCCAGATAAAATTTTATTAAATACTTCACTTGATTCTATAGTTCGCTAGATTTTTCTGGGATTTATTTGAGCCAAGGAAGTATTTTTAATCAATGAAATATCATTTCATGAATAATTTAAATGGAAAAAGGTTTTAAAATCTCCCTTTTGGCTTTGGGCCGAAAGTCGGAATCTGTATATTAAAACCCCCCTCTCTCTCTCCCCGGCCACAAGTGTGCCCGGCCCAACCAGCCCGCCATGCCGAGCCGCCCGCTCTTCCTCCTCTCTTCCGCTGACAGGTGCGGCCACCTGTCAGGGCCGTCTTCAACCTCGCGCCGCCGCTGCGCCCTAGCCGCACGCAAGCCGCCGCCGCCCTTCGCAAATTTGCCCGCGTCTTTCCATCTCCGAGCAAATGATTAGGGGGAAATGATCCTCGGGATCTCCTCTTCCTTTTCTCTTTTGGAATCTTTCGGCTAATTTCGTTTGGAAATCGTTGGATTCGAACTCGATTCGGATTAGTTTTTCTCCTCCTCTAACCCTAAACCTTCCATCGCCGTCGCCGGCTGCCGTGGGCCTCCATCGCCGCCCTCTAGCCCCAATAAAAGGACCCCCGAGACCTCCTCCGTCCGCCGCCACCCTCGCCTTAGTCCTCCGCCGCTCCTAGCGCCCAGCCACTAGAGCCCGTGCGCCGCTGCCGCCGAAGGAAGTCCGGCCGTGCGCCGCCGCCACTCCTGTCGTCGCCGTCGCTCGGAAAGGCCACCGTCGGTTCGCCAAGTCGTCGCCGTCCGTCCCGTCCTCCGTTTCCGCCGAAGAGCGCCGGAGCATCGTCGTCGTCGTCGGCCCGAACACCTCCGCCGCTTCGACCTCGCCACCGTCGCCGTCCGTTGCCGTCCGCCGTCGCCAAGCCCTCGGTGAGTTCGACGCGTCGCCCTCCGTTTGCGCCGTCGCGCCGTCGTTCGCCGGCGAGCGTGAGTGCCGAGCCGCCACCGGTGATGACGTCATCGCCGACGTCAGCGCCACGTCAGCCGTAGACCCGCGGTAGATCGATTAGATCTCGGCCGTCCGTTTGGATTAGATTGGATCTCGGCCGTCCGTTCCGTAGACCGTTCCCGTGCACCCGGTCAACCGTGAGCCCGAGCCTGCTGATGCAATAAATCCTTTTTCCTTTTCAAAAATAATTCTTTATTGCGTCATAATTCATTAAAATCTAAATAAATGATTTAATCTGGTTTAATCTTTAAAAATTCATACTAATTCATCTTAGCTCGGATTTAGTTGGTTCAAGTCTCTATAAATTTCTAAAATTGAGATCTACATGTTAAAAATTCCTCATGTACTGTTTATGATTGTTTATGTGCTGTTTTGGTGATTTTGCTCTTTTATACAGATTCCGACATTCCCGGAGAGTCCGAATTTGCAGGAGAAGATTTTCAAGAGTTCCAGAGGCCAGCAAGGCAAGTCACACGGATCCCAACAACCCTTTGAGCATGTTGATCCCGTTTAAAGCTATTGTTTCTATTCAAACTATTGCATTTATTTTTGAATGTCACCGGTGGGAATAACCTATTTCCTTTGTTACACCCTTGATTTTGATTACCTATACTTTGTCACCTGGTTAATAATTGGATTAGCTAGAACATTATATGGTTTTAGCTAAAGTAATTAGGATGCTTAGCCATACCTAGAGACACTAGCTCATTGAATGGGATAACTAATGATTCACTATTACTAAATGATGGATTAATGGTAGCTCATGATGGTTAATCATGGTAGGATGATTAATTAATTTACCAACTATAACAATGATAATGGTGGGTTGTGAGCACATGGTTTTGATGGTCATGCTCATGACAATTAAGGACCGGTTCACGATTTTCGGTTGTGAAACATTAACCGTGCCAACCACAAGCCAGCATGGGCAACGGCTTTACCTTTTGTATAGTGTGGTTCATTGTAGAGCACCAGACTGTGAAGTGGCGGAATAAGCCCACGGGGTCGCTGGGGAGTCCATGCCTTGTTTATAAGGGGGTGATTATGATCCAGGAACGGTGCACTGCTTTGAATTGTGTTATGCGAAGGGTATTGTCACAATCTCTATTCAGGTACTTGTTAAGTATCACGACGCATGGTTGACATGATGTTGAGGTTGTGTCTTGTGGGTACAGTGGTACACCTCTGCCCAGAGTAAAACTTTTCGAATAGCTGTGCCCGCAGTTATGGGCGGGTCTAACAATGTTGTGCCCACAGTTATGGGCGGGTCTAACAATGTATTTCGTGATTAGTCTCGTACCTCTCACCATAATAAATGATGTTGTAATTGGTAATAACTTGTTTAGCTCCTGGTTTGGAATGGTATATTCCTGGTTTGGAGATAGAGCTGTGCAGCCGGGAATGGTTTGTTCAGAATGGTTGGGCCTATGCAACGGGTATGTTGTATAGTGTTGGATTAATATTGTTTAATTAATACTTTACTGTTTTATTAAATTCTGAAGTATTTATTAAATGCCATTTATGCAAATGAGACTATATTATGCCATCCTTTGTTATCCCTTGCACTTGCATATTTTGCTGCGTGGCTTGTTGAGTATGTCATATACTCACCTTACAATCATTCATCAGAGGAGGAGTTTCACAGTGATGCTGAAGGTGTGAGGATTACGCGTAGCCCTGGTCAAGCTGCTTGTGGGATGGAGTCGTCTGCGCGCTTTATTTATTTTCCGCTGCTTGGATCTTTATTGTTTGAGAGGAACTATCTACCTCTGTAATGACTTTATATTTGCTTATTAATTAGAGTAATAATTGTACTCTATTATCAATTTGTTATTGTGTGCCTCGGCTGATTCCTGGACGAGGGTTTACACACATGTAAGCGTTTGAATTTTGGATAGAAATTCTAGGCGTGACAAGTTGGTATCAGAGCCTCCTTGACCCGAGGTTATGCCAAACGGTTACCAATAGAAGCCCTCTAAAATGTTCAAAAAGTAGAACTGTTCTCCTCCCTTTTCTTTTAGTTAAACCAAGCTAATGGCACATGCAAATTATAATCTTTTTAATTGTTTCTCGTTCAAAATTTATTTATTATTCCTGTGTTATTAGTACTGTACATATATTACTGTACTAATGGCCCATTTCCAGCAAAAGTTTTACAACATTATTTTATTTAATCATGCTGCAATATAATAACTTAGCTTGTTGATTTTATAACTCTCTTTTATTTTATTTCTTTTGAAACTTGTTATTCAAAAGTGCAAAAATTTGTGATCATGTTTTCAACTGTTTCAGCTTATCTTGCAAGATTAGTTTTACTTTATTTATTTACCTTTCGCTTTGATTTTCTAACTTTATTCAATTTAATCCAAAAACTTGTGCTATTTAATTGGAGATAAATGTCTCAACTCACTCCTTTCACTGGTCTTTAGATGCCGCGCTTCAAGCCTGAGTACTTGTTCGGTATTGAGGGATTTGTCCAAGAGCTGCGTACGATGTCCTTTCCATAGGATTTGGGACTGCCCCTTTGTATGCCCAGATTCCTCATGATCGAGATGAAGAGAAGTGTCGTGTCAAAGTCACCTTGAACAGTAATCGCGAAGATATCCCATCGGCGATGTTCGAGGCTGGAGGGGGAAGCTATCCTCATGCTTGTCAGGAGGTGGCAAGGATCGCCATAGGAGAGCTCCGCGACCGTTACAGTGATCTGTTGGCCGACACTGAGTATCGCTATCATCTCGTCAACCCCAGGGAAGTGATCGTGGCAGCTATCTTGAACCGGAAGGAATTGAGAATGATGCTACCACAAGACATTTGGTTGAGATGCTGTGGCCGATGGATGAGTCCCGCGCTGAAGTCGTGATAGCTGCTCAAGATCGCGAAGACCGGAATCGTGGTAAGATCTGCAAGCTGGAGGACAAGGTGGATCGTTTGGAGAAGGAACTAGCCGCATTGAAGGGAGAAGCACCACCACAGAAGGCCAGGGTTCGTCTACCGCAAGGAAGAGAGCTCTGTTTGTCCCTCACTACCAGTTGGCGCCTAAGGTTCGTGTGGTGGAAAAAGAGCTGCCCCAGCCTCAGCGAATCCTCCGGTCGTTAATATAAGTGATGGACGATGGGAAGAATTCAAAGCGCACCCATCAAAGGTTGAGTGGGGTGCTACTCAAGATGATGGGGACGAGCCGAACGAGCCTTCAATCAACTTCCGATGAGGAAGACCTACGTCTTGTAAGTCATTGCTTAGTTCGTTGTGCTGGTTTGCTTGTTTAAGTTTAGTTGTGTGGTGGGTCTTGCATGTGATTTACATCAATTGTTGGGATGTAAAACATATGCGTTTTTTTGCTTTCATGTGTTAGGGAGTTTGATAAGTGGTGTGAGAGTCTTCAGTTTTATGTAATAATGAAACTCAGTTAAGATCATAAAAGTCAAGTTAGTAAAAAAATTAATTCCCTGGTCCTAAGTAGTTTTTCCCCCTTGTTTCTCTTCTTGTGCTCCTGCCTATTGCAGATGGTGCTCACTCGCAGCAATGGAAATGGGCCCAGCAACAACAATGCAGAGATCCACGCTTGCCCAAGTCCTAGCTCAAACAGGGCTCAACTTATGAACATGATGAATGCAGCAACTCCAGACCAACAGAACCAGGGAACAATCATGCACCTCCCCAGAACAAGTTAGCAGAATTTCTTCGTGTGAGCCGCCCACTTTTTCCTGCACTACATCCAATTAAGGCTGGTGATTGGCTGCAATGCCATAGAAAAAGAAGTTGGACCTGTTCAGTGCACTGATCAAGAAAAAGTCTCCTTTGCTTCACATCAGCTTCATGGGCCATGCCTCTGAGTGGTGGGATCCACTTTTGTCTCAACAGGCCTCATGCTGAACCAATCACTTGGCTTTTCACTGCTGCGTTCAGGAAGTCCCATGTTTCCATCGGGAGTGGTGTCTCTCAAGAAGGAGGTTCAGGGCGCTCACTCAGGGATCTCGACTCTGTCACTGAATACCTGCATGAATTCAATCATCTGGCCCGTTATGCTCCGGAGGGATGTGCGCACAGATGAAGAGCGTCAAGAGAAGTTCTTGAAGGGTTGGAAGATGAGCTTTCTTACCCGCTGATGACTGGGGATTATTTCTGATTTCCAGGTTGGTGGTTAGGCCATTCGCCAGGAGGATAAGTACAACCATATGGAGCAGAAGAAACGCAGAATTGCTCACTTTCAAAGCTCAGCAAGGGAATAGTCAGAGGCCGCGTCTCACTATGGGACCTCAGGCAGTGTCAACATGGAGGATCTTCGTCGGTTTGTTCGTCCACAGCGTTCAGTTCTTCAACACAAATGCTAGCAACAAACAACCGCAACCAAGCTCCACGTCCCGTTGCAACTCCAGTCCGCACCAGCCTGTCAGAGGGAGCAAGTAAACAACAGCCAGGGGTGTGTTTCAACTGTGGTGAACCAGGTCATTACTCGACAAGTGTCCGAAGCCCCGACGTGTGAAGACTGTTCCTGTGCAGAATAACTCCAGCGCACCAGTGTCAAAGGCTTGTGTCATCATGTTGCTGCTGCAGAAGCCCAAGGTGCTCCAGATGTGATTTTGGGTACGTTCCCTGTTAACTCAGTTCCTGCAACAGTGCTTTTCGATTCTGGTGCTAACACATTCCTTCTTATCTATGAGTTTTGTGGGAAATCTGGGAATGGAGATAGAAGATCTTAGACGTCCTTTAATGGTTAGTACCGCCGAGTAACCAAGCACTCTCATCACAACGTAGCCCCTCTGTCAGAATCGAGATTCAAGGAGTACCATTTCTGGCCAACCTTATTCCATTAGAATCCCAAAGACGCTTGATGTCATCCTAGGGATGGACTGGTTAGCTAGATATAAAGTGTGATAGACTGTGCCAATAGAAAAGTAAACTCTCACCAGCAATGATGGTCAAGTTGTAACTGTTCATGCCCATTTTGCTTCTGAACCTTCAAGGTCAAGTTTGAACCAAATAACTTTGGGAAGATTCCCATAGTACGGGACTACCGGATGTGTCCCGGATGATTTACCTGGTATGCCGCCCAAGAGAGATATAGAATTCAGAACAGATCTGGTACCAGGACACCCCGATCCATATAGGCCCTTATAGAATGTCAGCTAATGAATTAGCAGAGGTCAAGAGGCACAGTAGATGATTTGCTTCAGAAAGGATACATTAGACAAGTTCGTCCCATGGGGAGCCTCCATCATTTTTTGGTGAGCGAAGAAGAATTCAACCCAGAGGATGTGTGTGGATTAATTGTGCACTGAAATGATGTACGCCCATCAGAATAAGTACCCTCTGCCTAGAATCGATGATTGTTTGATTCAGCTAAAGGTGCCACTGTTTTTTCCCAACGATCGTGCTTCGATCAAGGGTATCACCAGTTAGGATTAAAGAGGAAGATAACCTTAGAACGAAACTTTACCCCTCTCGTATGGGTTGTTTGAATGTTATGGTCATGTCTTTCGGACTGACTAATGCCCCTGCTTTCTTCATGAACTTGGATGAATAACGGTGTTTTTAAATGGAATATATTTGGACAAGTTTCGTGGTGCCTTTATTGAATGACATTCTTATCTACTCCGCAACCAAAGAAGAGCAATGAAGAACATCTTCGTCTTGCAACTACGAGAAGCTGCGCGAACATCATATGTATGCCAAGTTTAGCAAATGTGATTTTTTGGTTGTCTGAAGTAAGTTCCTTGGACACGTCATCCTCAGCCGAGGAGTTGCCCATTTGAACCCTAGTAATTGTGGAATCCGTCACCAACTGAAACAACCGAAGACAGTTTCAGAGATTTCGTCCGTTTTCCTGGGGTCTGGCAGGCTATTATTTCTGGAGGTTCATAGAGAATTTTTCCAAGATTGGCCAAGCCTATGACACGCCTGCTTCAAAGACGTGAAGTACAAGTGGTCAGAAGAATGCGAGCAGACGTTTTTCAAGTTGAAAAGTCGCTTAATATCACACCCATTCTGATTTTGCCTGATCAAAGAAGGGTTTCCAAGTGTATTGGCGACGCATCTACGCTTGGTAGGTTTGTGTTTGCATGCTAAGTGGGAAGGTGGTTTTGCCTATGCATCTTCGTCAGTTACGTCCCAGAGAAGAATATCTACTATGATTTTGAAGTTAGCCGCAGTGGTTCATCGCGTTGAAGATTTGGCGTCACTACCTTTTGGTAACTCGTACGGAAGATGTCACAAATCAACAAGAGTTATGAAATATATCTTCACTTAGCCCGATCTAAACATGAGACAACAGAGAGGTTGGGAATTAATTAAAGATTCTTGACAGTGGGAATATTATCAACCGGAGAAAGGCTAATGTTGTACCAGAATGCTCTCAGAAGGAAAGGCTATTGCAAATGCTACGGAAGGACGACACGTTGCCGTGGGAATTTATGCAAGGAATTTGAAAGATTGAATTTGGGAGTTGTCGGTAGAGGTTTCGATTGCAGCTTTAAGAGCGAAGCCCACTCTCATTGATCAGGTTAGAGAAGCTCAAGTAATGATCTTGATATTCAAGAGATTAAGAAGAATATGAGAGAGGAAAGGCTATCGGGTCATTTGGAGAGACTGAGCAAGGAACCGTATGGTGGGTGAGAGAATTTTGCGTCTCAGACAACAAGGAGTTGAAAGATGCAATCCCTCGAGCCGACCTACGCCGGCGTCGCCGACCCCTCCTCCGGCCTGCACTACCCCAACCTGCTCGTGGCGCAGGTGGACGCCGTGTACCACGCCATCGCGGCGGCCAACACCGCGGCGGCGCGGGCGGTGGAGGTGCGGGTGTCGGAGACCGGGTGGCCGTCCGCCGGCGACGCCAACGAGACCGGCGCGACGCCGCAGAACGCCGCGAGGTACAACGGCAACGTGATGCGCCTCGTCGCCGACGGGAAGGGCACGCCGCTCCGGCCGTCGGTGGCGCTGCGCGCCTACATGTTCGCGCTCTTCAACGAGAACATGAAGCCCGGCCCGACGTCGGAGCGCAACTACGGCCTCTTCAAGCCCGACGGCACGCCGGTCTACGAGCTCGCCTACCGCCTGCCAAAGGACAACACCAACTCCGCCGGCGGCGGCGGCGGCGGCATCGGCGGCGGAAGCGGCACCTTTGGCGGCGGCGGCGAGTACAATGGCCATGGCGAGGATGGCGGCTACTACAGCATCTCGGCCTCAGCAAAGCCGGCAGTAAAGCTCTCCTCTGCTCTCCTGTTAATTATGCTGCATAATTTTTATGTGCTCTGATTCTTCTTTTCATTAGAAGTAGATTAATTAGCAAAGTTAATTCTTGGATTAGATGATAACGACTAGTTTGTTCGGTGTAATCAAATGCTGGAAAAATGTTTAGGATAATCTGAAAAGTGTTGTATTTATCATGCTTGGTGCTTTTGCAAACACAAGGAATGTCAAGGCATAAAGGAGCATGATGCAGGTTAAGACTACTGTCTGATCCAACAACAACTTGATGTCACAATCACAAATTTTTATGCAATAAAAGCATTCAAAGCAAGAATGGCTAATCAACATTACTACATACACAATGATCAATGTATAAAGTTTGGGCTCAATCTGAAAGAGATTAGATGTGACATCTTGCATCACCATCAACATGATTCTCCCTATTCTTGCTAGCATAAGCATAATAAACCAATCAGGCAATGAAGTCAATTATAAAAAAGAATAGGAGCATATGCCCGACCCTAATAGAGTAATAAGATTGTTACTAGGCGGTAAACGGGCAATCGGGCACAATTGTCATCCCTAAGCTCGATTCCCCTATTACGATCTATCTACGCATAACCTGCAATCATGCAAGGGAAGAAGAATTTTCAGTGGCATATGATCTGTCTGTTGTTGTTTCCTCACTGGAGCTTTGCTCCCTTTTGGTCACTTGCTGAGGTGTTCCCTTTTGTTTTGCTTGTGCTTGTTCTTGTGCTTGCTAGGGTTGGTGGACATGGTGGACACAAGCAGCTGTAGCAGCATGTGTGGCTGTCCTGATGATGATGATGGCATTGTGATTGTGAGCAGATCAAGTGATGGTAGTAGGAAGGAAGCCTCTGGTTTCTAATGGAGTCAGAGGAGGCACACATTGGGATGCATTGCTTCTTGCTGTTGCTGCAGTGGACAAAGGCATTGATGGTGGTGAATGTCCCTTAATTTAATCTCTGTCCTTGCCATGTTGTTGTAATTGATATGGCCTTTGTAATTGAGGGGGTAATCTAATGGGTTGGTCAGTGTCATTAAACTAGACTTTTTTTTTCTCTGTTTTGAATCTCTTCCTCTCTTGAATTTTGATATTAAATTGTTCTTTTTGGGGAGATAACACTAGTGATTAACAGATAATGGCTTAGATATGATACAAAGTTAGTACTCTATCTATTCCAAAATATAGCAATGTATTAACGAATTTGACACAACCTAATACTACGAATCTGTACAGACACATAGACTTTTTGATTGATGTTTGGGCAACTCCCTGCAAAGATTAGAACTAGGCTGCACCTGCACTGAACTGGAGGATCAGATACTGTTGCCTTTCATCTTATCAGTTACTCCAACCAAAAGTAACACATTTCTCTGCCTTGTGAGCTAGCTAGTGAGCTTCACTTTGTACCACTAGCTTTTAGCTTTGTAGATGCAGTCATGCAGTGGCTGTGTTGATTATAATAACTGGGAAACCCTCTTGTTTAGGTCCAAACAAACGGTCATCTTGGTGCATCATAGCCTAATTTAATCATGTGTAAATTACTGACAAAAGAGCACCTGTTTTGCAAAGGCAGTAGTACTACTGAATGAATGAATCTTTTCTTTTTGGGATGAGATGTCCTCTCACGTGTGCTGTCTGTTGGACACCTTCTTTTTTACTCCTTGTGGGACTGAGTGGCAGAATGGGTGTACATGTAGAACTGTACTACTACCTGCACCTACACTGGCACAAATCTACTCCTTTCATGAGAAGAAAAAAAACCTCGGCCTTCTGGTACGATGAATTTGGATAACTCTTCGTTCAGATTCGTTGCACTAGAAGATGTCACATCTTCTTTTAGGTTAAATTATTTTTTATTATGAGAGTATATGTGCACTTACATCATCTTATAATGTAGTTATTTTTAAAGTTTAAGTTTATTTTAAAATATAACTATTTTTTCACCTATCTCTTCATCTCATCAATCATAGACATCTCCATTTATATTTTAATTACTTTATATTCTTAATCAATTATAATATTCTGCTATTTAATCTCGTATGTTAAATAATTCCTATAAAAATCTCTATAAGGCTGTGTTCTTTGCTGGGAGTTCCCAGCTCCCCACCCTCGTTTTCCGTGCGCACGCTTTTCAAACTACTAAACGGTGTGTTTTTTTTCAAAAAGTTTCTATATGAAAGTTGCTTAAAAAATCATATTGATCTATTTTTTAAAAAAAAAATAGCTAATACTTAATTAATCACACGTTAATGCGAACATCGTTTTGCGTGCCCCTCCTCCCGAACACAACCTAAATAGGCCTGGTTTAGTTTCCAACTTTTTCTTCAAACTTCCAACTTTTCCATCACATCAAAACTTTCCTACACAAACAAACTTTTAACTTTCCCGTCATATCGTTTCAATTTCAATCATACTTTCAATTTTGGTGTGAAGTAAACACACCCTTATACTAGTATTTTAGGATGGAGAGAGTACTATATATTGTCTTTCTCAGCATCCGGAACTGCAACTGCAGAACTGCAAAGTTTGGGAAGCTGAAGAAAATAAATTGGTTGGATCCAAGTGATAGGTTACATTTTGGCAGTAATAGGTCTCGTGCTGGAGTATTCAAGTACAGTTCTCTCATGGAAACCGGTAAGAAAAAGAGTTGATCTGGTCGTGGACAGACAGCATCGGATCAGAAGACAGAAGCAGCGCAGGGGGTTGATTTGTTTGGATAGATTGATGAATGGTAGGGATGTTTTACTTGTTAAAAAAAAGTAAGTAAATTATGCCGACATGAACTTAAGCTACATATTTTAAAAAAGAGAAGGTATTGACAACATCATTAATGATAAAAATCCAAACAAAGATGAACAAACAGATCAATGCTGGGTTAATCTATAAAAGCATACAACTCGCAACTGGAACCACTACGAGGACACATATGAACTCGACTATACTATACAGAAAGAAGGTGTGAAGTTTTAGTCTTCATGCCAATGCGTCCACCAAGAGTGTCATGGGCTTTGAGCAGCTTAGATGCAACTGCTAGTTTATCTAGTATCTAAAAGATGGCCCTAACAAGGGTACGCGTCATCGTCAATGCCAGATTGGATCAATGAAGATTAGATTAACAGATTTCTTCCATAAATCTCAAATTCCATTCATCATGGTAACACATTCAAGTAAGGTTTCATCCTCCGACGAACACAATTACACAAACCTAATTGTTGAATAGAATCAACTAAGACCAGATCGATAGATCCAATCGGTGAACACTAGACCTATATGGATCAAACCATAGCCATCGAGCCATCATGATCTCTATCCTAACGACGAACGAAGGTCGGATATTGGGGAAGACCGTGATTTTTATAAGAACTTCAAAATGAGATTTTCTGTAAAAAAGAAATACACAAAACAATCTGTGACCTTTTGCCGAATGTGCGGTCAGCTTTGCAAAAGGTGCACACACGAGGTTCATACTCTCTCCATTTTTTAACGAGTAAATTGCATCGGCGGTACACGAACTTGTCAGGTTGATACAATCTAATACATGAACTTGTAAAACGCTCGTTTTGGCGCACGAACTTGTTTGGTGCATGCGAACAAGGTCAAAATCGTACTGCAAGGTTAATCTTGCTGATTCCGTTGTTGATTTAAACTCTATGTAAACATTAGTATAAGAAGGATAAACATATAATAAGGCATAATTATTGCATAAAAAATAAAAATATGAGTAATGATGCAAGGGACATAAACAAAGAAAGATAAAGTGGAATCTAAGTTTACAAATATAACATTTCTACTATATACATTCAAGTCATCTACTAATCGAGCCATTTTAATCTTAGTTTGCACGTACCAGACAAGTTCATTCACCAAAATGAGCATTTTATAAGTTCATACACTAAATTGCACGCACCTGACAAGCTTATGTACCGGTAATGCAATTTACTCTTTTTTAATACATGACACATATGTTTGGCCATTCGTCTTTTTCAAAACAAATATGTAATTATCATTTTATTTTTATGACTTAATTTATCATTAAATATTTCCTTATATTTTTATACGTTTACACCAAATTTTGAATAAAACGAATGATAAACGTATAAAAAAAAGTTAACAGTGTTATATATTAAAAACCGAAGGTAGGATATATATGAGTCAGCCGTATGTCCCATGTTATATTTGCAATGGCAAGAACATTAAGAGCATGTGCAATGCAGGATTTTATAAGGTGTAAAGAGGAGTGAAAAGACAATAAAACCGGTCCCATACATGTAAGGATGTGTTTGGATGGAGGGATTTAGGTGGATAGGACTTGGCGGCCTATTTTTTGTGGGTGTTTGGTTCCTGGTCAAGTACTTTCCTTGGCAAGGTATTGGTTTCGATTCTGGGCATAACTACAAAGGTATGATGAATACAAGGAACTAATACATACTACATGTTGAAACTTGTAGTCAACGGTCATGTAGATATTTATCAACTATGGATGGAGATTTACAAATATAATTGAATAAATGTATGTCTCCTCAAATGTTGGAGTTCTTAGTCTTTGCACTTTCAATTCCTAAATTTTATTTGCTCTTTGTTGAGCGGACTATGTAATAAGTGGCTATAGCTTCTTTGAAGCAAAGAGATGATGTTATTCCATTACCTTTTATAAAAATAATGACAAAACCCTGATCTGGTCTGCCATTTTCTAAGTAATGCATAGTGGTACTGGTACAGATAAAACATTTTTCTTGTCATTTTTGTATAATGATTTCTTCTAAGACAACAGTGCTTTATTTTTAATATAGCAAATTTTACTTTGGGTCACTTTTTAGCCAAAGTGTTACAAACAATTAGGGCTAAACCTATCTTTCAACTTAAGATGTACTCCTGTTAGATACTGTATATATATATTATGTGTTTAGTTGTATGTCAAATTGTACAAGAAAGCACCGGTATAGTGGTGGAGTTGTGGGTGTGTAACTCTATCCAAGTTGTCCACAAATATTACACACATGGAATAGTGAGCTAGGGAATTGTCGTCGTGAGATCGGTAAAAGTGTATCACAACCAAACAAAAAACTGGATCGCCATATTCACTCCACCAAACAAAAAACTGCATCGCCATATCCAGCAAAATATGGACCGCCATATCCCATTCAACCTTGACCGGGAACCAAACACACCCTGAGATTTTTGCTGGAAGGAGTCAGCATCAGGCATAGTAACGAGTTTTAAAGGAGAGAGAATATCTCTAAACCCACTCGTCATACACAATATGTGATTGCAGCTTGTCATCTCAGATTTGCTATTTAATGTAAGTAGGTCCATCGAGTCCAACGGTGGGTTTCATACATTGTTGAGCTTTTTACCTTGTTGCTACTCACCCCGTTTCTAAATATTTAACACCGTTGACTTTTTAGCACATGTTTGACCATTCGTCTTATTCAAAAACTTTTGTGGAATATGTAAAACTACATGTATACATATAAGTATATTTAACAATGAATCAAATGATAGGAAAAGAATTAATAATTACTTAAATATTTTGAATAAGACGAACGGTCGAACATATTTAAAAAAGTCAACGGCGTCAAATATTTAGAAACGGAGGGAGTATAAGATAAGTGGGTTTTATACATTGGGCATCTTGAAGAGCATACAACCCAGGAGGCTAGCTAGCTAGCTAGGACGAGTACCATGGTCAGTTGTGATCTTGAACTGAGCATGTCACACTATATATGGTACACCATTTTACTACTCCCTCCGTTTCACAGCATAAGACTTCCTAGCATTGTCCACATACATATATATGTTAATGAATCTAAACACATACATATGTCTAGATTCATTAACATCTAAATGAATATGGGCAATGCTAGAAAGTCTTACATTGTAAAACGGAGGAAGTAAATTTCTCTGGATATCAGTTCATATTTCTTTTGGCCTAATACCTCCAAATAGTATCTCACATATATCTGAGAATTGGTTAAGGGGTATTGACTAAAAAAAAAAAAACTTATCTAAACTATAATTCACCAACTAACTCTTACACCTATATTACTCGTTCATCAAGTCCAACGGACGAAAATCATCTGGCCAAATCAAACGATCGCTGCGGCGTAGGGATAACCCGGGCGAAGGAATCGCGTGATCTTTTCCCTTTCCTTCCGCGCGGACGCGATCTTTCCTTTCACGCCAATCTGCGGGATCTCCTCCCCTTTCCATTTCCCTTCGCCTACCAATCTGCGCTCATCCGCGCGCCCAGCACTCCCTGCCGTGCGCCATCGACGTTCCTCCCCGCAGTGAAGATCACATCCCCTTCTCCACCATCAGGCGCCGTCGCATTCTCCGCCACGAAGATCATCGTCGTCTCAAGCGCCGTTGTTGATCCCCTGCCGCCAGAGCGCAGCAGCGGCGACGACGACAACAGTAGCCAACCAGTGCAGGGGGAGACGGCACTGCGTGATCCTCGTCCTGCTACAGATATATTGCAGTGTTTTTTTTTTTCAGTTTCTTAAGATCTCTTGTTCAACAAATTCTGATTCATAAAAGTTAACAAGTTTTTTAGCTGATCAACCGTTGCTTTCTGACTCTTTGTTTCTCTGAACACTGATGTTTTGATTCCTCTCTCGGAGTTCATGGAGATAAACGGGCAGGTAAGGTATTGGATCAGCAAGATGATACTCATAACTTTCTCTGACTTTTCTTCTTTTGATATATTGCTGGGAGATAAAGGAAACTTTTAATGTTAGACATACGATACCATCCGTCGTACATATATGGGATTTCTAATGTTCGTTTCCTATATAAGCAAAGGAGTGAACAAAAAGCTGGTGTATGATTACTCTACCAATACCTGATCTAGACAGATAGCACTATATGTAAGCAGAGATGCATGCTCTGATGCAGTTGATTTTTTATATTTATGATGTGGCAATTAAGGTTTTGCCACTCGATGTCTATGATATGTGGGCCCTCTTGTGTCTATGACATATGGGTCCAGTGACAAATCATTTAATCTGGTGATAGGTGATAGGGATTTCATGACTCTACAGGATCGGCAATGGTTGTAAGCATTGGCGGATTCGATTCACCGAGAAGTTTTTCCTCAGTGACACTGTTGTCCACAAGGTTGGTAGGTTCCTCTTCTTGCTTTGCTCATTGATGTATGATTCCATTTAGTATGCTATACAATAAAACACTGAACCATGTTATCTGAATAGCCAGGTGCAGTTTGTATTGCAAAGAGTAGGCTGTAAATTCACTGAATCATGTGTCTCATATTTTACCGGTTTATATTTACTGATAGGATGATTCTATTTTTCGTTACTGGTTTTCTCAACAAACAAAAGTTTTACATGAAGTATTGTTACTTTCACATATAATAGTTTATTACTGATGGGAGGGTTTTATTCTTAGTTTCTCGTTTTGAGAAGACAACAAGTTCTCAGCTTTTTTTCTGAAGTTCTGATGGATGGCACAGTTAGTACTATGGCATTGCAATGGGATTATTGAAGCACTGCAATGAGCTGGTAATAGTTTTTTTTTTTCCCATCTTTGCAAGAGGAGGCAACCTATAGGGATGGTGGGACATTTGTACTTATCTTTTAGCCTTAATATGGACCTGAGTTCTTATTGCAGGGAGTGCAACAATTCCCTGTAACCAAAAGTATGAATTGGACACAGTACAGTTCAAGAACAGGTTCTTCTCCACGAAAATAAATTGGCAAGGTAAGGATACATAGGATGCAACAGCACAGTTTGTTGTAGTCAATTTGTAAGCTTCTTGTAGCACCACAAATGATATTTTAGTTGTTTAGAGAGGATAATTGCAATCTTTTTTATGTTTAGGCTACCTTAGAGTTGAAAAAATCTGGGATCGCAAGAGCATTGCAAGGGAGAACTTCTGAAAAGGAATTGTGAGTACAAAGAAGAGCTCACAACAAGTATAGAGTTCTTGCATTGCATTAACATATGATTTTTTTTTAAAAAATATTTAGTATAATGTCATTATTGTTTTTCCTAGCAACTAAAGTCTGCGATTCAGAGAACAATACTAATACTACTATGTACATACTTCTATCGTCTTTTGGTTGGTTGAAGGATGAATAATACCAAATATCTTCTTTTGGTTGAAGGATGAATTATATCAAATATTGCCGTAACGTTAGTACGGGCATATTACTTGTTTTAGTAAGAGCATCTGCTATATGCTGCGATCTATGGCTTAGTAGGAATGATATGGTTTTTGACAAATCTCTATCTAAATCTTATGTGCAAGTACTTTCCTTGGCAAGGTATTGGTTTCGATTCTGGGCATAACTACAAAGGTATGATGAATACAAGGAACTAATACATACTACATGTTGAAACTTGTAGTCAACGGTCATGTAGATATTTATCAACTATGGATGGAGATTTACAAATATAATTGAATAAATGTATGTCTCCTCAAATGTTGGAGTTCTTAGTCTTTGCACTTTCAATTCCTAAATTTTATTTGCTCTTTGTTGAGCGGACTATGTAATAAGTGGCTATAGCTTCTTTGAAGCAAAGAGATGATGTTATTCCATTACCTTTTATAAAAATAATGACAAAACCCTGATCTGGTCTGCCATTTTCTAAGTAATGCATAGTGGTACTGGTACAGATAAAACATTTTTCTTGTCATTTTTGTATAATGATTTCTTCTAAGACAACAGTGCTTTATTTTTAATATAGCAAATTTTACTTTGGGTCACTTTTTAGCCAAAGTGTTACAAACAATTAGGGCTAAACCTATCTTTCAACTTAAGATGTACTCCTGTTAGATACTGTATATATATATTATGTGTTTAGTTGTATGTCAAATTGTACAAGAAAGCACCGGTGTAGTGGTGGAGTTGTGGGTGTGTAACTCTATCCAAGTTGTCCACAAATATTACACACATGGAATAGTGAGCTAGGGAATTGTCGTCGTGAGATCGGTAAAAGTGTATCACAACCAAACAAAAATTTCGTTATGGTAAGTATTCTTGTAGGGCCTAAGGGCATGTATAACGGTAATTAATAGTGGGCTCTTAGAGTTGTTAAGAACGTAAGTTTTCTAACACGAAACAAAATAGATAAAGAGAGAAAAATATCGTTGTTAGGGCATGTACAAAGGTAGAGTCTAATATGAGCTCTCTATATTAATTAATGTCACTAGAGACTATCCTCCTACAATAGTAGAGATGATAAGATTTCTAAACCATTAATGCATAAATAATTTTTTATTATACTTATTTCCTTTTCTCCACCCTCATGCAACAAATTTTCCATTAATAAATGCTAAGAACTTTCCATTAATAAATGCTAAGAGTTGACTCTGACCCGTTATCACACGTAGCAACGATGTTTCTCCTTCCTTCTCTCTCTTTCTTCCACGTCACCCAATTTACTTGCATGACAACGAAGAGAGCCCGTTATTAGACACCATTGTACATGCCGGAAACTTTACTACGTGAGATGGAGAAAAGGAAGGAAAAATAATAAAAAAATATTTCAGTATATTGCTTGTTAGTCTTTCATCAGGTGGAATCTCTGAAAGCCTCTACCAGATTCCACCTGTGAACATGCTTTCGACAATTCGACATGCCCTAAGGTGATGAATGCTTTTAAGTCCTGACAAGAAGGCCCAACCTGCGAGAAAGGCTGGGTTTTGAATGCTTGATGTTGGACCAGGATGGGCCAGCCCATGGTCGGCCCAGTTTCAGTGGGCCTTAAAAACCCAAACCCCCGCTGACCCGTGGGCCCACAACCCCCACCGTAGCAGTCAGTCTCCAACACGCGGTATTCGTAGCCGCCATTACACGCCAAACCGAAACCCACCCCAGCGGGCCCCACCTGTCATCGACACCTGGAACGCGGAATCCCCTCACGGTACGGATCCAGATCGCCGCACGCCTCCTCCTCTCCAGAACACTCGCCCGCCACACCACACCACCGCCCCCCACGACACCGACACGTGGGCCCACCCTCCCCCGGCCCCACCTGTCATTCACGTGGGGGTGATTCCACGACCCGCCTCGTCCGCTTACCCCTACTTATTAGTATTACAGACAGGCCGTAATTCCAAATTGGAGAGTGTTTCTTTTTTTTTTTCCCCTTCTTTTTCTCTGTCCTTCCCTCTCTCTCCGCCTCATCGTCTTCCTCCTCTTGTTTCGCGAGAAAAAAAGAAAATAAAAATAAAGGCGAGGAGGTCTCGCGAGCTACCAAACCCTAGGGCTCGATTCGGTGGCGGTGGGGAGGGGGCTGGATCGGCGGGATCGCGCGGGCGGCGGCGGCGGCGGGGAGGGGATGACGATACCGAGCGCCGAGGGGTTCCTCCACGCCGCGAGCTGCCTCCCGTGCACGGCGGAGGAGGAGCGGGACCTCGTCGTCGCGCTCACCAGGGAGGCCGAGGAGAATGTCAAGGACGGCGATCTCCGCTACCTCGTCTCGCACAGGTCGCCTCCGCCGCCGCGGCCTCTCCTGATTTAGTGTCGTTCTATTTTGTTTTATTTTTTTTTCGGGCGAGCATCTAGGTATCGTCTTCCCGCGGTGTGGCGGCCGTGGGGGATCTTATCTATGCTGCGGGCAAATCCAGGGGTTCGAATTGGGGCCGGGGATCCGACGCGTGCGGTTTGGCGCGTGATGCGGAGTCGCGATCCAATCTTGTTGTGCTTGGGGGATGTGTTGGTTGGGGCGCTACAGCAAAATGATATAATCGTCAGGCACCTAGCTGAGTTGTTTTGTAGTATATCTTTAATAAAAATGTTTTTTTTGTTTTTGCAAACTCCTGTATTAAATATTACAAACTAGTTTATAGAGTAAGGCATGATATATATATCTGAGCTGTCCAAGTAGTTCAATGCGCAGGATCTTCTCGTTGGTTGCGAGTAAATGTCATCCAGCATTGTTTGTGGGACTTGGTTTCCTGTTTGATGTTGATCCGTTTAATCCGTTCGCTTTTCATTTCAATTGGTTGCTGTGCACATGTTATCTGAATTTTGTGACTGATAAATTACATCATGTGGACTTTGCAAATGTCGCAGCTGGTGGCTTAACTGGCAAAGCTATGTGGGCTTAATCAAACCTGACGAGAATGATGCTGACATGCTTCCTCAAGCTCCAAGTAGACCAGGAGAGATAGATAACTCAAAGCTAGTTTCAGAGGAAAGCAGCAGTATTGGTGATGAGCCAGAGCTTCAAAGAACCCTGAGGGAAGGAGATGACTACGCTTTGGTGCCCCAGGAAGTATGGAGGAAGCTACATGAATGGTATGCAATGTTATATGTCTGTTTAACTGCCTTCATGTCAGAAAGTTTGTTGTACCCATAAAACCACGGGTTTGTCTCTTTACTTTTTGTCATGAGAGCAAATAGTGGCCTGATTAAAATTTGATCATATAACTACAGTTCCATTTTGCGACATTTTTTTAGTTCTTATTTTCTTTAGGCGTTCTTGTTCATTTGGCCAAGCTTGGGCTGCCAGTGTTTTGATATGCCACATTGTAGATTGCATGTGCTCCACTTAGGTGCAAACCAAAAAAGCCTGGTTTGTAGTCCTGTTTGTTCAGTCTGTTGGCAATTAGTTGTTGCCCTATTTAATTTTTCTGTTTCCTGTTGATATTTGTTTAAAACAATGATGTGCTAACTGGTAAATGCATACTGTACGCGTTTTCACTCATGAGGTCAGGTTGCTCTTCATTGGATTATGCCAGAATACTAGTGTAACCATAACTTCTCCCTAATGTCCATCGCCTAATGTACTTGAATTCATTCTTCTTCAATTGGGATCATCAACTCATGGACACATGAATACTTTTCAGGTACAAAGGTGGACCAGAACTCTCAAGAAGAGTAATTTGTAGTAGTCCAACTTCCAGAAGTTACATCGTGGATGTTTATCCCCTCCGTCTGAAATTATTTGATGGAAGAGACAGCTTGGAGAAAATTATCAGAATTAGTAGAAAGGTATAGTATATTTGATTTATATTGTGACATTGTGCTTCATATGTAATTAACTGTCAATAATGCAACTGATGCTCCTTTAAACTTCCCTGGTTTCATAACGTTTGGCATTTCTTTTGGGATGTAGTCCCTCCATAGTTATCCATCGATGATGAAATCAATAGTGTAGTTATTACAATGATGATTCCACTATCCAACCCTAATTTATTGCTTCAAAGAGGTGGTGTGGTTAACATTTGGTTGTATTTCACATTAGCATATCTTAGCCATCATGCCTCCTTGATCTGTGCTTATTGTGTGGGACAAATCGGAGCATTTCTTATATTTGATATATTAGATGATCAGTTTAGGCATTCTTTATACCTTGATCGCATTGTTGGAGAGTCACATTTGTCAAATAAAAACCAGTGCTTACACATTTGCATTATATGAAATAAAGCAATGAGGATTCCCTCTTTGTGATGAAGTGTCAAAGAAATCGCATCTGTTCATCACCTGCTTGTTGGGATCTTCTACTTTGGTATGCTGAGCCCTTGAATTTCAGAATTTGATCTGATATTTTTGGTTGACTATTACCAGAAGGAAAAAAATGTTACAAATTTGATGCGCAATGGCAAATAGTACTTTGAATGCTGGTTTTACTAACTGCTTGAACTAATAGCACTTTTACTAAAAAAGGTAGAAAGATGAACTTTCTACTATCTTCTTTCTTAGATACTCTTTTGTTGAACAGTAAATTTGTTAACTTTCTATTATCTTCTTTCTTAGATACTCTAGTTTCTTGTGCAATTGACTTGACTTATTTTGTTGACGTTTGTATTTGGTGCGTTCAGGCCAAAGTTAGTGAGCTCTATAGCTTGGTTTGCTCACTTTTGTCCGTCGAACAGTCTAAGGTACAAGCATCATCATTTATTCATCTAATATCTCTATCTGTAGTGTCAGTTATTCTTATGCATGCGATTCTTTGCTCCATCTACTTTAATGCTTCAGATCGACATCTGGGATTTTTACCAAAAGACAAAGGGAAAAAAACTGATAAATCTTAATGAGACGGTTGAAGAAGCTCAACTGATGATGGACCAGGAGGTATTATGCACTATGCAATTCCCATTCACATATCTATTGTTTTATCTGCTGAAACCTATGATTGTTTCCTTTATTCTAGCAGCGAGATGGTCGCTGGCTTTTTGTTGTTATTGTTGCTATGCACCCTTTTCATCTGTGGTCTGCTGTCTGCCTTAGGATGTCACTTTGCACATGGATAATAACTTTGTAATCAAATTGTCTAACTCCTAAATATAGCTTAATTTATTATCTTAATTTACATTTGCACTTTTCAAGTTCTATTATGGTTGACATGAGAGTTGTTTTTGAGTTAATAAAGTTGGTTCATTTGTCTTTATCATATGAATATGTTTGGGTATGAATATGTACTGGTATGAATATGTACTATTGCTTCTAAGATGTTCACTATCTGTATTGTGAGTGTCCTGAATCTTATTTTTCTTAACGATTTACCCCTATTTTGTTGGCAAGCCAACAATTTTCTATTTTCTGTCTGTACATTAACTGAAGATGCAACTTCTTTCTTTATGCTTGCAGATTATCGTAGAGGCAAAGGCAGATGATGCTTGGTGTTCGGATCTTGGTACAAGATCAAATAATGAACTAGCATTAATTCCGTTGGAACCCTCAACATCATCGTTTTCAATTGCTGGAGGTCCTGCATTTTCAAATGGTTTTTCATCTGGATTTGGTTCCAGTTTTTCCCAAGATAATAGCTTTAGTCCTTTATTAAGGGACGCAGAAGATGGTTATAGTTTCTCCAATGGCACAAAGGATGATATCCATGGACTGAGTGGTTTACATAATTTGGGAAATACATGTTTCATGAACAGTGCTATACAATCCTTGGTGCATACACCTCCATTGGTGGAGTACTTTTTACAGGATTACAGTCGGGAGATAAATACAGAAAATCCACTTGGGCTACAGGTAATGCGTGTTGTCCTATTATGTAGATTGCGAACTTATGATCTTATTGGTGATTACTGAGAACATGTCCATTGAGCAGGGTGAACTTGCAACAGCATTTGGAGAATTACTGAGAAAACTTTGGTCAGCTGGTCGAACTTCTATAGCTCCACGTGCATTCAAGACAAAACTTTCTCGTTTTGCTCCACAGTTCAGTGGATACAATCAACATGATTCTCAGGTTGGTTCCGAATGTTTCTCCTAAACACTTCTTATAAATGTCTGTTAAATGGTGCTAACAATGAGTTATGCACCTTTGTTCTGTTTTGTAACTCTCATTAATTAGTTGTACATTATAAACGTATTTCTTACTTTAAGGTAACATGCTGTTGTGTCCCAGAACTATGAAGTTAATTTTCATTTCAACACACCGGTGCGCTGTTAGTGTTAAGGCACATTTCAGTTCCGAAGTACATATGCATTAATTTCTTGTGAGATTTTGTTACAAAACCCTAGGTTTTTGGGTAATAAAACTCCCAGGTCTTATTCTTACATGTACTAAAAACAATACTGCATACTATTTTATTGTACAAGTGTTATGCATAAATAGTGGTATAAGAGTGTGGCAAAAAATCTGGGGTTCTTCGAAACAAATTATAAAAGCTGGGATTTTGCGTTACATTTGTTCCAAACCTGAGGTTTTGTGAAATTTGTTTTTTAACCATAGTGTTGGTTGTTTATTTAAATTGTGTCAAACTATGATGTTTCTCAAACTTTTGTTATAAGTCGTTTTGACTTTTTTTCCTAGTCAAACTTTTTTAAGTTTGACCAAGTTTATAGAAAAATGTAGAAACATTTTCAACATAACAAACATATTATCAAAATATATTAAATGTTAGTTTTAATGAAACTAATTTGGTGTTGTAGATGTTACTAAATTTTTATATAAACTTGGTCAAACTTAAAGAAGTTTGACTAGGAAAAAAAGTCAAAACGACTTGTAGCATGAAATGGAGGGAGTATACTTTTCTTTATTACTTGGTTTACTGCTTTTCTATTTTAGCTTACAAAAATCTTAAATCAACATGTCCTGTCAAAGAGATAAATTGTCTCTGCTTTTTGGCTTGTTCGCTGTTCTGATAAATGGTGCATCCTTTTTGGCCACACACTGACACAAGTTTTCAGCTCTTTTCCTGAATATGTTTTCCATCTTTAGAATCTGTTTTAATTGCATCCCTGTTATCTTCCTTGCTGTAATCTTCTCTTTTATAACCATCACCGTCTTGTATACAGTTTGGTGTCATTTTGTGAACTGATGCATCCTATTTATCGCTACTTATATCCCTGCTTCGCTTGTTTTCAGAATTTGATGTATTTCTCCATACATTTTTTTTCATTGTGTAATATTACCTGTTGCAACCTTTAATAAATGTGTCTTTCGGAATAAGGGATTGTTTATTATGCTTTTTGATATATTAGTGCCTCCCTCATCTTGTCGTTTAGTTCTTGTTTGGATAAGCTATACTCTCTCCGTCCCAAAAAAAGACAAACTCTAGGTTTCCGTGTCCAACGTTTGACTGTCCGTCTTATATGAAATTTTTTTATAATTAGTATTTTCATTGTTGTTAGGTGATAAAACATGATTAATACTTTATGCGTGACTTGTCTTTTTAATTTTTTTCATAATTTTTTCAAATAAGACGAGCGGTCAAACGTTGGACACGGAAACCTAGGGTTTGTCTTTTTTTTGGGACGGAGGGAGTATTTATTTGACAAAAGTTGGCAATTTAGATTGTTCACATTTTGTTAAAGAAGATTGATTTGTTACTTATCGCCCCTCTTTTATGCAGGAGTTACTTGCATTTCTATTGGATGGTCTGCACGAAGATCTCAACCGTGTGAAAAAGAAACCATATATTGAAGCAAAGGATGCCGATGGCCGTCCTGATGAAGAACTTGCTGAGGAATGCTGGAATTACCATAAAGCTCGAAATGATTCTATAATTGTTGATAAATTCCAGGTAATGAAATCTTTGCTACGTGTATATGTTTACCATGTGGAGCAAATATTGTTTGGATCTGGAATTATTTTAAAGATATTTCTGCATTTTTTTGAACAAGGGTTCCCTATCTCTGGTTGTTCTTTAGGCATCTTCGTATAATGGAAATGGACTCGGTAATGCTGAAACTATTTGTAATCAGACAACAGGTTTTTATTTTCTTTTTTAAAGAAACAGGTTATTTTTTGAGGCAGGGATCAGGTGAAATTTCATCAGTGATTATATCACAAAAATTAACCCTTTTTGGGATGAAAACGGGTACTATTTTCTGTAGAGCCCTCATAAGTAGTGGCGATATTCAGTTTTTGGTTAATTTTGTTGGATGTTTTCTATTTTTTGACAACCGGTTTTGAAATAGTAGTAACCAGAATGATTGCTGCACAAAAAAGCTCCTGAACCGAATAATTCAGTTTGGTTCAGTTAGAAAACAGTATCTGTTTCTCCTCGGAACATGCCAATGCATACCTGTGCCGCTTGACGTCACTCCTTTGCTTGCCTGCTGTGCCACTGCCGCTCTGCGACTGCCTGCCATGCCTTGCGCTGCTGTCGTTGAATTGATTTGGTGAAACTGTGGAACCGAGGGAGGAAAGAGATGGAGTAGAAAAATTTGTCGGGAATGTAGGGTTGTGGTTTGGTAGGGGTGTGAGATGTGCTCGAGCCGTTGTCATGATGATTGGTTGCTGGTTGGCATATTTTGTACCTTAACATGGCATAATGATCTAAAGCCATTTACCGAACAAAGATAAAATTAAAATCAAACTGCAAATGAAAATACAAAAATCCTGAATATGTATGCTCACAACTATTCACCACTCATCAGTATACCTTTTCCATTGCTTGCTGCTTTTGCAATGATTATCTTCTTGAGACTGGGCCTGAAAGATTAGGCCAGGTACAGCTGCAAGCAGATGTAGCGTACCAAGATTTACCTCAAACTGCTCAGCCTTTTACTTGCTGCTGAGTGCAGTGCTAGTTCTGGTGCTTGATATTATTAGTTAGCACTGTAGAATTTGTAGGATATTTTTGTTCGGTGAGTATATGTTGGGGTGCAAGTGGGTCGACCCGTGAACCCACTTATGTGGTTGGCACCGTTGTATCAAGATATGTCTTGAGTTGAATTTGGCTCGAACCAATTGTTGGTTATAACTTGGTCAATTTATGAAGCAGTGATGGGTATTTTCAATAGAAGAAAATACTAAAGAACAATGTTATAGCGTTGATTAATGATTGCTCTCTGATTGTGAAACATGATTGATGCTTGTTGAAGCTATTTTAGGAAGTGGGAGATAGTACAGTTATTTTGCTTGCACTCTGTAATATTTCCTCCATACAAAAATACTTCATCCGTTTCATATTATAAGACTTTCTAGCATTGCCCATATTCATATATGTTAATGAATCTAGACATATATGTGTGCCTAGATTCATTAACATCTATATGAATGTGGGCAATGCTAGAAAGTCTTATAAGTTATAACCTGAAACGGAGGTAGTAGAAGGCATATGTTACTTTTGGATTAGGCTTTAACCAACAATTATTATGTTAGAATATAATTTTTGTGATGCAAAATCAATGTTAATAGATTAACATTCAAAGGAACTTTCTTATGATATACTTTTGAGTCACATAAATGATATGTATGTTAGTAAATAAAGCAATTGTTGGTCAAAGTCTTGACGTTAATAACAGTGAATACACCTTATATAATAAGGAGGGAGTATATACATGTTCAAATTTCAGTAGCATTTTCCCCTTTGGCGTATTTTGTGGTGTACGATAATTGTTAATTGTCACATCTCTGCAGTAACATCAATTCTTTTGGCTGATGTTTCAGGGTCAGTACAAGTCCACTTTGGTTTGTCCAGATTGTAAGAAAATCTCAGTTACATTTGACCCATTCATGTACTTGTCACTGCCATTGCCCTCAACAGTTACTCGCATGATTAATGTAACTGTATTTAGTGGTACTGGAGATGCCCTTCCCATGCCTTACACTGTGAAGGTACAAAAGAATGGAGTTTGTGGAGATCTTATAAAATCTCTGAGTGTTATGTGTTGCTTACAAAGTTGCGAGACACTGTTACTTGCAGAGGTAAAAATTCCAGTTTGTTCTTATGTAGCAGAGGTAAAAAAAATCCAGTTTGGTCTTTTTCAGTAAATAGCTAATAAACATCATATTCTTTAGGTATATGATCATCGGATTTACCGCTATTGGAACCCATCAGAGCCACTTTGTCATGTAAAAGATGAAGACAAACTTGTTGCTTACAGGCTACCGGTTGGCTCTGAAAATCTCTTGAGGGTAGAGATCCTGCATCGGGTGGTTGATAGGTGAGTCTGTAATTATGTTAGCAAGGTGTATGTGATTCCATGATGTCCATTCATCATATTACGTTAGCCATTACACTATGTTTGTCTTGTGATTGACAATCTATTGTTGCTCCTTAGAATAGGTGAACCCTGCCCTTATTCGAATTTTGGTTCTAGTGAGAATTTTGTGCTTATGATTCGTGAGAATTGTTTAGTGTAGCTGACAAAAAATGCTACAGACATTGAGATTTCTTACCTCAGATACATGTCATGTATTTGATGGTAGTGATTTTCTTTTTTCTACTATTCTATTCCTTGGAACTGGTTTCCATTTTTGTGTTTACACATTGATTTGTTTTGTTAATTTATGCAGATATAATTCAGAGTCCATGTTTAATCTTAGTCGGAAGCTAATTGGAAGCCCTCTTGTGACTTGTATTCCAAGTGACTCTACAAGAAAAGCTGATATTTATGCAACTGTCTCTTCACTTCTGGCTCCATTTGTACGGGCAAAAGTACATACTCTGGATGAGTCTGCAACCAAGTTAAATAGCAATGGACCTAGCCTGGATGGTATTGTACTGACAGACAATGGCACCACCTGTGAGGAAGATGTATCTACATCAAATGTGGATGAGGAAGCAGCTGATGAAGAGGTTTTGCCATTTCAGCTTTGGTTGACTGATGATAAAGCTAATAAGAGAGAGCATATTGATGCAGATTCTAATGGTGCTCCTGGGTCGACCATGAGGTTATTAATGGACTGGTCTGATAGAGAACATGAAGTATATGACATTAAGTACATGGATGAACTTTCTGTGGTCTTCAAGCCTGGATTTATGTCAAAGAAAAATCGGCAAGAAGCAGTCAATTTATTTTCATGCTTAGACGCTTTTCTGAAGGATGAACCTCTGGGCCCTGATGACATGTGGTTAGTATTATTTCTGTCTTATAGACGGATACTTTCAAATTGCCCTGTTTTTTCCATAAAGAAAGCACCTTGGTTAATGTCTGAGCTTGCATCACTTTTCTTGCTTATCTGTGCAGGTACTGTCCGAGATGCAAGGAGCACAAGCAAGCCAGCAAAAAGCTTGACTTATGGAGGTTGCCTGAGATATTGGTAGTTCACTTAAAACGGTTCTCATACAGCCGGTTTATGAAGAACAAGCTTGATACCTTTGTCAACTTTCCAATCCGTGATCTTGATATGAGTAGATATGCAAATCACTCAAGAGGTGATCAGCCCCCCATTTATGAACTCTATGCAGTGATCAATCATTACGGCGGGATGGGTGGTGGTCACTACTCTGCGTATGCAAAGGTACTTTTTGGGCTAAGTTTTCCTGGGCCTTGCATATCCTTTTAACTTGGTGTTTCCTGGTGGTTGCTGAATTCCTTTTGCTGTACATTTTGCATCTGCAGTTAGTAGAAGAGGACAGTTGGTATCATTTTGATGATAGCCACGTTTCATCTGTTGGTGAAGAGGACATCAGGACATCCTCAGCTTATCTCCTGTTCTATCGGCGAGTTGGTAGCAGCTCTTGCAGTGTGTCTAAAAATGTTGCAGTGGACACTGATATGGTTGATTCGCTGGACACATAGATTTGAACGCGAGAATTCAGTATGGCATAGTTTTCTGGGCAATACATATGCTGCTGAGAAGATTGCTAGGACTCTTATTTGCTGGTTTTGGGCAGTGAGTATTGGTTTATGGTAGGTCCATCCAACCGTGGAGGTTTTGAGGATGCAGCATCTCGTTAGCATCATCTTCCAATATGTTACAACCATTCTCATGCAGATTAGGGCTTCCAATATCTCCTGTCTTGCCCTTTTAGCGAATCGTTGAAATGTTGCCGGCTATATGTTTACTAAAACTTCCTTTGCTGATATGCTGATGTACAGCAGCAGGTCTTGTTAATTTACGTGATCTTATTGTTGTGGTTGGATCGGTGGTGGAAAATCGGTACTGCAGCTAGCTGCATCAGAACCAGAGAAAAAGCCAATGTGCTGCATTTTTGCTTGCTGAGCTACATCTACTCATGTTCTTATTTTACTGGAATCATATCTTTTACATCTAGGTCTTGACGATATATTGATTTTCTAATACACTAGTCGATTCATAACCAATATACTATGCTGTGGCCATATATCGTGTTGTGAGCAAATCAATCCCTTGAATTGCCTACTTGGCTATCGAAAATGATCACATATCTGGATTCAATCAATCGTTAGAAATCTGACTTGTTTGAATTGGTTAATTAATGTCTGCAATTGTTTCCATTTGTCCAGCCTTGATTTGGGACAATCACGATCTTATCCTGGTGACGTACGTTTTTTTGGCTGTTGCTATTCTCCTGTAATATCCATTGTTTATGCTGTATCTATCAGCTATCAATTGGGATTGGCTATCAAATACCAATGCTAAACGGAACAAGTCAGAAACTGTAATTCTGGTTGCGTCGGCAAATGTAGTTTGGTTTTTTTCGAACCAAGCTTCAACATGAATTGGGTCATTATTCGCTAATTGGTGAAATGCATATTGCAGCAAATGCAGTTTTTTTCTACAAGAAATGAAAATTAATTTAAATCCTAGAAGAGCCACTTGGATTTTGAGCCAAGTATCTGAAATTCAACTATGTAGGATCACACACAATGTCAATGTCAAATTGGATGAAGGGCCATAGTCAATAGTGATTGCGAAGTTCAACGACATACTTATCCTCTGTTTAAAAATACAGAATTATAAGATGCAGCCAAATTTGTCTTGCATGGTGTGGTTAATTGTTTAGGAACCATATGGTTCTACTTCTACCTCCGTTTGAAGTTATACGAGGCTGTTAACTTTTCGCATAATGTTTAACCATTAATTCTATTCAAAGAATTTATATAAATACTACTTTTTAGTTGACTTGTTTTATCATCAAAGAAACCACAATCTTAACTCATACCTTTACCTATTAATAATAAATTTTTTAATTAGATGAATAATCAAACGTTTTACAAAAAGTCAACGGTATCATACATTTTAGGAGAGGAGGTAGTAAGACGTAATCTTGTCCTCCTTCATTGGAATATATTTACAACATTCTGAATGTGCTATCTGTGTGACATTTACTGAATTATTTGTAAATTCTTCGGTTTGCTTCTGACCAGAACACCATTAGCTGAGAATGGGATAGTTTAATTCCTTTCTAGAGTTTTTGCAGTCATTTTCATTCTCTCGTGGAAATAGTAAAATATGTTATTGATATCTTAAGTACAATCAACCGTTTAAAATATATATCATTGGATCTTTCCATCATTGTCATTCTAAAAGATAATATTGTTTTTCAACGGTTCCTCAAGATCTGCTCATAGCCGCCTAGCCTCATAGCTTGAATTAGATAAAGACTATTGGCACTTTTATACTAAAGCAAAAATAATGGAAGATGAATTGTATATCCTCATCCTGGCATCAGGAGACTTTTTATTCGTTCCATAAAAAAACTACAATTTACATGACGGGTAGACTAACAAACAGTAGAATCTGACGAAGAATATGATCAGATCCGAACGAAGAAAAAAAAAATTCAGAATGTATAAAATGTATTGAGGGTACAACTTACACGTTTGAATCTTCCTGTTGCCGGATTTAATATTTAGTACTTGCAAGCAACTAACAAAAGTTGGCTATTAGAAAAAAAAAGCTGCAAACTGCAATTGCCGATTAATTTGATATATTAATACTGTTGTTGCACCAGCACTGTCAAGCAAGCTTTGCCTGGCCATGCATTAATTTGACAAACACCATAAATTGATTTGAGTGGCTAGCTTTTCAAAAAGTGATGCTGTCATTCAGAAAGAAATTAAATCCAGGTTGGAGTTTCTCTGCTTCTATTGCAACTTTGCAAGTCACCGCTCATGCAAAACAGAGTGCGGCTTCTTGGGATTCTCCGGGTTAAGCAACCAAAATATGTTTGATATCTGTCTGTACTGCTGTGTTTCGAAAAAGAAATATGTTGTTTCTGGAAACCGGCAATACAAGTTCCATCATCTATTCCTGTTGCAGTATCATAAAATTCGATTTATTAAGTCAAAGCTGATTTAAAAAATAATATTTTTAGGTAGAAGTTTTTGCTTGTCTCCTTAGCAATCATGAAACATAGTTGGCACACATGGCATTTAAATTTTAGACAGACATTGACCTTCAAAATTTCGATCATACATTTAGAAATTTGGATCATAATTTTAGAGATAGTGGCCCATGTGAAATCAAAACTTTAGAAATAAAAGACAATTATTTGACTAGTTGTATATACACTTATCCTATGCGTTCTAAAGAGGGACAAAGAGAGAAAAAGAGTCTCGCTTTTTCCACGCGCATATATACTTCCCGAATAGCTAATTGATACTTTTCTTTTAAATTTTTTTATACAAAAGTTACTTTAAAAAATCACATTAATCCATATTTTAAGCTTAAAATAATTAATACTAAACTAATCATGATATGCTAATGGCTCATCTCGTTTTGCATGTCTTGTTAATTTTCTCCAACCCCCTCCTTTCAAACACTCTATAACATGTGTTCCGAGAAGGCCAGGCCATCAATTTGCTAATATGATCACTTAATGAAGGACGGCAGACGCACACGGTTGTGGCGAGAAGAGGCACTTCTTGGACGCCTCAGAAGCCACACAAGACTAAGCTGTCCATGTTGTTGTCATGTAAAGCTCAGGATCTAGCTAGGTGTTTCTGTGACCTGTTCTGTTGTGTGGCCACAAGGCCAAACATGCCATCAATTCATGCGTCACAATTGAAGATGCGTGATTGATCATGGGTGAAATGGTACACGGGGCGGCAACGAGAGGAAAGGACTGAAGTTGACCTTGTTGGAATTGGCCGCCATGAGACCTGATGCAAATTCGTCAGATATATTAAGAGGTAAGAGCATGTGTGCAATGGGTTCCATGAAAATGAAAAGTGAGCATGTGCGAAGATTCGATCCAAGTATTCATCAACCCGTAGATATGCATTGGTAGTATTCTTTGTATCCATTTTGCATATCTGTGTTGGAGTTTATTCAACTTAATATAATAGTATTAAGTTCTTAGCCTAAACATGATCACTTCTTGCTCATGTGGAATTCAATCAATCTACTGACCTTGATGTGAAGCCATTGAAGCCAGTCGTCAATTCCCTTTCTTATTGTTCTTCCTTATCTGTTTCTTCTTTTCCATAAAAAACTATGGGCTAGGAACTGGAAAGAGTTGTATCCGTCCTTATGTCCCATGTTATAAAATATATGTCAATTATATTATAATTTCACCTATAAACATGGTAAAAGATTAGTTAATCACTATTTTTATGAGCTCACATGTAATATTATATAATTTGTTCCTTGATGTATCTCTTTTAGCACTTTAATTATCTTCTTAATTAGTATTAAATATCTATGAGTTAGAGATACAAATAAATATCCATTCCCGAATCCGATTTGGAGAAAATAATATGAGAGATAGGATACGAGATGAGTGACATGTTATCCAACACTACCGGTATCTGGTTTAGAATTTAAAGGAAGAGATGGGTTAGGATATGAGAATGTTGTGATCCGACACTACCGGTACCCGGCCCGTTTTCACCCCTAGCCCTGGCCTACTAGTTGCCATGGGGTAGAAATATCCATTCCAAATTTTTATCTCTCCAATGAATATCTGTTGGATATTCTAGTAGGTTAGATTGTTAGTATATTCCTTTTCCTTGTTAATTTGAGTATATCAGAAATTTCTGATTCATGCAGATATTTCTAGCCCTTTTGTCAGTCTATAATTAACGTGAAGGCCTACATAATAAAAAACGTTTGGTATAGAGATGACTAAAGATGATGCTTAATTACGTTAGCAAATACACTTTTCTATTAATTTGCAACATCTGATTTATGACAATCGGTTATGCTTTCAAATAAAGCTATAGGTGCCTGCGCTTCAGCTTTATTAATTGAGCTTTTCCACTGTTATTAGAGAGGAACTGCGAGCCATGCCTCTTAAAATTAAGTTGTGCCCATAGACAAGACTGAATTCTTATGCCTTGTACAGAGCCATAACATTTAAATTATTGTGTTAAGTTCAATGGTAAAATTTTGTTTGTTGAGCACTTCGATATTGAAATAAATATTTTTAGGACAGTGAATAACATGGACTCTGCTTTGACAGATTGAAGTTATAGTCACTTATTATAAAGTTTTTGGCTCAATCGTTTGACCAATTGTAAATGACAGAATCAAAGGATGACGAGTAGACACAAGTTTAAAACACATCTACACAAAAAGAGAGATACATCTTATTTGAGTAGCTAACCTATTTAGTAAATGTTCATATAAAGTTGGTGCAGATCTGCATGAGCATTATACTCCAGATTCTGATATGCAATGTGTATGACTTCTTTGTACTTGTCACACCTTTATAGTTTGCCTAAAAACTAAGCCAATATATTACCCTAAAAGGTAAATCTATATTACATAAAATGTTAGTAGTGGTAGTGTCCATTCTCACACCACCCCTGTCACTGCCATGTGGGTCTCATAATTTATACTATTACGTACATCACCTTTTAATGAGTCATCTCCTGTTTTATAATTGACTCTTCCCAAATTTCAAAACCACCTATATGTTCAATAAGGAAAATCATAATATTTCTTGAACTAAGTGCTTAATAATTGATTTAATAAGGTAGAAACACTACTACAAAAAAGCCCATAGAGATCGGCACTATAGGTGCCGGAATAACTAAAACCGGCACCTACAATGCCTTTTCGTCCTCGGCGGGTTGAAAACATATAAAACCGACACCTTTAAGCAATTATAGGTGCCGGTTCTAAAGAAAAACCGACACCTATAGTATAGGTGTCGGTTTTCTAAGAAAAAACCGACACCTATAGTATAGGTGTCGGCTAATTAAAAACCGGCACCAATACTAAATTATACGTGCCGTTTTTTTTTTTAAAAAATGGCACCTATCCAAACCGAGCGCGAGCTGCCGAGCCGATCCAAGCCGATGCATCGGCTTTATCCTATAGTCAACCTTATCGTCTCTATCTCTCTCCCGCCTCTCTCGTCTTCTTTCGCGCGCAGGACGGCGGAGGCGACAGCAGTGGCGGCCGCGCACTCCCCTTCGCCGGATCCGGCTGGAGGGGAGGCGGTGGGCAACAGGTGGCGGCGGTGCCCGAGGCGGTACGCGGCGGCACAAGAGGGGAGGCGGTGGTGCCCTCCCTCCTCCGGATCCGGCAGGAGGGGAGCGGGAGGTGGCGGGCGACGGGAGGCGGCGGGTGACGGGTTGCGGCGGCGCCCTCCCCTCCCCCAGATCCGGCCGCGTCCGTCTGTTGCCTACTTTGGCTCGGGCCGGATTGTTGGCCGCTGTCTCGTGCTTGAGTTCGGGACGCGGGAGCAGGAGCAGTGGAACGCCATCCTGGCCCCGGGCCCACAGCGTGGCGCTGGCTGGCGGGCGAGCGGCCGCTGAGGGGATCCTCGGCGGCGGTGGGAAAGGGCGGAGGGAGCAGCGACGCAGATCCAGGCGATGGCGGCTCCAAGCAAACGGTAGCGGTCTGAGCGTGGAGCGGCGGTAGCGCTGGAGGCTCGGGCTGACCGCCCACCGCTACCGTTTGCTTGGAGCGCCATCGCCTGGATCTGCGTCGCTGCTCCCTCCGCCCTCCTCCACCGCCGCCGCTCCCTCCAGCGCCCGCTCGCCCGCCAGCCAGCGCCGACGCCTTTGGGCCCGTTGCCAAGAGGTTCCCCTCTCCTCTCCCCTCCCCTACAAGCTTTGAGAAAATATTTGATTGCCCCAACATTTTGAGCATTGTAATGTCTATGTTGTGAAATGGTGGATTCTTATAAATTAGCATTTGGTAATTTAAGATGAAATGTTGATGCAATTTAAGAATAATTTTGCAAATCTAGCTCACGAATTGTATGTAGCAGCTGTTGTAGGACTAATTTGTTGTAGGATAATTGACCTCTCTTTTGCATTTTTTTTTTGATTGGCCTCTCTTCTGCATCGATGCAGTCCTCCACCGTCGTTGCCCTCCAGCGCCCGCCCGCCAGAGCCGACGTCGTCCTCCTCCCGCTGTCCACCCCCCCTCCTAGTCACCAACACCATCGTGTTCCTCTGCGTCAACTCCGGTCACCAACACAAGGTGATCGATCTTGCCTGATGCTGTAATTATGTATTATAACATATGCTTGCCTGGCTGATCGATCTTTGAGGTCCAGATTAATTGGGGAGCCGCTCTTTGATCATTTGATATGTGTGTGTTTTGAAATGGGGAAATTTTGGTAAATTCTTGTTCTGAAATGTATGCTGAACTTGATCTTTTCAGGAAAGATTAATTGCAAATTATGAGTTGTCGTGTTGATGGATAGGAGTAGCAGAAGATGAGTTGTGAATATCCTATTAGTATTAATAGAAATGAGTCACTGGAGAGGAGGGGTTAAAATGCTTTTGTGTAGCTTTGGGAAAGTTAATATAGAACTTGATGCAATCTGAAATCTGAACTTGATGGTGCAGTTCTGTATATGCCATGAACCTGTATATTCCATGAATCTGAAACAATATGAGGATGCTAGAATGCAGTAAATCTAGAAATTTTCTTTTCATGATGTAGACCTGTTATAAATAGCAATATTACTTTATTGCAGTTTTTAGAATCATAGAATAGGGTATGTTTTTGCTGAATGACAGTAGGACAGCTGCCCCATATTTATTTTGTGATGTAATCTGAAATCTGAAAAATGTGGAGGATGTGGATGTGCAAGATGTGGATGTAATATTCTGTGATTTGTGTGGAGGATGTGGATATGGAGGATGTGAATATAATATTGTGTCATTTTTGTGTTTCAGGATATATTTCTATTGCACCATTTATTTTTTATTTTTGGCTTTTATTATTATAGGTGCCACCTATGTGGTGAGTACAAGTGTCGGCCTTTACCCCTTATAGGTGCTGGTTATTTGCAGGAACCAGCACCTATAGTACCATATAGGTGTCGGTTCTGATGGTAGAACCGACACTTATAATATTATACGTGCCGGTTCTGGAACCGGCACCAATGACTTTGATCATTGGTGCCGACCAAAAGGTGTCGGGCCTGAAACCGACACCTATTAGGCCTTAAGAACCGGCACTAATGGGTATTTTTGTAACGCACGGGCTATTGGCTAGTGCATATAAAATTTAGTTGGGGCTTTATAAAAAGCCTATACAATTTCTACTTAGCCATACAGACTAACATAAAGAGAATGCTCGTGCTATAATATGTTGTTTGGTTTTTAGTCAATACAAGCAAGCCAGCTCCTAAATATGTGAGAAATACTACATAGATGTTTTAGGCCAAAAGAGACACAAACATATATCCAAAGAAACTTAGCAAAATTAACAGTGGAAGAATAGATGCTAGAAAATTTCGTTATGCATACAAAGGCATCATATTTTACTACTATTGCAATTCCTTCACACTAAATTGTCTTTGGTTAGAACTACTTTAATTAAATACCACATAAAAATCTTTATTTTAAAAGGTATCTTTAATTTCTGCTCAATCTTGTTCCTCTCTATGTTTCCATTGATATTGATTCTTTTAAAAATGACGAGGAATTCCATATTCAAATAGGCCATAAACACCTTTTTAGTCCGTAAATGATCTTTCCCACCCCAAAATCTAGCTTTTTAGTCCGTAAATGATCTTTTCCACCTCAAAATCTAGCCAATAAGTTTAGGGGCTCCCCCACTTATATATTAAGTCACTTATCTTTTCATAACCAATGTGGGACTATTCAATACTTTTGTCACTAAAACTTTCTGTACTCTTGTGGCATGCATATATTGATACGATAATTTTATGTGGTTTACATCTAGCTTTCAAGACAATAATAATAATCAATAGATAGGCTACCAGTTTTTCAATATCATGAAATAGCATGGCCTGAGGCTGAGGCTAAGGTATACTCCATTTGTCAGGCATGGGGGCATGTGATAAGAGGACAAAAACAAAGAAAGTCAGAAAAAGTATGGGTAATTCTTGTATTTTCTGCACTGCATTCTAGGTCGTGATCTAGTCCTTGTTTTTAGATTGACTAAAACTGCGACTGATCAGCAACTGCATGCATTTTTCAAGTCTACCTTGCTCTTCGTGACGATCCAGCAAGAATTAATCTTGGGAGAGGTACGTAAATCGTTCAAAGAGAACTCCATTCTATATTTTTCTAACGACAGTATATCATTCTCTTTTCTAGAAAAGAGTACTGGCTATTTTCAATATACGCGAAAAAAATGCAGATGTGATTAGTTAAAATTTGAGTCATGCTGTGGTCCAGTAATTTATCCTACTTAATTAAGTAGCACGGAAAATACCAGACACTGATAATATTAAACAAAGGTGTTTCGTGCACGCGCCATTTGTATATGTACAAGTAGTCACATGCCGACTTGACCCGGATCAAGTCCAATTGAATGAATTTCTTATAAATATAGTGAAATCCAGCACACATCTGAGCAACTCCCACATGGAGTAGCCCCAAATTATTGTTCTAAATTAAGCTAAAGTGAACTAATTAGCCGACAACATTTCCCATTATGTTAAATTAAAAAATAAAAAGCCGACGCCAACTCCAACCAGTTCACTTGCTCCAGTCAACATGTACGTAGTTCCTTGACAAAACCAAGTGGATAAAAAGCATTGCACATGTCTGCTATGTTATATATGTATCTTAATTGCAATCTGTCTTCTGTAGGTTTAATTTCTTTGTTTTCCAAAACTTTGTTTAAAGAAAACTTTAGATACATATGGGCTATTTGGTAGAGTTCTAACTTCTAAATTTAGTTTTAAGAGTTGGATCTGGAGTGGAGTTGTGTAGCAGCCTAAACTCAGCTCCACATCTCTAGTTTATTTTGTAAGAACATTCCACCCAGCTTCGCTTCTATTTTAGGTGGAGCTGAAACTATTAGGCTAAGCTTCAGCTTCAAGAGAGATGAAGTTGGAGCTGGAAAAGATAAGCTTATAATCTATGGTACTTTGTTTGACTTCAAAAATAAATCTTTTGGCCGCCACGCGACTATTGTAGCCAAGGCAACATTGTTCGCCGAAAAATATATATTACCGTGGTGTGGCATGACCAATAGGTTTTTTTCTAAAAAAAATAGTTTTTACGAGTTATTGTTTTTTAAAAATAATATTCAACATATAAAAATAAAGTCTCTCTTGTACTACATGCTGTCATGTCTCTATGGCCTGGTCAATGTCAGGTGGGCCACTGTAACTTTTGACATGGAAATATCTGCCGTGACTACGTTCGGACACATGGAGAAGTCGCTTGCATGACTGCATCACTCTCTATGACTGTATGTCTGTATCTTCGTATTGTAGTTACCACGTGTGATTGGGGGCAAGAAAAGAAAGTAGCGTGCGAAATTCGTCCACGTCTGCACGGGCCCATATATTAATTAACATATGGATGGGTACTTATTAATTTAATTTGCAGTATTAATGTACGATCTTATACTTTTGCCCAATACTTCTTGCGGTTTTCCAATAACACAGTTGACTTTAATTTTACGTTTACGATCACGCCTTAATAACTTTTAAAAATATATAAAAATTAGTTATTTTTTTAAAAATATAAAAATAAGTCAAACAAAATAATTAGTTGTATTTTTAATATGATGATTGGTCAAATGTAATTATATGTTCTCTTCTTACTCCAAACACTTTACTCCCTCCGGTTCCAAATATTGTATTGGAACTAGGATGATTACGAATCTGGACGAGTATTTTTCATCATGAAAATTATTTTGGCATTTGCTTCGAAAAAGCTACACCAAATTATTACAAAATTTGAAGGGCAAATATCTCTGAATTATAAATTACAAATTACAGCTTAATTTAAAAACAAAAAATATCACTTAAAGACATATTTCTATAAGTGGTTGGCTAGAGTATGCATAGCTGTTGGTTTTTACAACAGTTTTAATAGTTATATGTAATCCTTGTAGGATCGAACGGCAATAACTAAGCCAACCAGAGATGGGTGAATGGTTGTAGTACCCCAAAACCAAAACTTTTAGCGGAACTAAAAGTTACCCTCAAATCGATGAACTGCGGTCTGACCGAAGTAGATTAGCCGGTCTGACCAAGCCGAAGCCGTTGGTCTGACCGGTGTAGATTGCCCAGTCTAACCACTCGAAAATTGCTTCTGCCTCCTGTCGCCGTCGCCAGTCTGACCGCCACTGACCCGCCGGTCTGACCGTCGCGCCGCCGCCGATCTGACCGCTGGTGTCTCGCCGGTTAGACCGCTGAACCCGAGCAAACAAACCGAAGATCTGTCAAAGTAGATGCCAACTTTGTTACTTCTCTCTGTGTTTACAAAGTGCAACAACAGTACTCGTAACAAAAATCTCGACTAAACTCGAAACCCTAACTATTCTCTCAACTCAATGCTATCTAAAGCGATACCGGGATGCCACCCTCCCTCACTATTTATACATGAGGTAGGTAGCCTAATGCCACGAACCAAACTCATACAAGAAGTCCTAATCCCTCTAGGAAATCTTCCTATACAGTAAACCAACTTTACAAATTCCAATTGTACCAAATTCGACTCTGCATCCCATACGCACATAATATCTCCATCATATGCCATATGGAATCTTCATCAACCACGTGCATTCATCTTTAGGCTAAGTATCCCGCATGATATCTGACCGTCCGGACATCACCTTACCTCCAAGTTGACTCCCGATCCATCACCGACAATACTCTCCCGAGGCACGAAGACACCTACACATGAATCAAACAAAGAAATCATATTCCGAGATCAAGCTATCTCCAACTTGACTCATTGTTAGCAAACAACATTGTTACATACGCATAGTATCCATCTAGAAGCCATAAACACAAATTATCTACGGATATCCAATGAAACAACCCGAAACCGAAACCGACATAGAGTCGGCCGGTCAGACCGCGGGCTGCCCGATCTGGCCACTAGATTCACACCGGTCTGACCAGCAACCCATGCCTGGTCTGACCGGACCAAATCTCCAGCAGTCCCTGTTTAACACCTGTAACTCCAATCATTTCCAAAACTACTTCGCTAATAATCTCCAAATATCAAAACCAATAAACTCATATGCCAATTGTTCATCACAGAATAAGAATCAAACAGACTTTGATTTTACAATCCTAATCTTTCTCAAACCAGAAAAAAAAATCTTCAAAATCAACGGCTCATTCTTGTATCGATCAAATTTCGCTCCTATTACATCTGGCGACTAACGTCGAACCAAAATGAAAGATATTGTCGGAGAGCAATTGATATATAATAAGTCATTTGGTCATATCATGTCATCACTCTGCAGAGAATCCGATCCGACGAAGACATTATTACAAGGACACTGCACCAACAGAAAACCTCCAGTGCAACATGTGTCACAATTCAGGAATGTCACCGTGGGACGTCCGAAACCAGTCCATTGCTACCCAAAGTCTGATTACTAGCAGTTCAATAGACAGTAAACGGTTCTTACAACGTGAATCATCAATAACCAATAGATTGGACCGTAAACATAACGTGTGCATGCGTAAGAACAGGTACAATAGCAGACTATAAGCCAGCTATAAACACATTTCGAGAAGATAAGAGAGGAGAGAGAAGAGCAGCGGGCTACAGATTTATAGCCAGCTGCAGCACAGATTCCAAGACACAATATGTGTATGACAGGTGAGACCAGATACTAATTGTGTAGTATATGTTTATAGGTAATTATTGTATGAATTAACTATTAAATTGACTATAGATGATTTGAAGCCCGTAGTTGGCTATACTATTAAACTTGCTCTAAGAGTGGTTTAGCGGGTCAAACAGGGTGTGACGTGTGCTACAACTCGATTGGACCGTTCGATACATTTTTTCTCTTTCTTATGTTTAATGCAAGTGGTCTTGATTAAATCATTATTAAGAGGCGTAATTAACTGATCTGTCCCCCCCAAGATCGCGTGAAACCAGTGCAAATTGTTCAGTGTCTTAATTCATCTGGTGAAGCTCCCGTGCAACTGTACCTTGAAAAATACTATGTTTGTCGTCCTCTAGAACATCGAGCGGTATGGACATCGAAATGTCCAAAATGCATCGTGGCGCAATTTGTCTGCTAAAACGGAAGAACAATTGACCAGGTCAAGTGCTTCCTAGGGATGCAAGCGGCGCAGGCAAGCGGGTTTTTTTTAGCCCGCTTATCTCACTTCTGGTTTATTTTCTCTTCTAAATTTTATACTATCATATGGGAAATAAACTAGCAAGCGGGTTTTTATACGGATAGCAGGACTACCCACTTACATCCCTACTGCTTCCACGTTTATTTTTTAATGTAGCTTCCCAATTAACATATTTTTAAAGTGTAAAATGGTTTTGAGAGATACCGAAATTTATACACTAAAAATTCACACACACACACACACACACATACACATACACATACACATACACATACACATACACATACATATACATATACATATACATATACATATACATATACATACAAATACACACACATATATATCATTAAATTTTTTAAAGAGAAACTGGTCCAGTGGCAAGATGTGTCTATTGGGATGAAAACGGAGCAGATACGGATGGATAATGCTCATTCCATATCCGTTTTCATATTTTTTGCAAAACCACAAACAAATATCATCATATATAATTAGCTCATTTTATATAAAATATAGTATAATTTATAAAAATTATGTAAAAGTTTAATAATAATAGTGTGGACTAGTGTTAAGATATGTGCTACTATTAAAATCTAAAAAGGTAAATTGAAGGTTATAGAGTTATAAAGAAATGGGGTGTTCACCGGATATCCGTATTATTATCCATATCTATCAGAAACCCCGATACTATATCTATATTCGTATCCGTATTCGTATCCGAACTATCCGTTTCGAAAGGTATCTATATTCGTTTTAATTTCTTTGGAGCGGACGAAAACTATCCATTCAGTTTTCATCCCTAGTGTCTAGCCACGATTTATTTTCACATTTATTTCTTACGCCACATGTTAAATTGATCATTGATTGCAGTGCTTGTTCATATGCTTATTTGCTATTCACAAATGGACTGATAATAAGTAGATCGATTTAGTCTCTTGCTAAAACATTCAATACAAATAGAAGAGTTTGCTGTCTCTTTAATACGATGCCATCAATTGCAATTAAACTACAGTTCATGTCGTAATCAAAAGATCAAACCTGTAAATTTACAACTCTGTGAGTATATATAATTTACAGCATCCTCTACTCATGAGCTTGGGGTGTTCATACCTCTTCTTTACACCTAATTAATGTTAGTGGTCTTGGCCTAATTTTTCCATTTTTTTCTTTCAAAAGTCAATGGTGGAGCGTGTATGTGTCGATCGGTATAATAGCATGCTTAACCCCTGTCAATTAATCCAACTTTATGTAGGTTAAATGGTAGGAATTATTGGAAAAAATACCACTTTCCTAGTTTAAACTATTTTGCCACAGTACTTATTATATCAACACCATGCATGAAATTGTTCGCTTTTCTGTATAATATTATTTTTCAATAATTTTCTTGCTTCGCGTTACACGAGTCTTATTTTAAGGTGAAATTTTTTTAGTGAAAAGGCTTTTTTTAAGGTGAAATTTGTGGAGTGATCGATAGTAACATTATACTTCGAGTTTTTCAGGATGTTTAATTTAATTATTATTTGCATAGGACGTAAGATTGGTTTAGAACACCAACATTTAAAATCATATACAAATTACCATGAAAAAAATAATTTTTCTTTTACATAGGTTATCTTGTTGGATATGATTATTTTTTTTTAAAAAAGCTGATTTTAGTTGGGGGCGGGCGTTGTTTAATCGTTTGAGTGAAAAATGGAGTTACTTGGAGCTTTACCTTTATACAATTAGAAATTAATTTTTATAGTAAAATTGTGTTTGGCGAACATGAACCATACCTTGTTTTTTCACAGCAAGATGTACCGACAAACACATTACCTTAATCACAAACTCTCTAGTACACCGTGTTTGAACACGCTTAATAGTCGTTAGCTAAGTACAAATCCTAACTTCTTCAAAAAAAAAATCAGTACTCCCTCAATTTCATATATATTACTTACCATTCTAGCATTTCATTTTTTTTTATCAAATTACTTACATGGTTCTCACAATTCAAAGCCTTTTTAGAGGTGATCTTATCTCCACCCTTCATCAATATAGTCATGCATTAATACAGTCATAAACTCCCAATAACTCCCATTGGTTTATATGCTTTGAAAACAAAAAAATGAGATGTATTTAATGGGGTAACCATGTAATCTTCGATATCCTTTTAATTTGTATGAGATTTGCTAGAACGACAAGTAATTTGAAACATATATACTTCCAGCTATGCATAATTGTGTGTGCCAGGAGTTAAAGCGGTGGCTGAGAGAAAATAAAAGAGAAACCAAATTAAAATCTCAACCTATAGCTTCAAGAAAACAAAATATTTAATCCCTTGTTGGTCTCCTCCCTATCATATCTACAAGATATATATAATCTCTCTCCTCATGCCATCTCTATATAAACCCATCAACTTGCCTCACTTGAAGCTACAATCAAGAAATCCACATTTCTCCTCGGAAAGTCAAAGGCAAGAAACACCATGGATGCCACTGCCATCGGCAACGGCGCCCTGCGCTCCAATGCCGCCGGCGGCGCCGACACCAAAGGGAAGCCGATCAAATGCAAAGGTGAGAATTAAAACGACATCGATCGCCTTCTATATCTAGCTTCGTCCTCCTCTCCGGCCATCGTCGGCCGGCAAGCTTTTCTTGCCGGCCGGCCAGTGTGATCGATGATGATGATGTGATCATGCGTGTGCAGCGGCGGTGGCGCACGGCCCCGGCGAGGCGCTGGTGATAGAGGAGGTGGAGGTGGCGCCGCCGGCGAGGATGGAGGTTCGGCTCAAGGTGCTCTTCACCTCTATCTGCCATACCGACCTCAGCGCCTGGAAAGGAGAGGTATATATATCTTTCTACACATATACACATACAAATACATATATAAGATGTATATAGAAAGATAGACGAATATGCAGTAATCGTGTTCATGAAATTTTGCTAATTAAGTTACTTAACTTCTTTTGTATGAAGGAAGCATACACAATTCTGTCTTCTATATCAAAGATGTACACAATTGAATTATTTCTCGAGTATTGTTAATTGATTGATTCTTGCCTTGTCCTTCAATCTGTCTGTTCATGTGATGCTGCTGTTTTGGCTGGCGTGATGATGATGATGATGATGATGATAGAACGAGCTTCAGCGAAAGTTTCCTCGCATATTGGGTCATGAGGCAGCAGGGTGAGTACTACACCTTTGATCTTTCACCCTCTTTTTTATCCTCCGTTTTCTCTAGTTAAAAGATTTTTCTCTGTGTTTTTCCTCTTCTCTTTATAATAACTAAGCTCTTGAAAATTCATCTGTTGCTTTACATGCATGTTCGTTTTGAACAATCAAATGCAAAAAAAGGTTCTTGAGGAAAATTAATTAGGTACTATGTAAGTATATATTTAACAATTAATTAAATTGACTGAAAGATAAAAGTAGTTGAAATAGGATTTTTAGCTTTAGTTCAGTAGAGAATTAAAGGCTAGTCTGAAATTTCAGCTGCAATTGATTTTTTTTTTCTTTTGTATAAAGTGATGTTGCATTTTTTACTTTGCTTGCAAGAAAGCTAATGGTGAAATGATCGTCAACTTCATCTTAAGAAAAGTCATCTTCGCCGTCCTAATGTTACTACATTAGAGATCACCGTCAAGATACTCCAAACGATGGTTTTTAAGAAACCAAGAATTATTAAGCAAATTAAAAAAAATCCGATATGATGTCTACATAACCAGGGTTACACCAGACACGTGCTAATAAGTGGATTTATTAGAGTTGCTTGATCAGAAACTGGTCGTGCTTTCGATCTTAATTACAATTGGTGCATGCCAACAAGCTAGAGATATCTTTTTGTCTGACATAAAGTAGGATCATCGATGCATGGCGATTAGATCGATCATGTGACAGATAACCAGTTGTTAATAAATACAAATACAATTAATTATTGTTAGTTGGCAGATGAAGACGATATATAGAACGCCGGCTCCCCAAAAGCATAGGTCCAACAATCCAGCTTAGCTCACATGGGATTCGACGATACCTCATATATATGCTTGATTATTCATTGTACCAGCCTCACATATTTTCATCAATTGTGTTCCATTTCATTTTAATAAAAAAAATTTCGGATCACTTTGGCATATAAATCTAGTCTACATACAAGTGATGTTTATGGGAAATGTAAAACCTTTATCCTTTTTTTTATTTAGCGCAAACGAGCTCATCATTAATTTTAACAATGTTTTTTCATGGTTGCGCTAGAATCAACTTTACTCTCCATTTCTCATGTTTAATGGAATGAATATTTGCATGTTTTCACAAAACCGAATACATCTTGTCACAGTAAAAGCACTCATCCTGAAGAGTATATTTTTGGCACATTAAAGACGTTACCATTTTTATACAACACCTGATAGCAACATGCAACTAAAAAAAACAGGGTTGTGGAGAGCGTGGGAGAGGGTGTGGAGGATCTTGCCCCTGGAGATCATGTTGTCCCCATCTTCACCGGCGAGTGTGGTGCGTGCACCTACTGCGAGTCCAGCAAGAGCAACCTATGCAAAACCTACCGTGTCAACCCATTCAGGAGCACCATGGTCACCGATGGCGGCACGAGGTTCACCATGATCGACCGCTCCTCCGGCGCACGCAACCCAATCTACCATTTTCTCAACACTTCCACCTTTGCTGAGTACACTGTGATTGACTCCGCTTGCGCCGTCAAGATCAACCCTAAGGCTCCCTTGGAGAAGATGAGTCTCCTCAGCTGTGGGGTCTCCACAGGTAAGCAACCGTGACTTGGTCCTATATATTTGTTCAGTATTAAATTGTTAGCCAACTTATAGTGAAGAAAAAATTATCCTATATCCGTTCCAGAATAATTGTATTTCTACCATTTAAATTTTATCTAAAAGAATGTATTTCTGCTGTGGTGGGACTGATCAACCTTCCTTTTAATCAAATTTAAAAATGGTTTTTAACTTTCTTTTTAATCAAGTGTATGTATGGAATATGTACATACAGTGTGACTATTAATAGTGGCAAATTGTGTTGGTTGCTAATATGTCTTTATTTCCCTAGAAATATAATTACTCTAGGATGGAGGTAGTATATACTCAATTATAGGCATTTTAGTTTTGTATTGGGATTATTTTTCAGAAAATGACATGAATCGCTCTTACACTGATGAGCCAAGTTAATTTTTTGAGACAGGAGTTACGACTGTATCTCCTTTAACTTATGAGCAATTTTACGGTCTTTGAGGAGATACCATGAGATACAACTTTTTCTATTATAAATTTGATACCTCTTGGTACCTAGGTACTATGAGGTACCATGAGGTACCAAATTTTACACTAAATTTTTGGTACCTCATGATGCCTCCTCAAGGACCGTAGAATTGCTAACTTATAACTTAGAAGTTACAACCACCGTTTTATAAACTATACACTAGTTAACAAGCCAACATAAAAGTATGTATAAACCATAAAGGAGAAACAGGCAGGGGCACCCATGATCTTGAACAGAAAATTTGTTGAGATGCTGTCTGTCAATACATGGAAATTCAGCTAGCTGGATTAACATGACACATGAACAAACTGGCTAGCATGCATCTGGACACTCATGGACTTGTCAAGTGCCGACTAGATATCGATGTTTCCTTTGATTTTATTTGAAATCCAACAGTCCAGCATGGGACACCTTGGATACGGATGCCAGTAGATTGGTTACTCTGGCCAACTCTGAAACTGAACAAAACCAAGCTCCATGTCCAGCCCACAATGCTACAGAGATTGGTCTCTGCAGCATGGCCCTCCATTTGATTTTTTTTTTGGGTACTTATCCCTGTTTATTAATTTAGATGATAATGATGGGCATTTGCTTCTATCATTGTGATATCGATGTGTGAAAATGAAAGCCTTAAAGTTTGATTGATACTGCATATATATGGAAGTGTAGATTTCTTGAAAGTTTAATGTTTTGAACTTAATTAGCTAGATAATGTATTGAAAATTGTTTATGATTTTGTTGTTAATTAGGAGTGGGAGCTGCATGGAACACTGCAAACGTCTCCAAGGGGTCCACAGTGGCAATATTTGGGCTTGGTGCCATTGGTCTTGCGGTAAGTAAATTAGTTACTGAGAAATACTCAGGCAATAAAAATATTTTTCTACAAATATGTGTTTTCTAGCTTTTTTATAACGTACATTTCATTTGGCAACAAAATTAATATATCTTTGTAACAATTAGGATGCGAAAAGGCAAACAAAAGAAAATAAATTTTGATTACTTTAAAAATATTTTAGGTTGCCGAAGGTGCCAGATTGAGAGGAGCATCTCGAATCATCGGAGTTGACATAAACCCTGAAAAATTCTCCAAAGGTGCGTATTTTAGCCACATATATATTTCCGCTGTTCCTTTTTTTTTTTACCTTTTTTTCCCATTTAGTTGGCCAATTTTTACGTCTTTGTCATGCACCGCAGAAAAAAAAATTGTCGTTCAATTTGTGCCAGCGTGAATTTAATTAATACATTGGTCTCGTTAGAATATGATGTGACCGAACTATTTTCTGGCCCCATTTTCCCGATCAGTGATCAGTTGATTGAGATAGAAAAATTTGAATAATCTCAAAATTATAAATGCAATAGTAATTTTGACAACTGATGACCATCATGTCACTTTCCAATCAAGTGATGCATCCAGAGCAAAATAACTCTTGAACTTTCCACGTGGTATGAGTTGTTAATTGCTCAAAGGTACATTTGTTATCCAATATATCCTAGTGAGTATTTTGCTAGTCAATTTCAAGTTAGTGGTAGATTAACCCGAGTAAACTGAGACACAAGTCAAGTCACACAATGCCACTTCCAAAAAGAAAAAAAAAACATGAGAGTGCTAGACAGATCATCTATGACCTGTTCTTGCAACTGAGTTATCCATATAAGTTCAAAACATCGTAATCAGACGTGTAGATTCATTGTGTTATTGTGTTATTTTCTTTGACCGGACCACAAGCCTATGAGCATTGAGCAGCTTCTATCTTGAGGACGATCTTAAGTTCCTGTTCAATGTATATATGAGACCAACCTTTATGGACCGATCACACTCCAGACTCCTTCGATCGGGAGACTTTCAGTAGCAGATCTAGAAAATAATATTATTGTAGTCACTCTTTAAATACTCTCCGGGCTGATAATAGTTATCGTTTTAGACAAGAGTGGGGTCAAACTTTAGAATATTTGATTATGAATCATTATTAAAATATTTGTCTTTCAAATATGATGACTACATGTATAGATTGTTCTTAAAAAGTACTTTAACAAAAATCATATATTTGTTAACATTTTTATATATATTATAATGAAAAATAATGGTCACAATTGTTTTTTTAAATATGCCCTTGTCCAAAACGATAAGTATTATCAACCCGAAGGGAGTACAGTGGTATCAAAACATAGGGTTCGCATCCTCTGCCATTAGGGGGTAAATGTCGAGGCAAACAGTAAAATGTGAGGGATGCTACAGTGTTTTACCATCTTTACAGTAAAAATCACAGTGAAAAATTGATTAATTATTTTACTGGGATTACTGTAGCAATTGATTTCGTGCATCCATACTTGATCCAATGGCTAAAAATAGCTAATGGCATGGATCACTGTAGTTCTCTACCATTCGAGTTTGAATGGCAGAGGATACAAACCCCAAAACATGAGCTTTTTTCTATTGCTGACGTGTATTAATAGTGACATTAGTGAGAAGTCATTTGGGTCATATGACCCCAATGCTTACATGCTAACACCATCTCTAAAGGAGATGTAAAAATAACTCATGCCCCGTGTTTCTAAACTTGCTTTTATTTTTAATAGAACTGTATGAGTTCTAAAAAAAGCTCCGTCCTTAGAGATTGGTTATACTTATTTCTTTTTAATTTATGTTTTTACATGAATTCCTTCAAAACAGTGTGATATTAGTTCAATTTCTCTCACTGGTGGACTGATAATTCCTAAACAAGTGAGTAAGACCTAACAAAATTGGTTAAGCATAACTATTTAGCTACACAAGTAACTGAACAAATTAAAGCACAGGAATTTGAATTTACCATGAAAAAAATCCACATAAACCTCAACAATTACAAATGACAGAATGAACCGAGCTCTTTTCTTTCTTAGATCTCATAGTTATTGCTGACGTTGCATATAATAAATAACTCTGAATTTCTAATGTCAATGGTTGATAATCGTAATATGGATGACATCGTGAATGAGAAAAATCTTGTCAGTCTGATATTTCGCATGCTCCAGAAGATGCCAAATAATCCAACTTTTCATGAGAACTCCACGAGTTGAAAATTATTTTAGGCGTGCACGCCTTCCTTTTGTTCACTGTCAGAAGCAACAAGTGACAAATAAGTTCATACAAGATCTGTCCATTTTTCTTGTTGAAAATAGGAGAAAGGACGTACCATGTCTCGTTCATTTCTGCGGAATTTGGCGTGTTCGTTTTCCAATAGTTTTTCAGTCAAAGTATGTCCCATGGAGGCATTATTTATCTTTGACAAAATTCAAGTTCATTTCTCTATCAACCGAAAGGACAGAAAAAAAGTTGCTCCAGCTGGGAGTTCTCTGTTTAAATGGTCTTTACAAATCTTCAACAAAATTCTCTGCTTAAATTTATCAACAAAATAGCAATCTCTGTTTTGAAAAAGTTGCACTAGATGCAACAGTAGGAGTTAGAAGTCCCATTTTGCAGTAAAAAAAATCATGAATTTCTTAGGTTGCATCTAAGCATGGGCGGCCTGAAATGTTTGTGCAGGCAAAGAGATGGGCATCACTGACTTCATCAACTCGAAGGCATCCTGGCAAGCCTGTCCACGAGGTACAAATAATTTGGCAGCTTACATAATCACACTGAACTTCGTTTTCCTATGTCGGCAATTTAAACATTTTTCAAAACATTGTCCTGATATTTTATATTTAGGTTATCATGGAGATGACAGATGGCGGTGTCGACTACAGCTTCGAGTGCACCGGCATCACCGATGTTCTACGGGAGGCCTTCGTTTCCACACATGATGTAAGTGGTGAAAATATCCGGCGTTTTTACTGCTCTTCGAAAAACCATACAAATAGTTATGAAAAAAAATTGCGTTGTTTCATTAAAACTAAACCTGTATCCTGAATGAAATGGAATTCAGGGATGGGGCCTGACCGTTGTGCTGGGGATCCATGCAACGCCCAGGATGCTGCCGCTGCATCCAATGGAGTTATTTGACGGCCGTCGGATCACTGGCTGCGTTTTTGGTGACTTCAAGGGAAAATCCCAACTGCCTGAAATCGTGGAGAAGTGCATGCAGGGTGTAAGTACCGAAATTGTTTTGACCAATTTCATTGAGTCAGATTAATGCAAATGTTTAATGGATGGTAATTTTGATTCTGTAACAGGAGATTAACATAAATTTTGATGGGTTCATAACACAAGAGATGCCCTTCGCCGACATCAACAAAGCTTTCCAGTTGCTGGAAGAGGGGAAGTCACTCAGATGTCTGCTCCATGTCTGATGAAACTTGTGGATTGTAAATTTGAATACACAATAAATGAATCATAAATGTTTTCGCGGTTTCTAGATGTATAATTTTCGTATGCATGAACGTTTTGTACATAAAATGGGTTGAACTTCGTTAAAGAAAAGACAAATTGTTAATTAGTAGAATGCAGTATTAATATTTGTAACAGGTGAGTGTGGGTGTGCAGTCGCGAGAATTGAGCACACGATTGGTTACATATATGCTCGAGTTGCTAGTCAGTAGGGCCACACACCATTTTTATCTATTACATACGAGTTACATACAAGTTACAGTCTGAATGTTGATATTTGTAATAGAGTTTAGCACATGTTTCTTCTGTATACTATTATCATGGTTTCCTACACAATAATTGTGAAATGTTCTTCTGAATTTAGGGATCTCCATTGCTTGTGTCCGTTTTCCATTTGCAAAGATCTCAAATATGGATGAGAACTTTCAAACCGAACAACAATTTCAGTTTGAAAGAAATAAAACATATAGTAGTAGAAATTACAATACAGCGTCCAATTGCAGAAACGATTTCAAAGTGCACAGCGTCTGTGCACATTGGCCAGTTTAGGCCGCTAGTGCTACACTGTCAACTGCAGCTTGGGCCTCCTAGGGCTGGGCCTTCGTACTTTTCTGATCTTAGACTGTTGGAAGCAGTCCACTTTATGTCCCTCAGAATAAGGGTATGGTTTAAATCGCATTCTCCAACCGTAAAATCAGATATATTGCATACCTTCAATTTTTAAAACTAGTATAAATAAATTGAGTCATTATTCAATAGTTTTGAATGGCGGTATTGATTGACATGGCGCTTACATGATGTATTGACCCAAACATCATTGTAAGTGGCACTTATTTTGTGCTTACAATTATCATTAGCATTCCCTTCTTGGTCCCCCATAAGTGGTGAAGCAGGATCTAGATTCTAGACATGAGGGGGCAACTAACTTATGAGGTATTACTTAAACTAGAAAGGAAACCCGCGCAGATGCGCGGGTGTCTTATATTACTGTTTTATGAACACAACGCTAAAAAAAACCATATTTGTTATTTCCTCCGTTTCATATTATAATACTTTCTAGTATTGCCCACATTCATATATATGCTAATGAATCTAGACATATATGTATATGTGTACCTAAGATTCATTAATATCTATATGAATGTGGGCAATGCTAGAAAGTCTTATAACCTGAAACGGAGGTAGTATAAGATATCGTTATTACCTTATAATAAAAAAGTATCTACATTGTCAAATAGACCCTAGATAATATGTTAGATGATAATAATTTCTCCCAGATTCTAATAAAAATGACGGCACCCGGTTACGTATAAATTCCCATATTATCAAGACTACTTATTATCATTGTTTTGAAACCCGGGCATATTTAATAGATGAAATTGCATATGTCCTATCACCAAAATTAAGCCTAATACATTATTAATATACTAAAAGGTTTACCATTAATCTGAGTGTTTGGGTCTCACTTATTTCCAAATCCATGTATAATTATTGCAAGAATCCCACTTCTATAGGTTAATGGAATAACACCGTTAAAATTTGACATAAATACCCCTCTAACAGGTGAAGCTTGCCGTAGCCGCCAAGGCTTTCTTTCTCCATTACCTTGAAAAAGGGGTCACGCATCCATGTAGCCATGTCACTTAAACCTGGCGTTGAGGACAATTATCGGCATGCTTGTAGAGGATTACAACGGTAAGTAGAAAGTTGAGCACTATTACCAACAGTGACCTCCAATAGGGCCACCTAAACTCAGCCATATGTATGCCTTTGCTGATGCTTACAACAACGTAGCAAGTTTTCTCATCCATGTTTGATGTCCTTCAACGAAGGACAAGAGAGATGATGGAGATGATAAACATAGTTTTTCTCACAGAAATAGTTTTATTTACGTTTTGAGTAGATTTGTGGTATAAAGTAGACATGATTTGTTTATAATGTTAATCGGTACTATTTAATATTTTTTATGGATACAATATTCTCTTTTGAAGATTAGCATGGTTGATCATTCGACTGTGCTTAAAAAACTATACATAAAGAGACATATCACGATGATAATCTATAGAGCATCCTATCATTAGTATTTATATTTTGACCTAGATCCTTTTTTTGGCAACATTTGCTTTTAACACATGTTGTTCGTAATAATATGAAAAACTTTCACTAATTCCAAGAATATATTTATTTTCTCAAACTTATTTTCAAAATTAATTTGTTCAAGTGCACTTATAGTCAAGTTAGTGGGGGATATGGCATACATATAGCAATTATGCCCGACATATTAGAATTCATCAACAATAATAAAATATATCATGAGTAGTTTAATGTGCATGCTATTGGATTGCTTGTGTTATCGAAAGATCATTGACTCGAAAAATCATACATATAACCATCATAATCCTTGTTATGGATTAAGGTGCTTGTGTTATCGAAAGATCATTGACTCGAAATATTTTTTATAGTATTTTTCACATTACCTTGTATTAAAGAAAGAATTTTCCAGGTGATAGAAAACTTGGGAGCAAAGAAGGGATTGGGTAAAACTTTAGGGTCACATAGAAAATTTTCTCTAAAATATGTTGTGAAATTATTTTAAAAAAATATCATGACATTAATTATTTTATGTTGGTCTTATGTGTCCTGATGTATTTAGCATTATAATATCATTACTATAAGTCCACGGTAGTTCATTTAATTAGAGGAATACAATATGATCACAAATTGAATATCTGATTCAAAAATAATTTAAAACATGGACGTATGTTTAGAAGTAATATGTTTTATTTTTATATTATAGAAAATTATATAGACCGTCCTTTTTTCCCGATGATACTAACACGCGTATAGATGTTTTATTTGGGCTTTAACTTTTTCTACTCGCACGTACTACGTATGGTATTTTGGGTTTTTTGGCTGGTGAACAGTACGTCGGCTTTAATTATTTTTTATCGTAAGTAAATACGTTGTTAAATTTTCCCAGCGAAATAGTTACGTATTTTGTTTGTATATATACACGGGAGATTTGGTGGAAGGGATTAATTTTGTTCAATAGATCTAATCTAATGGTGTATACTAATGGGCCCACCAGTTTAAATGAAAATCGATGGTGAGATGGTTTGCTTTTCTATAAATTATTAGAAAGTGCCACGTGGCGGCCTAAGAATGTCTGTAGGAGTCCACGTGGCCGCTTGAGAGCGTTTGTAGAAAGTTTAATGGACTTTTAATATATAATAGATAAATATATCAAGACAATCCACGAAAATTTAGGACTTTGATTGCATATTAGAGTAATTTTTTTTCTTGTGCAACTTTCACGATGTTGGCATGATATTTTTAGAATAAGGTAGCAATATTTCTATACGTATATAGCAGATGAGCTAGGCATAGTCTTGCATTGTGAAACGGAGGAAGTAGGAGATGGGAGACAGCAGGGGCGAAGCGGCCTAGCCCCCTCCAACGATGATTATCATGCAGCGTTAGTGATGATGAGATTGAGATGGGCTATTGCCTGATGACTTAGGTTCTACACGTATATACTTCCTCCGTTTCATATTATAGGACTTAGGAGTAATTTCTAGCATTGCCCATATTCATTTTTATACTCCCTCCATCTACTTTTGATAGTCATATTTCATCTTGGCACACAGACCAATGATAAGTAATTCTACTTATCATCCATTTAAACATGCTACTAGTAATTCCTCGTAAACAAACGATTCATTAATATTTACATTTCTCAATGCCCATGTAACCAATCATGTGTGGAAGAATGGAGAGTCATGCATTAAATCCGAGAAAGTCATTAATATGATAGGTTGTTGAATTGAAATATGCCTATCAAAAATAAATTTTTCAGATTTAGAAATATGACTATCAAAAGTAGATGGAGGGAGTATAAAAATGAATATGGGCAATGCTAGAAATTACTCCTAAGTCCTATAATATGAAACGGAGGAAGTATATACGTGTAGAACCTAAGTCATCAGGCAATAGCCCATCTCAATCTCATCATCACTAACGCTGCATGATAATCATCGTTGGAGGGGGCTAGGCCGCTTCGCCCCTGCTGTCTCCCATCTCCTACTTCCTCCGTTTCACAATGCAAGACTTTCTAGTATTGGCCACATTCATTTAGATGTTAATGAATCTAGACATATGTATATGTTTAGATTTATCCACATCTATATGTATGTGGACAATTCTATAAAGTTTTACATTGTGAAATGGAGGGAGTATCTCTGTCGGTGGCTGCATCGACAAGGGAGCCATGGCGGAGGAGGTCCGATACGTGCTGCGGTGGGCCTGCCATGGCGGTGGCAGAGGTTGCGGAGGAGAAGCGCGTGGACATGCTGAAGCTGATGACCACCCCGGGCAGAATCTCCTCGTTGCTCGATCGCCTCCGGCCGCTGCATCAGCCAGCCCCCGCACCCGTATCTTCACCGAGGCCATCAAGTGCTGTCTAACATCATGCTCTTCATCAATTATACAATATATATCGTTGCATCACATGAAGCTAGAAAACGAAGCTGAAGCAGCAGTCAGCAGAGATGAAGTACTTGCTCACCTGAAGCTGAGGCTGAGCCCGTAGGACAGAGAGCGAATTGAAGAAGCGAGCACGAGAGTGGAGGAAAGGAAAGGAAAGGAAAGGAGGAAGTAGGTAGTGCGTGGGAATTGCACGAGAAGCCCAAGCAACAAGAATTGAAATTGAAGTGCCTAGTAAATTGAAATTGCATTTGCTCAAAAGGAATGCATATTTATGCATTTAGATTGAACCAATTCATTTCCATATAAGACAGCCTAGTGCTATGCTAAAGTAGTACAAATCAATGAATAAAGGGAATATATCCATACATACAAAAAAAAAAGATTAAGGGGGTGCCCCTCTCTCCAAAAAATAAATCCCTACCCTGGAGACTATTTTTTGGACTCCCTCTCTCCCAAACACCCCCTAAGTGCTGACCTAGTTGTGTTGCTTAACTAAACACAATAAATTTGAATCTTTAAAATCTGGCCTCCTTATTTGTTCAACCTACACAAAGGGGACCAACCGATTAGCTCACCAACATACTGTCACAAAAATGTTCAGGATAAGTAAGAACTTAACTGGGTTTGCAAGATAAACACTGGTCATTGATTCATGGCGTAAGTCAACAAGTAATTAACATATTTTTTATTTAGAACCCACAATCGATAAACTAATTAATGATATGGAAGAGAAAAATTTATGCACTCCCCATACTCTTGGCCTCTTTGGATCAAATGGCGTTGGCTCTGTTCAGTTACATGCATATGATTAGTGAAAAATCTGGAAGAATTAAGAGAGATTTTGGAGGAATAAATGGCATTAACCATGGCCCATGGCCTCTCATCTCCTTATTCTTGGCGACGGTTTCTTAGGTTTCTTAGGAGGTTTTTGCGCTGTTCGACATCTCACCCAGAGACCTTCTCATCCAACGGTTCATATGCGATCTCATCGACCGATCAAACAGCTGAGAATTAATGATGACGTGGAACACTGGGGTTTTATTTTTGGGTCTTAACTTTACAGAAAGAAGGGATTGGCATATTACAAACTTCCTGCGTAAATGCTTGGACTGCACACTAAGAATATGAACTGTGCATAAAGCAGTGGTGATAATTAATACGGCTGAATTATGCATTCTTTGTCCTCATGTTTCCTGATGCTGCATGCACTGCGTGATCACTGATCAGCTGCTTTCCTGAGCAATTGAACCCCAGATTCTAGACTGACCAAATGGGGGTAGTACTATAAACATGTGTACATCGCCTGGTCTTATTCCTTCCCCTGCCTTGCAGCAACAAGATTGGAATCATCTTCACCAGCTGCTGCTGCAAATTCCTTTACAAAAGCAACTAACTCGATCACAAACCTCTTTAATTATTCCAAGTGGTGCATGGCCCAAGCAAAGGTGATCACCTCCTCCTCACACAGTTTAACATTCTGCAGTCCGTAAGACCTATAAAAAGGCCCCTTCTATAACACAGCTAAGCCCACACAAGATCAAGAGCTGGTAGTAGTACTCTTACCCTCTTGCATTAGCCTTTTCCTTCATCATACAATTTATCTTGAGAAATCAAGGTGTACCTCCACAAGTTGACATGTCGACGGTGACCTCGTGCACCTTCCTGAGCATCCGCCCCGCGGTGAGCTCCGCTGGCGGTCTCTTATCCAACAAACCGGCAGCGTTTGTTTCCCTTGCGTCGGAGAGGAAATCTAGGCCTCTTTCACCGTGCTTCGCGATTAGCTCCAACAAGCCAGGGGACCCAAAAATAGATGTGTCGCCATTCAGCATTTCACCCGTTGGTGAGTTATTTGTCACATTGTCATTGCACCATGAATGGCACACTTTTATTTATTTATGCCTTTCGAAAGAATTACGTTTACACACTATATACCATTACTTCCTATGTCTGCAAATATAATATATGTTTAGTTTTTGTGTTACTCTTACCCTCTTGCATTAGCCTTTTCCTTCATCATACAATTTATCTTGAGAAATCAAGGTGTACCTCCACAAGTTGACATGTCGACGGTGACCTCGTGCACCTTCCTGAGCATCCGCCCCGTGGTGAGCTCCGCTGGCGGTCTCTTATCCAACAAACCGGCAGCGTTTGTTTCCCTTGCGTCGGAGAGGAAATCTAGGCCTCTTTCGCAGTGCTTCGCGATTAGCTCCAACAAGCCAGGGGACCCAAAAATAGATGTGTCGCCATTCAGCATTTCACCCGTTGGTGAGTTATTTGTCACATTGTCATTGCACCATGAATGGCACACTTTTATTTATTTATGCCTTTCGAAAGAATTACGTTTACACACTATATACCATTACTTCCTATGTCTGCAAATATAATATATGTTTAGTTTTTGTGTTGAGGTTTATAAAGTTATTGGAATGCATGGTATTTTCTCACCCTGAAAAAACTTAATGCCGTTATGACATGGAATGATCTTCAAGGACAATATTCAAATAGTTATTTCTGATAAATCGGCAGATAACAGTTAGTAAGAATTATCACTAGTTTATTCATTTGAAGTGATATATGTAGTCTTATTACAACAAAAAAAATGTGTTATAAGTTTCCCTCAATAGTTTACCTTGTTGGGTTGAATATGATTTTTTAAATTAAAGAAAATATGTATTTTAGTCTATGTTTTAAGATATTTAAAACAAAAAAAAGCTATGATATGGAGGCATAAAAATACAAATATCTAATAAGAACTGCAACTAAGAACCCATAAAAATTGGAACTGCTGTTTTAGGCTAGGATGCATGGCACTATTGTGTAAGTTTGGATTAATGGCCAACTCATAGATGTATTAATTAGAAAGTCCATTAACCAGTTCACAAATCAATTAATGACAAAACTATATATATTTGCTGTAAACAACACATACGCAACACATGAAGGGAAAAAAGGGAATGAATTATCCATTAATTTGGTTATTTGATTTCCAAATGCATGTGAAGTTCTGGTGAACCCGGTGCCGGTGGACGGCGAGCGGTGGCAGGTGGCGGAGAACAAAGATGAAGTGAGCCTGTGGTTCGACGTGCCGGGGCTTTCTCCGGCAGATCTGATCGTCGAGATCGACGAGGACGTGCTCGTCATCAAGAAGAAGAAGAAGGCGAGCCCAAAGAGCAACTACAATACTCCTACTTCCGGCGCCATTGCAGATCATCAGGAGGCCACCGCCGACGAGTTCAGCGGCGGCGGGATCTACGCGCGGCTGCTCCTCCCGGCGGGGTACAGTAGAGAGGGTGTCCAGGCAAAGCTCACCTCCGGCGTGCTGAAGCTCACCATTGCCAAGGTCAAGGAGAGTGTCCGCAGGAAGATCAATGTCGATATCTCTGTCAAGTAGAATTCAGTGAGCTTCCATGGAATTCATATATGGTCATCTGTGATGAAGGATCGGAGCAACAGTGCAAGTTATCTTGCCTAAGATTCTAGCTCATATATATCAATAACTGGTCCATGATCTGTTCTCTATATATATACACATCCTTTGCTGTTTTCCTAAGGTTGAGTATGCTTATGTATGCAAGCTTTATTCCGGCTGCATCCAAATAAATAAAATGATCATCTTTGTTGTGCTTTCACTTGTGCCTGCATGCATGTGTGATGTACAATGCTGTTTCCTCGTTGATATTCTAATTAAAATCATTCTATGAACACATCTGATAATCGAAGTAGAATCCAAAAAACAGTACAAATAAAAAATTAATATTGGTATATGAAATTTTCACTGGCGTTGTGCCCACATTTTGTATCTATATTTTTCTATACAATACAAACAATAGAAAATTTTAACTGTATGTTTACTACTAATTCATGAATTCCCCAGCTAAAGTTAGAGCTAGTAAGTTAATTAAATAAGAAAGTACGTAATATATTTTGGAATGAAAATTTTCACACCACAGCAGTTTGAACGTGAGAGATGGAATCTTTTACCTTTATACATCATCCAATCCTATAAATATATCCTTATATGCTGATATAATTAGAACCAATAGCTCAATATGCTTATATAATTATCAGGGATAAGTCCATTGTACACCCTTCAACTATATATTTGCTTTGTTTAAATCACACACTCGAACTATAAAATCGGGTATCTAACACCTTCAAACTATCAAAACCAGACATTTTACACCCTTCAGCAGTTTTAGGCCAGTTTTGATACAGCTGGACACCACATCGGATGCCACATCTTAAAAAAATCCACGTCAACAAAGGAGAGGGTCCCACTAGGTCACTAGCTATTATGAAAATAGATGCATAACGGAGACACAAATTTTTTGGAAAACTTTTGCGGGAAAAAACTATGGGCGCCAATCAGCAATGATCAATATTGAGGAGTTGGATACAAACGTAGGGGAATAACAATGAGAACTTCAAAAGAAAGAAAGGTATGTCTCTAAGTGATGAGGCAAGTTACAAAGCAAGGTATGTGGATTCATATTTTGCTGGAGATTTGAATAGGAGAAGATCGCTCACGAGTTATGTTTTCACTATTGGAGGATGTGCTGTTAGTTGGATGGCAAGTTTGCGAGCAACTCTTGACTTATCTACTGCTGAAGCAGAGTATATGGCTATTTCTGAAGCTTGTAAAGAAGCTATTTGGCTTAGAGGTTTGTACACTGAGCTTTGTCGAGTTATGTTTTGCATTAATATATTTTGTGAAAGTTAAAGTGCAATATGCCTTACAAAGGATCAAATGTTCTATGAGAGAACAAAGTACATTGATGTGAGATATCACTTTATTCGAGGTGTGATTGCTGAAGGTGATGTCAAGGTATACAAGATAAGTACTCATGATATGGTGATAAAGCTAGTTCCTGCTACTAAGTTTGAGCTTTGCTCAAGCTTGGTTGGTGTTATAACATAGTCCTATAGACTATTTGGCGCGCGGTGATTTTACCTACACAAGGTATTTTTGGTGATTGATGTTTTTATGCTACAAGAGGAAATTCGTCTCAAGGTGGAGATTGTTAAATATGTGATCCGAATTTTAGGCCCACATTATATTCGGATTAGTTTCCTAGTAAGAGTTCATGTCTTATTCTATTGGGTGTCTTTCTTTTATCCCCTATATATACTCTTGTAAGCCATATCGGAAGAGGTGACGTTCCCATTATTGTTATTCCCCTGCGTTTGTAATCAACTCCTCTATAGTGATAATTGCCAGTCGGCACTCGTGGTTTTTTCCCGCAAGAGTTTTCCACGTAAAAATTTGTGTCTGTGTTGTGCATCTATTTTCATAAAACTAGCCAGTTCCACCCTCTTCTTTTTCCTTCCCTTCTGTCTCGCTCTCCCATCCGTCACAGGAGCAACCAAAGTTGTCAGCAAGCTCCATCCGTGGAACCTCCTCTCTAGAGTTCCGCACCCTTCCGTTGCCGCCGCCACCAGTAACACCGTCCAACGAGCTCCATGCCTCTCCTCTGCAGCCCAATCAGGTGTTTGAGAGTGATCCCTCATACCCTGAGCTCGATGAGGAGAGTTGTGGCGGAGCTCCGCTATCTATGCTCGAGCTCCACCAGCCTTTGCATTTGCCTCGGCCTCATTCTAGAGAGGAAAAGGGCGCAGGCAATGGCAGCCTAGCAGTGGAGATGGCGCAGCTTTGAGCAAGCTCGAGTTGGAGGAGGAAACGGTGCAGACGATGACAAACTCATGGTGATGAAGGCCCAGCGGCGTCAGCTCTTCCTTCGAGCTTGTCGTGGGCTCGAGGCCTTGGTGCCACCACTCATCTTCTTCGACCTTGGCTGGCAATGGGGCGGGGCTGGGGGTGCCGGGTCTAGGGTGGTTGGGGAGCTCACGGCAGTGGCGGAGCTTGGTTCGGAGGGGACTTCAGAGGCGTCATGGAGGAGAGAATTGAAGAGCAGCACCTTAGTCTTGTACTCAAATCGACATCACGGAGGAGAGTCTCCCAAATTTCAACCAGTCACCGCTAGACACATATGCAGTGGGATTGATCCGCGTTCATCAACCCTTGCCAAAGCTTGTTGGTGACCCTGTCTTCTCCATGCCCGATGACCCCTCTTTTCAAAGCTCGCCGTTAGCCCCCTTGAAAGTGCATCTAGGCCCCTAATGATTTTGGTGATTAATTACAATGCGATTAGAGAGGACTAACGTTTTTATTTAAACAATTGTGAAGGTTGTTATGTCCTTAATAAGTTAGCGTAATGCATATCCCGCCGAATTCGTTGATGTGTGTGATGCGGCAAATGAGCAAATGGTATATTGTACCTTTTTCTTTCGTTTGAGTCAATAGGAATGCCGCACTATTAAGAGGGATGATGCATTGACATATGAGGAGTGATCAAAGTGCTCAAAATCAATTTTTAAAAGTGTTTCTCCTCAGTTTGGTGTGTTCTGGAAATTTTCGGAGTTTTCCGAAAGCCATTTTCGGACTTTCTTTCCGAAAATGCACAGAACCAATTTTCGCTTCTGGAAATTTTCAGATATGTCCGAAAGACATTTTCGGACTTTCCGAAAATGACTGTGAAGGCAAATGTGGTTCTGTTTATTTTTGGACTTTTCCAAAATTGATTTTCGGAGTTTCCGAAAAACTTCAGCAAAGGCAAAAGTCGCTTCTGTGTATTTTCGGACTTGTCCGAAAGTGATTTTCGGACTTTTCCGAAAACATCCAGAACGATGTTTTGGTGCTGAAAATTTTCGGACTTATCCGAAAAACTTTCAGAATGTCCGAAAAATCTTTCGTTGACTTTGCTATTGGTGCAGAGCTAGAATTTTCGGACTTGTCCGAAAATCTTTCGGAATATCCGAAAATCTCAATTATTATGCATAACGGGCAGAATTTGGGCTGTGGCTATAAATAGCCCCCTCCCCTCACTTGTAAGGGCTACTGGTTCCATTCCAATCATTTGTGCCCTTGGCTTGCTCTCTCTCT
>CM020185.1:8803520-8818396 GCA_009805545.1 Oryza longistaminata | reverse complement strand
GAGGAGATAGCATGTGCCTTATGTAACGAATTAGAAAAATAAAGTTTTTTTAAGTACATAGCCAAATAAAAATGAATGGATGAACTAAGGGACATCCAAACTCGCGATATGCAGAATTATATTTTTCTCCTGCTAAACTCTAATATAAATTATTGCAGGAATAATGCCCTCTATTTCTTGGATTTTGTAAACTTTCTAAGAGATGAAATGGTAAACAATCTGAATAATTGAAAAATCGATTGTTATTATTTCTTTTCTGATGTAAAAGCTATTGTAATTGTGTTTTATTTAATAAATTTCATTTGAGATCAAATTATCAATAAAGGTTTGTTGTTTCAATTTACTTGATGGTTCCCAACCACCACCAACATCGTTTCTTCGCAGCGCATAACGCTTCCGAGACTATTAAATGGTTGTGTATTTTTAATTTAAAAAAAAATCTATATAGAAAGTTTGCTTAGAAAATCATAATTAATTTATTTTTTAAATTTTGTTTAGCTAATACTTAATTAATCACGTGTTAAAATTCATTGTCTTTTCCGTTTTTGACGTGATGAGGAAGGAATTTCTTTGTGAGAAACACCAGACCTAAATATACCGGGGGAAAGGATGGAAGCCGAACATACACAGAGAGGAAAATATTAGAAGAAAAAATTGAAGAGGTGAGTCGATACGGTGCAAATATGCGTTAGAAAATAATTTTAAAAAGTAATTAAAGAACAATGGAATTGCAACATAGGTTTTTAGCCATGAGTATTTACTAGTATTTTAAATTCCGCACTTAGTTAGTTACTTCTAATTAGATAAAGAGTTAGTTCTACGATTTTTGAATTTAAACTGCAATTTAATATTTGAAATATATTTAATATGAAAATCCTTTTGTTATATATTTTATTTAGTGGAGTATGCAGTTCAAACAGATATTAAAAATTATAATGTTTTAAAGATATAAATTGTCAAATGTTTAATAAAAAAATAAATAGTGTAACCCTCATAGCTAATGTTTCGAGTTGGCCTCTGTCCTAATCCCTATTTATATATAAAGTTATAACCCACTAATTATAAAGCTCAGCATGCAAATTACCACCCATATTATCCACTACACAATAATTACATAAAAATTATACAGCATGCAACATCATCTATAATTAATTGAATTCTACAAGATTAACATCAATCATCTTCCTTCACAATATTTTCAACATATACAATCGATTATTTTTATAAAATTAACATATAATTTATCCATATAATCAACGTGCGGATATTATATTTCATCTACAATCTATATATAGTGTACTAAATTTATTTCTCTCTTCTAATATTTTGAATAAACCAGTTTATTTGTTGTTAATAACCTAATATAATTTTACTTTAACTATTTTTTTAAAAAAATTGGAAAGTTACTTAACAGTAATTTCAGCAAAGGGAATCATAAATAGGTGTGGCCGTACTGCACGCTTGTAAAAAATACTCTGCACCAGCATCCCCATCCGAAACCAATCGAACGGAGAAAAAACGGCAATCATATCGCGTCTAGACTAAACAGTTGCACTAATTAGATTTTACCTTTTAAAATCTGTGAAAAAATTTTGTCTACATCCATGGGTCGCATGATATTTGTTAATGCCTCTATCTAAATCTGTACCTGTACCTTACAATATACTGTATTGGAGTCATAATTATTTCCTGTATATCAATAGCAATTTCCTCCGTATCTTCAACCTTCCAGCCAAAAACCCAGGTGCTAACGCCGTCCATTCCTCCAGCCGGCAACAAATTCCAGCAGCCATAGTATCGGACGAGCCAAGAACCAATGATAGAAGAGGCTACAAGCCTAATTCAGAGTGAAAACCAAGCACAAATCCTTGCAGCAATCTACGTTTGTACCACAGACTGAAAGTCTGAAAAACACAGTAAATTAAAACAACACTGACCATCATCATCAGGCGAAGATCACGGCCACTCACCGTTCAAGGGCACAGGAATGATCCTCTCCACTCAGTCGTTGTCTACATGTTTTTTTGTTTTTCGTCGCAACCGAAAGGCCAACTTAGCCCTTAGGATTGATCGCCGAAGTCGCTTCCACCGTCCGTTTTCGGTGCCGGTGCTCCTGTGGCTCTCGAGAGGCTCCGAGGTGGCCGCGCCAGCGTTCTGGTGATCCGCTCCGCGGTGCATTTCGCTGCAGAAGCTGAGGAATGCCATTCACAACCCAGGCCTCATGACCATCTGACCGCGAACGAGAGAGCTGGGCTTGCTGTTGCTGCAGCTGCTGCTCCTCGCATCTGCTTGGCGTTAGAGGGTCCTGGGGGGAAATTGGCACCTGGACATGTATTGCCCCCCTAACCCCGCGATGCACCATGCGACACCATCTGTTTGGGAGATAACATGAGTATATGCAGAAGAAATGAAGTTGGTGCAGATGTATGGAATATTACGAACCGGGGACGGCTTAAAGTGGTCTGCGGTTGAGTATCAGCAATTGCAGCCAAGTACAAGAGATTCTTCTGAAGCTGCGCTTGATACCTGAAAAATATCATTGGGTAAAAACTACCATTATTAAATGCTTTTCTCACCATCTATTCCAGAAGGAAGTCCAATAGTCACATTCATATAGGCAAATAGGTTTAGCCAATTGAAGAGCATCTTCAGCAAATATTACCAAATAAAATCATAACTACATGAAGTGTAAAGGAAGTAAATTGGATTAATATCACATATTAAGCCCCCGCCTAATAATTCATAAATGAAAGAGGTAACCACATATATCAAATAAATTCATTATTACGAGCACTGCAATGGAACTTGGAAGTATTGGATTAATTATCACATATTACCACCAATACTCCTAAAGAAACAAAAATGTGAGGTCGTAGGTGACTAGTTAGCGACACATTCCTGCGTGCACAGGTGAGCATGCATGCTAATGGCACTAATAGCATACTAAATATTGTTCATGTTATGCTGACAGCAATACAGTTCTTGCCAGTGACAGGGCAAAAGGCAACATGGTTACAATCTAAAGTCAAAGAAAAAAAGAAAAGGGTAAGAGCATGCTAGGAATCATTTTACACAATTAACTTCATGGAATTAAAATGACAAAATGCATATTGACAGTTCAAAATTGTTAGGTGCTGCACAAAGCATGTATTTCCATGTTCCTAGCAAGATCAAATGTGTTGTTTCCCGTTGATGTTTACCAAGGAGAATAATCATCTGCCGCATAGAACTAACAGTTAGAGCTATTTCACAATGTTGCTTTAACTTGAATTTTATTCCGACAGATTATGAAGGGTGATTCGGGCTTTATCATCACGGCATAACATGATAGTTCCCTCCTACTTCCCAGTTGGTTATGGAGATATCAAGTGACACCAGATGAAATAAGATTTCATAAAATTTAACATGATACTTGCCAGCTTGACACTCAGCCATTGCAAGTGGAAATTCCCAGGTATTTAACATGCTGGTAATTTGCTTTGTATGCACCCAAAAAAAAAAAAGCAAATTGAATACATGGACAAAAGGTGATCATTTTTACATGTATAACACAGGGAAGCTGCAATTGCAAGCATCCTTTGGGCAGCAGAAGACACAAGATGCAAATCAAACATGGAATATATATATTGGCTGAAGAGTGAGGATGTACATATAGTTGCTAATGATGATACATCTTGTATATTCTTTGAAAGATACATGGTCTTCGAATACATGCTTTTATTACATTGAATATAAAGAACCACCATAGGCAACGCTACATAAACTAGTCATGTGAGAACAAACTAGTTTATATTCGAAATTGTATGCCAATATGTGTTCAGTGTATAGCACTGTAATACTTCGTTCACCATAGTGCATGGATTGTGTCAAAATCCACACCAGTACATGTCCCGAAGAGTCAGGAAATGAAGGTCTATACTCTATGTAAATCTAAGTAAAATTATCATTAAAAAACCCTGACTTATAGAATTAGATACCAAGAAACAGTATTATAGTCAGATAATTAACAATTTAACATATCATCTAAAAGTTTCACAATAGAAATTTAATCAAACATTATCATTTAGAAAACATATGTTATCATATTTGCAGTCTACAGTTCATAGAGTATTCATATGAACTTTGCAAATGCGCCACAATGCCATGACCCTTCCAGGATTAAGTTTGTATAGTGGGTCAAGCCTCAAGATGATACAAAACAAGAACTCAGCTGCAGTTTATAACTCATACTGCACAAAAAGACATATTTGAATGATCCATGTTTTGCTGTTTAGCAATACTGTTAATTCTGTGTTGAACCATCCAGGCATGGTATGTTTTCATCAGTGACAAGAGCTACATAGATCTTCTAAATTAATACCTAACGGCCGAGAAAGAAACCAGGCCAAAATATCATTAGAAATCACAGCAGTTTTCAGTTGTTTGTTTATTCAATGCATAAACACAAAATAGAAATAACAACAGCAGAGTGGCAGTTTCATTGTTATATATGGCAGCACAACAAATGAATAAATGTACACAATTAACTAATGGTGAGGGACTGAGTGTAGATAACAAAAAAGGAAGATATTAATGTTAACGATAAATTATTCAACAATGCAATTACGAGACTAAGCAGGATGGATTAATATTAACACACAAAAAGGATCATGTCATAATGTAAAATCTCATAAAAGACCGTTACATACTGAGCACATTCTGCCAACTTTCCCAAATTCTGATTTTCCAAAATAGCCAAAATAAGCTGCTTGTTTTCATCCAGATACTGCAAAAATGAATTAAGACTGTAAGGGAAAATGGTTATTTACAACAGTGAAACCACGGAATCAGTAAATGCAAATGGGCGAACCATGTGAATTATAGAAGGAACAAGATAGTAATTGTAGAAATGCACTATTACAATTTATACAGTTTGCAGGAAACATAAGGATTAAAGTCAGCACAAGAGATTATTTAGTCATCTGAAAGTCAAGTTACAACGCTAGTAGGCGGAGGGCATTAATCCAAGTATAATAAGGAAAATATCATTCTGACAACTAAGTATGCAAAGTGAAAATGTATGCCAGCATATAACCTGTATAAGCATGAGCACCCTATTAATATGGATTGCAAAGTAAAGTAGTTCAAAAAACGGCCCCAAGTTGCTATTTTATTCATCTTGGCAGAGAGACATTAGTGCGCTATTTTTAGTTTATTCTAGTACAACTGTACAAGAGAGCAAACCATCACCCAATTTAAGCAGAATATGCATCACCAGCCTTAAGAAGAAAAAAGCATGCATGCATGAATCTAGTGGGAGCACACAATACACATCTGCCATTCAGACATGAACTGCTAGGCGATCACAGCTATTAGCTCCAAAAGAAAAGAGCAACGCCTGAAAGATTGGAAAATTAACAAATGAGACAGAAATCAACTAACAAAGCGATGAGTTTTTCCTTTAAGTGAAAGTTGATATTGTTGAAAGTCAGTTAACATAACTTTTTTTCTCCTTTGTAAGTTTTAAACTACATCTAAAGCCCACAAGGACTGGAGTATACCTGTACTTCAAAAACAAATCCCAATAAACCTAGTCATCCACGAACAGAAACATAACTAAAATCTGCTATAGAATAGCATACTCTACAAAAGAACAGGACAATCGCACTAAGACAAAGAAATGGTTCCATACAAGTGCCAAGTTGATATTAATGCAGGAAAATGTTTCAGGCATAGAATAATACTTTATTGTAATGACTGATGACTGTCATGATGTGAATACTAAAGAACACATAAAAAAACATAAGTTAAGTTCCGGCTGGAGTGGTCATGGATGATGGATAGTTCCATGTCGAGTAGAAATATTGCAATCAATAAACATAAGCTACACAAGCAAAGATTCAAGCCCAATATAGTCCAAAGTTGTACTCCAGGTGTTCATAACTTAGTTTTTTTTATCACAAATGATACATCTTCTCCAATAAACCTAGAACAAGTCAGCATATCTCCTATCAAACCAACATCATCACCATATAATTACAGATCACTCTACCGCCCGGATAACCCAAACGAGTCGTTCTTTATCGAATCAGATGACGAGCACGGCAACCATGCGGTGCTCACAACACCACCAACTTCAACCAATGCCGGTCAAATACGCTTCAAATCACAGCAGCAATAGTTGAGACTAAATAAAAAGCAAGCCAGAATCTTTACCAATCCAACATCCCTAAGACCCTAACCCACCCCTAATCGAATCGAACGCTGGCAAACCTAGCACCATTCGAGGAGGCCGGGCAAAAATAAAAGAAGATCAAATCTTTTGCCCCCCAAAAAAAACCCTCCCAAGAAGCGAGGGCGGCGCCCCCGAACCGGGGCCAAGAACCGGAAGAGAAAGAGGGGGGGAGGTGGACACAAAGGAGGAACCTTTTGGATCTGCTCGGTGGTGATTCCGGCCGTCGGCGGCGCCTGCGCGGGCATCGGCATCGGCTGCTGCTGCATCGCGTGCGGCTGCGGCTGCGGCGGCTCACGCTTCCACTTCTTCTCCCCCTCTCTGTGGTTTATGGCGTTGGAGAGAAGGAGGAGGAGACTCGGGTTTGGACTTTTGGAGGGTTTGGGAAGTGCAATGGAGCGAACATTCGCTCACCAGTAATCTCGCGAATGGATCTGGAAGGAGAGGGGTTTGAAGGCTTTCCTTTTCATCTCCTCCTAGGATTAGGAATTTAGGTTGCAATTACTAGTATACCCCTCTTACTCAAAAGATTTTAATATTACTCATACTACTATCCGTCTCAAAAGGAATCAATCCTAACGATGATTCTGGACACATGCGTATCCAGATTCATTGCGAGGATTAAGTTTTTTTTAGACGGATGGGGTATATTATTGATTAATTAAAGACGCCTGCAAACCTCTAGCACACGAGTAGACGGATGCGAGTAATAAATCATATATGTCCTTGTTAAATTTGTATTGGGCCATATTTTCGTTAATTCGTAATGAAAACGTACATGTGTGTAATTGTAGTTCTAGTGCGCGAAGGCGTGCATTTATAACTTCAATGCAATGTATTTAGTGCTTTTACTCTCTTTCTCTAAAGTTGGAGTAGGAAAATTGAAAAAGTATGTGTTTGCTTTCATCTCAATATGTTGTTCTTGAGTTCAAATTTCAATCCAATACTATCTCTGTTCCTTACATATTGTAATTCTTAGGTGTTTAGTTATGTCCTGAGTCAAAGAAAATTTTCTAACTTTGACCAACTTTGTAGAAAAATATATTAATATCAGGGCTATCGTTGCCAAGGCATAGCATCCTTTTTCCGAATAACCAACTATATTAGCAATATGGTCAATTGATTTGTACCCAACACTCCTAATATTTTACTCACCTCGGTTCTAGCAAATCTTGGGGTTTACTTTTGGTTAAATAATCCATGTTGATTCCATGAGCGCTGAGTGTTGTTTGGTGCACTAGAAGCATGAGATTTGGTTATGGCATGATGATTTTAAATTTGTTACATGTGAGTTGTAGATAGTAATAGTCTTTTCTTATAGTGCTTCTCTAGTTGAAGAGATTGCTTGGATAAGTCTCACCTAGCGAAAAGATGATGGACCTATTGGAGTGACTATAGTTGATGATCCAAACTTAATTGGATGGTGGTTCAAACAGAATTTTTGTATCCTGGTTTGTCCTTGACCAAGAGCCATAACCATTATGTTAATGATGAAAGTTATATAATCTTGTCTTCACTTCTATATAAATCATTTCTACTGTTGTTAAGGATAGCATCTAGTTTGCATTTGGCATTTTGCATGATCTTTAGAGTCTATGGACACATCATCATGTTGTTTTAACACGGCTATCAGTTATGTCACTGGTTGGTGCAGTCTCTTCTTTTTCTAAACATCGAAGAGGTTTACATACAAGGTTAATTGAATTTTTCAAACTTCAAGAGTGCAAGTTACAACATAGTAGTCACTCATTATCTTTAAGGAAAATATGGACATAAAGTTCATCGATTACAGTTGGGGGTTACACAATAGCTCACCTAGATAACTTTGTAAGTTACATCGTTAGACATAGATATAAAGCTCTCAAGCAATATGTAACCTATATTTGATAAGAGGAGTTATGAGGAGGATAATAAATTCGACCTTAGACTAAAAAAATTGTTGCTAGTAAATTCAATCTCTGACCTCAAAGTTTATTATGTCACATATTTCCCAAGTGGAAAAAAAGTTGTCAACCATTAAAATAAGTAGTGTAAGGGTAGTAGCTTGATAATACCTTCTCACGGGACCCCTCTCCACTGAAAACAAAAGTAGTGTAGAACCATGCAACATTCATCATGGCTTCACACATCAAATGGTTTTATTTTATGTTGAATAATAACCAAATGTTATATGGATAAGAAAATTCTAGTGGGACTACCAAGTGTGCTACATGCTCATGTAATTTAACTCAAGTAACAAAAACTCTCTTTTAGGATCATTTATAACTAGCCACTCAGTCCGCGCTTTGTGCAAGCGCTAGCATAACTACATATATGAGATGGGCGATTGATCTTAACATTACATGGGTGGTTTCGTGAGAATACTCCCTTTGTCATCAAATATAAGGTTTTAGGCTTTTAAACAAAGATTAAGGTTGAGTAAAAAAGACTTATATTACTCATTTAGCGAGGGATGTTGGAGTTGAGACGGTAGTTGAGAGTAGGATGAAAATAAATTTTAATGAGAGGTTAGATTCATGGGGGCAAATAGTACTTTATGAATCCTTGGATAAATTTCAAACACTTGGTATCCTACAAATGTAATTTGAAAACATATGAAATCTCATGTAAACATAGATAAATTTTTAAACTTAATATCGAGTCAAGCATATGTAGGACCCAACATCATGTTCATCTTGCACAAACTGCTTGATTAAGGATAATCATAGAGGTTAATAAATCCCATATGAATTCAAGGTTGAGGCTTCATTTATTTATTTTCTTTATTTGATCAACTGATTATTTAACCAAACATAGTGTTAACAAATTAGAACAAATGTGTTCTAGAAGCTTCTTGATTGCTCCAAATGGATTCCAGACTCATAGATCATGAGCCTCTTGATTGGTACAATAGTATATGATTCACGATGTTTTTTTTACCAGTTACATCCAACAGTCCTTGATATTTTAGATGATGTGGCTCATTCTCCGTTGAGATAGCTTGCTGCTTTCACCTATTAAGATTGGTGAAAGTGTGCTGTCATAATCTAAAAACAATACAACTATCTTTCTATGCATGTTAGTTGTGATTTCCCGAATGATACCAAAGCTGAAGGGTATTTTTAATATAAATGATATGTCAGTCACAGAATGAATTTCATTTTAAATGTTTCATTTTATATTCAAATTGTCTACCCAACATTTTACAAGACCATATAAGATATATCTTGTGCTTTTGCCATTTATATTGAGCTCCCCTTGCTAGTAATAATTTCTTTACCTATTGTTATTCTATTTAACAGACATGAATGAATGAACAAATAGCCACATCAAAATAACATTATGTTAACAGGGGCATGTCCCCATTCTTTCCTCTCCGTTAAATATTATTGGTCATAGAGGGGCAATATGCCCCTTCTAATTGGGCCAATAGCAATAAGTAACGAGTTACTCGATCCAAGAGTGAGAAGAAGGAATTCAATAGCAATATGACGAGGATGTAGTCTATCTGACAAGATAGATTTTAAATTTTTATGAGGTGTTAACTTCTTGTCTTTGATTAAAGTTAATTTATTTTATCTGGGAATATCTTAGGAAAATCATTTTAGAAACTAGATGGCAAAAGTATGTCTCTATCAATAATTTACGAATGTATTAACATTTTGCAATGGAATTGCATATAAATGTTTTGGCTACAAATATTTATGTCAATTTGCAAGTGTCTCTAGGACATGCATATGAATCTATTTTTTTTAGAGCCATTTTGATTATTTGAAATATATGTCTATAAAAATTTCTAAATATTATAGTTGTTGTAGTGTAAATTCAGAAATTATAAAAGCAATATGAAAACTATAAATGTTATCTTATCCAAAAATGTTGCAAGAAATACACATCTTTTTCTAAACTTTCAGAGTCAACCCTTAATGCCATTATGTCTATCACGTGTCTCCCAACATATTAGAGTTCATTTAGTTGCACAAACTCAAAACACCTATAGGAGGGACCAAACATGTAAAATCATTCCACCAAATATAATAGCATTTGAGTATAATCGATAATTCATACCTTATTGTGGATCTCCTAGTTATTATGGTAGTTGAAATAATTTCATAGCATCCCTCACGGCCTCATGCATCTAATAGATGAAAATTGAGATTAAACAAGTGTTACATGCACCAACACTCATTTGATTTATCTCAGGAGACATGAATGGTATGTCTAGATTATTTTATGATAGCAAAAATGTATTGCACAATCCAATAAAAAAGCAATCTTTTTGTTTTGAGCATTGAATTTATTTCATCAAATGAAGACAAAATAGAAGAACATTGTGCTGATCATAAACAAAAATATGAAAATTTTTATAAATAATTTTATTGCACAACTAAAAGCTAAGGATTTAAGATATGAAATCTGCAACTGTTGGCACATGAGTAATAAATTATGACAAGTTATCATGCAAAATAATATGCATAGGCTTATACCACCTTTTCTAGATGACTAACAATAATACTAGGTTAAAAGGAGCATGTGCCCCCTCTTTTGGATACTAGTAGCATTATTGAAAGTGTTATGGAACTTATGCCTATAGATAATTAAATGGGTCGCCCGGCCCAAGCATGACCAGGCACACGCCGGCCATGCCATGCCTACCCACAGGTCGCGCCAACGGGCTAGACACGACCCAATAAGACTCGGGTCGTGTCGACCCGAAGGCATGGCAAGCCCCATCGTGCTCTCTCCTTGGAATAAGTTTATTTGGCCTCCCTCACCTATTTGGGTCGTGCCTATATGGAGGAATAAGTCTATTTTAACTCCCAAATCATTGGACCGTGCCATGCCGAGCCGGCCCACCGTGTTGAGGCAGAGGCCCAGACACAACCCAATGGTCGAGCCGGGGCGACATGGGCCCGACACCAGTCAGGCGTGCTATGTCTGGACCGGGCCAAAAGCCCACGCCGTGGGCTGGGCATTTTGGTCATCTATACATATGCCCCTTCATTTGGTGCTAACATGAAAATGAAGCATTTTTTTATTTCAATGAAATATAGTTTGTTTTGAAATTTTAAACACTATAAAAATGCCCGTGCGTTGCAACACGAAATACTATTTTAATTTTATTATTGTTGACTGAAATTTGTCAGTTCTTATCGGATTTCAATAAACTGGTGAGGATCAGTTTTTACTTCGAAATCGAAAAAGTAAACCCTACCCAACACATACCAGGAGCAAAATCATCCAATCAACCGCGAGAAATCCCAAGAAAAAAAAAAGCACGAGCAAAAGCAGGAGAATCGATTTTTACCTTGTGAGGGACATGGCGCTGCTCGCCCGGCCTCTGGGAGAAGAAGCTCACGAGAGAAAGATGGTTCGCCTTGTGGCTTTCGCAGTAGAGGAAAAAAAAACACACACACCGGCCTCATCTTTTCGCTTAGGTTTATACTTATCAACTAAAATTAAAATTTTCAACCTTATTTTGTACTTAATTATAGATTTTTTTATCGTAGTTTATTTTTCAGCCTTTGCTTTAGATCGTTATAATATATATATATAAGTTTTATACATAAATTATTTTTCATTTCAAATATTATGGTTTCGCTTTTTCCTCTATATACCAAACGATGGGCTGACCCCCTTTTCATTTTCTGCCATCACGGTGTTGTCGGTCCCATGTGGCAGTGTCACACAGGAGTAGACACAGCCCCCCGCACGTGGTTGGTGATTTTCATTTTACCCCCTGGTGTATTTCGAATTTGTATTTTCTTAGTCGAGTCTTCCGCTGGAAGGAAAGGGAAGACAGGGCGCGTGGCCTCAATAAAAGCTGGCGCCTTCTTCCATTTTGAAACCCAAATCAATCCCCATTGCCTCTTCTCTGTGGCTGCAAGTGGGGCCCCATGTCGTCCTCGGGTGCGGCGGCGCGGCGGCGACGGCGGAGGAGGCGGCGGCGAGCGGGAGCACGGGCCGTTCCCCATCGAGCAGCTCCAGGTGCGGTGCGGTTCGGTTCTGTCTCTGCCTCCTACCTCCTCTCGATCCGCTCCTACCAGCTTCTTGATTTTCTCTCTGCGCTTGTTTGATGGGTTCTTGATGATTTAGCCGTCAAACCCTAGGTTCTTGGTGTTTTTTCCTCCGTGGGGCGGCGTAGATTTCGAGAGATTGGTCGAGGGTTTGATCGATTTGGGGTTGCATTGTGCTGGGTTTTCCTCCCAATTTGGGAATTCCCCTTTCTGTGTTCTTGGTCCATCGAAGTAAACCCTCATTTTTGACTGCCGCGTGCGTGAATGATTGCCGATACACCGTTATCTTGTGTAAATTGTATGCCAAAATGAGGAACCTGTAATTCGTTGCGCTGTAGTATTTCTGTAATCTTCTTTGACTAAATGAGAGAATTAACGCAATTCTAAGCAGTTTAGTTGCTGTATTAGATAGGAGCTACTGTAGATGATAAAATTCTTAGCTGATAGACTGCTACTTCCCTGAGAAAAGAGGGTTGTGCAGTTACCTTTTCTTTCTGACAAAATCAGAATAGGAAAATCTACATGTTCATGGAGGAAAAACAGTTGAGTTGAATTATATATAAAATTCTTGTGAATTTTGCCGTGTAGGCATCTGGTATAGCTGCGGTTGATGTGAAAAAGCTCAAAGATGCTGGTCTCTGCACGGTGGGTTGTGGTCTACTCACCAAGGAAAGACCTTCTGCAAATTAAAGGGATTAGTGAAGCCAAAGTCGATAAGATAATTGAAGCAGGCAGTAAATGTTGGTAAATTGAAGGGGACACAGTAATGCATTTCTTCTTGCATCAGAACAATCTTTATTTGTGAAGTCCTAAATGTTCACGAATGTCTGGCAGCTCGAAGCTGGTTCCACTGGGATTTACAAGTGCCAGCCAACTTCATGCACAGAGACTTGAGATTATCCAAGTTACAACTGGATCAAGGGAACTTGATAAATCTTGGATGGTAGCCTCTTGGTGCCTTTATTTATTACAGAGTATCTGACAGCACCAAACTCATTGTTTGATGTAATGTGATTTAGAAACACGCAGTGTAATTTGTTCTCATTATTCAACAGGTGGAATAGAAACTGGGTCCATTACAGAGATATATGGTGAATTTCGCTCAGGGAAGACTCATTTGTGCCACACTCTGTGTGTTACATGTCAGGTACCACTACTTCATTACGTTGGATTATCAGACAGTCCATTTGATGAAAAGAATGCTAAGTTTTTTTACTAAACCGTTAGATTTATATACTGTTGACTGCGTTGGGCACCTCTCTCTCATTTCTTGTCTATTCCACTTCAAACTTTACAAATTCGTTAGTGATTTATATTGCAGCTCCCATTGGACCAAGGTGGTGGTGAGGGAAAAGCTTTGTATATTGAATGCAGAGGGCAATTCAGACCACAAAGACTCCTCCAGATAGCAGACAGGTAGTCATGGATATTATGTTACATATGTTGTGCTAAAGATTGACCTGCTAAACGAGATAATTCTAATTTCAGGTTTGGGTTGAATGGTGCTGATGTACTTGAGAATGTAGCTTATGCAAGAGCATATAATACTGATCATCAATCAAGACTTTTACTGGAAGCAGCTTCCATGATGGTGGAGACAAGGCAAGTTCATTCTTTTACAAATTAACCTATGTTCTCTGAAATATATAGTTTTAATAGTGAGAACAGCTAAAGCTATAGTATATTTGATTTAATTATGTACTCCAGTTCGAATCCATGCATGTAATATTGGGCTATCAAGTCCCCTTGGCCGCAGTCTCTCTGAACTGGATGCATATTTTTGCAGGTTGCTATATGATTGTAGATAGTGCAACAGCCTTAACAGAACAGATTCTCTGGTAGAGGGGAGCTTGTCAGCAGGCAAATGCATCTGGCCAAGTTTCTTAGGAGCCTTCAGAAGTTAGCGGATGAGGTACATTAGTATGTGTCACAAAATCATGGAAAATATGTTTATTTAGCTATTTATTGACTTTGATACATTTATCATGCCAATGACAAAACTAGTGTTGCAAGGTAGCTTCTTGCTAATTAATTTGCATGATATTGCTCTCTTACATGTTCATTGTACTGATTGAGTTTGATTGCTTGCTCTAGTTTGGCGTGGCGGTTGGTAATCACGAATCAAGTTGTGGCGCAAGTGGATGGTGCTGCAATGTTTGGGCCACAGATCAAACCTATCGGCGGGAACATCATGGCTCATGCTCCCACAACAAGGTGCTTTATCAAGGAAATCAGATATCTCTCTGCCATGCCTCAGTTCAATTCCTCATATTTTTCTCTACAACGTCAAATTCAAATCTCTGGCAGAGTGCCAGTGCTTCTGTTCAATTCCTCATATTTTTCTCTATAACATGTTTGATGGTGCATATGTATCAGGCTTTTTCTTCGAAAGGGAGAGCGGAGGAGCGGATATGTAAGGTAGTAAGCTCTCCCTGTCTTGCTGAAGCTGAGGCGAGGTTTCAGATATCACCTGAAGGCGTCACAGATGTTAAAGACTGAAAATCCCAAAAACGCCTTCAGGATACAGCACGAGTTTGCAGTCTATCTACAGCCTGCTGTTTGCAATCCCAGTGTGGTGGACGCCTGGATTGATGTAGGCCATCCTGTATTCCTGTTCAACACCACCTGCGATAGCGCCCTGGAATCCTGGAACTGGCAAGTTAACCCAT
>CM020185.1:8736383-8803495 GCA_009805545.1 Oryza longistaminata | reverse complement strand
TTTTCTAGATGACTAACAATAATACTAGGTTAAAAGGAGCATGTGCCCCCTCTTTTGGATACTAGTAGCATTATTGAAAGTGGTTATGGAACTTATGCCTATAGATAATTAAATGGGTCGCCCGGCCCAAGCATGACCAGGCACACGCCGGGCCATGCCATGCCTACCCACAGGTCGCGCCAACGGGCTAGACACGACCCAATAAGACTCGGGTCGTGTCGACCCGAAGGCATGGCAAGCCCATCGTGCTCTCTCCTTGGAATAAGTTTATTTGGCCTCCCTCACCTATTTGGGTCGTGCCTATATGGCAGGAATAAGTCTATTTTAACTCCCTAATCGTTGGATCGTGCCATGCCGAGCCGGCCCACCGTGTTGAGGCAGAGGCCCAGACACAAGCCAATGGTCGAGCCGGGGCGACATGGGCCCGACACCAGTCAGGCCGTGCTATGTCTGGACCGGGCCAAAAGCCCACGCCGTGGGCTGGGCATTTTGGTCATCTATACATATGCCCCTTCATTTGGTGCTAACATGAAAATGAAGCATTTTTTTATTTCAATGAAATTATTAGTTTGTTTTGAAATTTTAAACTACTATAAAAATGCCCGTGCGTTGCAACACGAAAATACTATTTTAATTTTATTATTGTTGACTGAAATTTGTCAGTTCTTATCGGATTTCAATAAACTGGTGAGGATCAGTTTTTACTTCGAAATCGAAAAAGTAAACCCTACCCAACACATACCAGGAGCAAAATCATCCAATCAACCGCGAGAAATCCCAAGAAAAAAAAAAGCACGAGCAAAAGCAGGAGAATCGATTTTTACCTTGTGAGGGACATGGCGCTGCTCGCCCGGCCTCTGGGAGAAGAAGCTCACGAGAGAAAGATGGTTCGCCTTGTGGCTTTCGCAGTAGAGGAAAAATTTGTCCTTGACCAAGAGCCATAACCATTATGTTAATGATGAAAGTTATATAATCTTGTCTTCACTTCTATATAAATCATTTCTACTGTTGTTAAGGATAGCACTCTAGTTTGCATTTGGCATTTTGCATGATCTTTAGAGTCTATGGACACATCATCATGTTGTTTTAACACGGCTATCAGTTATGTCACTGGTTGGTGAAGTCTCTTCTTTTTCTAAACATCGAAGAGGTTTACATACAAGGTTAATTGAATTTTTCAAACTTCAAGAGTGCAAGTTACAACATAGTAGTCACTCATTATCTTTTAGGAAAATATGGACATAAAGTTCATCGATTACAGTTGGGGGTTACACAATAGCTCACCTAGATAACTTTGTAAGTTACATCGTTAGACATAGATATAAAGCTCTCAAGCAATATGTAACCTATATTTGATAAGAGGAGGTATGAGGAGGATAATAAATTCGACCTTAGACTAAAAAAATTGTTGCTAGTAAATTCAATCTCTGACCTCAAAGTTTATTATGTCACATATTTTCCAAGTGGAAAAAAAGTTGTCAACCATTAAAATAAGTAGTGTAAGGGTAGTAGCTTGATAATACCTTCTCACGGGACCCCTCTCCCACTGAAAACAAAAGTAGTGTAGAACCATGCAACATTCATCATGGCTTCACACATCAAATGGTTTTATTTTATGTTGAAATAACCAAATGTTATATGGATAAGAAAATTCTAGTGGGACTACCAAGTGTGCTACATGCTCATGTAATTTAACTCAAGTAACAAAAACTCTCTTTTAGGATCATTTATAACTAGCCACTCAGTCGCGCTTTGTGCAAGCGCTAGCATAACTACATATATGAATGGGCGATTGATCTTAACATTACATGGGTGGTTTCGTGAGAATACTCCCTTTGTCATCAAATATAAGGATTTTTAGGCTTTTAAACAAAGATTAAGGTTGAGTAAAAAAGACTTATATTACTCATTTAGCGAGGGATGGTTGGAGTTGAGACGGTAGTTGAGAGTAGGATGAAAATAAATTTTAATGAGAGGTTAGATTCATGGGGGCAAATAGTACTTTATGAATCCTTGGATAAATTTCAAACACTTGGTATCCTACAAATGTAATTTGAAAACATATGAAATCTCATGTAAACATAGATATATTTTTAAACTTAATATCGAGTCAAGCATATGTAGGACCCAACATCATGTTCATCTTGCCACAAACTGCTTGATTAAGGATAATCATAGAGGTTAATAAATCCCATATGAATTCAAGGTTGAGGCTTCATTTATTTATTTTTCTTTATTTGATCAACTGATTATTTAACCAAACATAGTGTTAACAAATTAGAACAAATGTGTTCTAGAAGCTTCTTGATTGCTCCAAATGGATTCCAGACTCATAGATCATGAGCCTCTTGATTGGTACAATAGTATATGATTCAACGATGTTTTTTTTACCAGTTACATCCAACGGTCCTTGATATTTTAGATGATGTGGCTCATTCTCCGTTGAGATAGCTTGCTGCTTTCACCTATTAAGATTGGTGAAAGTGTGCTGTCATAATCTAAAAACAATACAACTATCTTTCTATGCATGTTAGTTGTGATTTCCCCGAATGATACCAAAGCTGAAGGGGTATTTTTAATATAAATGATATGTAAGTCACAGAATGAATTTCATTTTAAATGTTTCATTTTATATTCAAATTGTCTACCCAACATTTTACAAGACCATATAAGATATATCTTGTGCTTTTGCCATTTATATTGAGCTCCACCTTGCTAGTAATAAATTTCTTTACCTATTGTTATTCTATTTAACATGACATGAATGAATGAACAAATAGCCACATCAAAATAACATTATGTTAACAGGGGCATGTGCCCCCATTCTTTCCTCTCCGTTAAATATTATTGGGTCATAAGGGGCAATATGCCCCTTCTAATTGGGCCAATAGCAATAAGTAACGAGTTATCTCGATCCCAAGAGTGAGAAGAAGGAATTCAATAGCAATATGACGAGGATGTAGTCTATCTGACAAGATAGATTTTAAATTTTTATGGAGGTGTTAACTTCTTGTCTTTGATTAAAGTTAATTTATTTATCTGGGAATATCTTAGGAAAATCATTTTAGAAACTAGATGGCAAAAGTATGTCTCTATCAATAATTTACGAATGTATTAACATTTTGCAATGGAATTGCATATAAAATGTTTATGGGCTACAAATATTTATGTCAATTTGCAAAGTGTCTCTAGGACATGCATATGAATCTATTTTTTTTAGAGCCATTTTGATTATTTGAAATATATGTCTATCAAAAATTTCTAAATATTATAGTTGTTGTAGTGTAAATTCAGAAATTATAAAAGCAATATGAAAACTATAAATGTTATCTTATCCAAAAATGTTGCAAGAAATACACACATCTTTTTCTAAACTTTCAGAGTCAACCCTTAATGCCATTATGTCTATCACGTGTCTCCCAACATATTAGAGTTCATTTAGTTGCACAAACTCAAAACACCTCAATAGGAAGGACCAAACATGTAAAATCATTCCACCAAATATAATAGCATTTGAGTATAATCGATAATTCATACCTTATTGTGGTATCTCCTAGTTATTATTGTAGTTGGAAATAATTTCATAGCATCCCTCACGGCCTCATGCATCTAATAGATGAAAATTGAGATTAAACAAGTGTTACATGCACCAACACTCATTTGATTTATCTCAGGAGACATGAATGGTATGTCTAGATTATTTTATGATTAGCAAAAATGTATTGCACAATCCAATAAAAAAGCAATCTTTTTTGTTTTGAGCATTGAATTTTATTTCATCAAATGAAGACAAAATAGAAGAACATTGTGCTGATCATAAACAAAAATATGAAAATTTTTATAAATAATTTTATTGCACAACTAAAAGCTAAGGATTTAAGATATGAAATCTGCAACTGTTGGCACATGAGTAATAAATTATGACAAGATTATCATGCAAAATAATATGCATAGGCTTATACCACTTTTTCTAGATGACTAACAACAATACTAGGTTAAAAGGAGCATGTGCCCCCTCTTTTGGATACTAGTAGCATTATTGAAAGTGGTTATGGAACTTATACCTATAGATAATTAAATGGGTCGCCCGGCCCAAGCATGACCAGGCACACGCCGGGCCATGCCATGCCTACCCACAGGTCGCGCCAACGGGCTAGACACGACCCAATAAGACTCGGGTCGTGTCGACCCGAAGGCATGGCAAGCCCATCGTGCTCTCTCCTTGGAATAAGTTTATTTGGCCTCCCTCACCTATTTGGGTCGTGCCTATATGGCAGGAATAAGTCTATTCGAACTCCCTAATCGTTGGACCGTGCCATGCCGGGCCGGCCCACCGTGTTGAGGCAGAGGCCCAGACACAAGCCAATGGTCGAGCCGGGGCGACATGGGCCCGACACCAGTCAGGCCGTGCTATGTCTGGACCGGGCCAAAAGCCCACGCCGTGGGCTGGGCATTTTGGTCATCTATACATATGCCCCTTCATTTGGTGCTAACATGAAAATGAAGCATTTTTTTATTTCAATGAAATTATTAGTTTGTTTTGAAATTTTAAACTACTATAAAAATGCCCGTGCGTTGCAACACGAAAATACTATTTTAATTTTATTATTGTTGACTGAAATTTGTCAGTTCTTATCGGATTTCAATAAACTGGTGAGGATCAGTTTTTACTTCGAAATTGAAAAAGTAAACCCTACCCAACACATACCAGGAGCAAAATCATCCAATCAACCGCGAGAAATCCCAAGAAAAAAAAAAGCACGAGCAAAAGCAGGAGAATCGATTTTTACCTTGTGAGGGACATGGCGCTGCTCGCCCGGCCTCTGGGAGAAGAAGCTCACGAGAGAAAGATGGTTCGCCTTGTGGCTTTCGCAGTAGAGGAAAAAAAAAAACACACACACACGGCCTCATCTTTTCGCTTAGGTTTATACTTATCAACTAAAATTAAAATTTTCAACCTTAAATTTGTACTTAATTATAGATTTTTTTATCGTAGTTTATTTTTCAGCCTTTGCTTTTAGATCGTTATATATATATATAAGTTTTATACATAAATTATTTTTCATTTCAAATATATGGTTTCGCTTTTTCCTCCTATATACCAAACGATGGGCTGACCCCCTTTTCATTTTCTGCCATCACGGTGTTGTCGGTCCCATGTGGCAGTGTCACACAGGAGTAGGACACAGCCCCCCGCACGTGGTTGGTGATTTTTCATTTTACCCCCCTGGTGTATTTCGAATTTGTATTTTCTTAGTCGAGTCTTCCGCTGGAAGGAAAGGGAAGACAGGGCGCGTGGCCTCAATAAAAGCTTGGCGCCTTCTTCCATTTTGAACCCAAAATCAATCCCCCATTGCCTCTCTCTGTGGCTGCAAGTGGGGCCCCATGTCGTCCTCGGGTGCGGCGGCGGCGGCGACGGCGGAGGAGGCGGCGGCGGGCGGGGAGCACGGGCCGTTCCCCATCGAGCAGCTCCAGGTGCGGTGCGGTTCGGTTCTGTCTCTGCCTCCTACCTCCTCTCGATCCGCTCCTACCAGCTTCTTGACTTCTCTTCTGCGCTTGGTTTGATGGGTTCTTGATGATTTAGCCGTCAAACCCTAGGTTCTTGGTGCTTTTTCCTCCGTGGGGGCGGCGTAGATTTCGAGAGATTGGTCGAGGGTTTGATCGATTTGGGGTTGCATTGTGCTGGGGTTTTCCTCCCAATTTTGGGAATTCCCCTTTCTGTGTTCTTGGTCCATCGAAGTAAACCCTCATTTCTTGACTGCCGCGTGCGTGAAATGATTGCCGATACACCGTTATCTTGTGTAAATTGTATGCCAAAATGAGGAACCTGTAATTCGTTGCGCTGTAGTATTTCTGTAATCTTCTTGACTAAATGAGAGAATTAACGCAATTCTAAGCAGTTTAGTTGCTGTATTAGATAGGAGCTACTGTAGATGATAAAATTCTTAGCTGATAGACTGCTACTTCCCTGAGAAAAGAGGGTTGTGCAGTTACCTTTTCTTTCTGACAAAATCAGAATAGGAAAATCTACATGTTCATGGAGGAAAAACAGTTGAGTTGAATTATATATAAAATTCTTGTGAATTTTGCCGTGTAGGCATCTGGTATAGCTGCGGTTGATGTGAAAAAGCTCAAAGATGCTGGTCTCTGCACGGTGGAGTCTGTGGTCTACTCACCAAGGAAAGACCTTCTGCAAATTAAAGGGATTAGTGAAGCCAAAGTCGATAAGATAATTGAAGCAGGCAAGTAAATGTTGGTAAATTGAAGGGGACACAGTAATGCATTTCTTCTTGCATCAGAACAATCTTTTATTTGTGAAGTCCTAAATGTTCACGAATGTCTGGCAGCTTCGAAGCTGGTTCCACTGGGATTTACAAGTGCCAGCCAACTTCATGCACAGAGACTTGAGATTATCCAAGTTACAACTGGATCAAGGGAACTTGATAAAATCTTGGATGGTAGCCTCTTGGTGCCTTTATTTATTACAGAGTATCTGACAGCACCAAACTCATTGTTATGATGTAATGTGATTTAGAAACACGCAGTGTAATTTTGTTCTCATTATTCAACAGGTGGAATAGAAACTGGGTCCATTACAGAGATATATGGTGAATTTCGCTCAGGGAAGACTCAGTTGTGCCACACTCTGTGTGTTACATGTCAGGTACCACTACTTCATTACGTTGCGATTATCAGAACAGTCATTTGATGAAAAGAATGCCTAAGTTTTTTTTACTAAACCGTTAGATTTATATACTGTTGACTGCGTTGGGCACCTCTCTCTCATTTCTTGTCTATTCCACTTCAAACTTTACAAATTCGTTAGTGATTTATATTGCAGCTCCCATTGGACCAAGGTGGTGGTGAGGGAAAAGCTTTGTATATTGATGCAGAGGGCACATTCAGACCACAAAGACTCCTCCAGATAGCAGACAGGTAGTCATGGATATTATGTTACATATGTTGTGCTAAAGATTGACCTGCTAAACGAGATAATTCTAAATTTCAGGTTTGGGTTGAATGGTGCTGATGTACTTGAGAATGTAGCTTATGCAAGAGCATATAATACTGATCATCAATCAAGACTTTTACTGGAAGCAGCTTCCATGATGGTGGAGACAAGGCAAGTTCATTCTTTTACAAATTAACCTATGTTCTCTGAAATATATAGTTTAATAGTGAGAACTGCTAAAGCTATAGTATATTTGATTTAATTATGTACTCCAGTTCGAATCCATGCATGTAATATTGGCTATCAAGTCCCCTTGGCCGCAGTCTCTCTGAACTGGATGCATATTTTTGCAGGTTTGCTATTATGATTGTAGATAGTGCAACAGCCTTATACAGAACAGATTTCTCTGGTAGAGGGGAGCTGTCAGCAAGGCAAATGCATCTGGCCAAGTTTCTTAGGAGCCTTCAGAAGTTAGCGGATGAGGTACATTAGTATGTGTCACAAAATCATGGAATATATGTTATTTAGCTATTTATTGACTTTGATACATTTATCATGCCAAATGACAAAACTAGTGTTGCAAGGTAGCTTCTTGCTAATTAATTTGCATGATATTGCTCTCTTACATGTTCATTGTACTGATTGAGTTTGATTTGCTTGCTCTAGTTTGGCGTGGCGGTGGTAATCACGAATCAAGTTGTGGCGCAAGTGGATGGTGCTGCAATGTTTGGGCCACAGATCAAACCTATCGGCGGGAACATCATGGCTCATGCTTCCACAACAAGGTGCTTTATCAAGGAAATCAGATATCTCTCTGCCATGCCTCAGTTCAATTCCTCATATTTTTCTCTACAACGTCAAATTCAAATCTCTGGCAGAGTGCCAGTGCTTCTGTTCAATTCCTCATATTTTTCTCTATAACATGTTTGATGGTGCATATGTATCAGGCTTTTTCTTCGAAAGGGAAGAGCGGAGGAGCGGATATGTAAGGTAGTAAGCTCTCCCTGTCTTGCTGAAGCTGAGGCGAGGTTTCAGATATCACCTGAAGGCGTCACAGATGTTAAAGACTGAAAATCCCAAAAATCGCCTTCAGGATACAGCACGAGTTTGCAGTCTATCTACAGCCTGCTGTTTGCAATCCCAGTGTGGTGGACGCCTGGATTGATGTAGGCCATCCTGTATTCCTGTTCAACCACCACCTGCGATAGCGCCCTGGAATCCTGGATGGAAGTACCCATGGTTTCTTCATTGACATTGCTCTTGTGTTTCAGCGGGGGTGTACAGCAAGTCGCCACAATTTTGGCTTGGCACCAGCGATGTTGTTGTTCACTGTTGATGTTAGACGAGCCAGAATTAGTGTAGATAGTTTTATTTAGCTGGTCCTTGTTTTCTTACCGTTTGTAAATGTAGTTTAACGCATGCTAGGATGTTCTAACGTCGCATTGTATCGGTTAGCAAAAGTTGTATTCAGAGTTCCAAACATGGACTTAAGTTTTCGTTTACATTATATATTCTAACAGGTTTGATTTTGCAACTCTACATATTCGTAATGGGGATGCAAAGACAGTATCAGAATTATACACCAACCAAAATCCTGTGGTGTTGCTTTTACGCATACATTGTTGGAGCACGATTAATCTTGTGATTTAAGGGTTGGACTAGAGCAACTTAAGAGAAATGTAGGTTATAAGATGTCAGCTTAACACATCAAAATCCATAGCAAGCCAGAGAGAAGATTGCAAAATGCAATCCAGACCATCTTCGCAACCAACACCAAAACTATTAACACCAGATAGATGCTTTGGACAAAACTGGGTTATCTTCTGTTGCATAACCCTTTTGTGAATCCAAATCCATAGCAAAGCCAGAGAGAAGATTGCAAAATGCAATCCAGACCATCTTCGCAACCAACACCAAAACTATTAACACCAGATAGATGCTTTAGACAAAACTGGGGTTATCTTCCGTTGCATAACCCTTTTGTGAATCCTCCAAACATTGCATCCACGTAAAGGGCAAATACAACATAGCAAAAAATTGACAGGAAAAACCTTAGATTCCACGGCAGTACATCGGTACATCATATCTCCGTACCAGTGATCATAGGTATAGTTGGATAAGTTCATCGCTCACAACAGATGGTGTCAGAACACCGAGATCAGTCAGAAGCAGCGTGAGATACTGGGGAGGAGTGTAGTCTCTCGCTGAAGTCTCAACCTCCACACCAGCCGGAATTGGAACTCCAAAATCAATGGGTCGGTGAGCTGGTGTCATGTCCTTCTGGTCCAACGGATATAGGCGTGCAAACTACAAAACAGCCAGAAGCAACATCATCAAAGACTTGTTGCATGCCAAAGAGGAAAACAACAATTAATCAGCCGGACACACATCTGCCGTTAGTTGTTATGGAATTCGATTTAGAAACTGCCTTAAATATTCTTGACCAGATTTGATTTCTAGGAGATGTTTTTTCTGCGTACCACCTTATCTAGTTCTAGTTTCAAGCATAACAACGAAAGAGCTTGTCGATCAACAATATGAGCAAAGCAATGTTATTACCTTGTAACTTTCAGCAGCCACATAAACAGGTTTGTTCATACTGTGAGCAACAAGAGCTATCTGGTAAGTGCCCATCATATTGATTATTCCTCCACTTTCAACAACCCCATCAGCACCAACAAACACCATGTCAACTTCATCCATGGAATAAGCAACAGCTGAGTCAATTAGCACCTTAACAGGAATGCCTAATGCTGCAAGTTCATTTGACATTCGTAAACCTGTTCTGTCCGGCCTACCCTCTGCAGTTCAGTACAGTAGCAAACACTCATTAGAAATAAGAAGAGTTAATGATGTGTGATTTGAAAGAATCAATACAGTAACAGGTGGACAAAAGGCTATTACACATATTGATTCCAAAAGTAAGAATGGCATAAGAACACACTATTAAAAAAGTCATAACAATTCAACCTTGTTACCAGTGAATCATGGACACAAATTTTGCTTAATTGTTACAAATATATAGGACTTATCTTCCCTCTGATATGAATTTAATGTAGCACACAAGTTTTTCCACTCATTCATGGAAGTCCTATCGAATTCCGCAGCAATACATAGGCATTGCGCGGAACTGTGCCATGATGTGTTTAAACCCTGGATCACTTTTATTTTTTATATTCCAGTACTCAGTCATGAACTCATGGTAGTTAAGTTGTATGGTTATTTTCCTACTAGAAAAGGTACATTTTGTTGAATAGAACATTTGCATGCAACTAATATATAGTTCACCATCACCAAGCTATTTGTGTAGAATAATGTTGTTGCATCTTTGATAAAATTTGCAAATATAGATGCAGTTTGAAATGCAACCTGATCAATTTACCTGTGCAAAGTACCCGGAAGAGTTTGCGGTTTGATGCAGCTAGCTTTAGAACTTCCAAAACAACTCTGGAATAACCATGTACCAGAATAGTACAACCATCTGAAATAAAATCCTGGCTGAGCATTGCAATTGTCTTACGAGCCTGCACAAACATTGTTCCACGAAATTAGCTAAAGGTGGAAAGTCTCATTTATATAAATAAAAAACTATATTATAACTCTAGAAAACCTTTAAGGATATCTCTCCAAATTTTTCTCCCCTCTCAATTAGGCGTGATTTTGCAGCATCAAACTTCTCATGCTCCAAATGTGATGTTCTTGTTACAAACCGCATGAACAAATCACATGCTGCAGACAAAGAAATGGAAGTGGCATCCCAAGACTGAAACATAGAAAATTTTTTAGGTGTTAACTCTTTAGTCAGAACAACACAAAGGATGCCATAAAGAAATGTGGAGCAACTAGAAGTAGATAACAATCATTTGGCATTCATATGAGATCAGCGAAAATTCAAAACTAACAAGGGGATGCTAGAAGAAAATGATCTAAAATGCCCACAGCTCAAAAATGAAATTATAGTGGTTGATTTAACAATTAAATTACATAAGCTCTTACTGAGATTAAATCATTGTGAGTAACTAACATATCGCATAAATACAAAGTAGACACAGCGTGACCACCATTGCATTCGTGAATGAGATTAGCCATCAAACATTTAGCCTTCGTAGACCAAATATTATGTGGGACTAATGGAAGTTATACTAACAAAAGGTAGAAATGAAATTCCTTAAGCTCCATAACAAACAGTGGAGAATAAAGATTCATTTCTTCAAGCAAATTCTTGATTACAGCTGTGATTAAGTGAAGGTGTAAAACACTGGCACAACTGAAGTTCTGAAATGCTGACAAAAAGGAATTGAATTCATTGTACTGTCTAAATCGTTAACTGGACAACTATTTCTCTCAAGGTGGGCAAAATTGCGGAGCCGGTAACTAATCCACGAATCCGTGCACCCTTGTATGAACGCTGTTAACATGCTATAAACGTACGATGTACGATCCGATTACATCGTTGTATTTGTAACAATTAAATCTTTATAACAAGATCTTACATGATTATATTTTGATGAAAAATTACAAAGTACTTTTATAATATATCTAAATTACTTTTAAATTTCACTAAATTACTTCTTAGACATATAAAAGTAAATTCAATAAAGTCTAAAAGTAATTTACATATATTATAAAAGTAACTTAAAACAAAAAGAAAGTAACTTTGTCACAACATTAGAAATAAATTCGTTGTAGGGTTAAAAATATGATTCTATCTAGAAAATAAATTTAATCAGCACAAATCAGCCCAAGTAAGTTTAACAATTTTTAAAAGTAACTTCAATGTTAATTGGAAGTAACTTTTGCATGGTTCAGAAGTAAGTTATATAAATCTATTTTATGCACTGTTTTTTTTTGCTAAATTTTGCTACAGGACATTGTGACTTCACGGTTTTAGCTCTAGGACACCGCGTGAAATCACTTTTGGGGAAATACACTCAGTAAATGTGGTTATTTACCAAGGGACACAACTTCCATTAAATTAATGTTTTTTGTGTTGACTAGGCAAGAGGGGTTATCTCTTCCTCTCTCTCCCCCTTTTAAATTAATGTTTTTTTTGTGTTGACTAGGCATGAGGGGTTATCTCTTCCCCTCTCTCCCCCTTTCTCTCTTCTCCCGTAGGCGGCGTCGGCTTGCTCAGCGGCGGAGGGAGTCGGCGAGGAGACAGCCGGTGAAGCAGAGCGCGTTCTTGGTCTCGTCATGGCCGTCGGCGATGTAGACGACACTGGCGCTCCCGGCGCAGCCGAAGAATCCCCGGGAGTTCGGCGTCGGCGCGCCGCCACACTCCCGATGGAGATGCAGAGTCAAGCCCTCCTCTTCTACCTTCAATCTCCTGATGGAGAGGTCGAGCAGGGAGTGTGGCGCGGCGTGGTGCGGCTTCGTCTCGCAAGCTCCGGCGGCGAGTGGCGCGACGACTGCTTGGGGAAACGAATCCCCCAGCCTGACGGCGTCTTGACGTCCCTCCTCGGTCGAGCCTTGAACAGCGACAGCAATAGCAGGAACTACTTGGCGGCCGCAGGGTACTCCGGGTCGATATCGGCGGCACGACCTAGCATATGCATCGAAGTTGGGAGGCATGCGTGATTTTAGAGACATTTTTGGGATGACACATGTGCAGGGAATCGGCTTGGAGCTCATCGGAGAAGGAATAATCAACGGCAGAGGCGGAATACCGGTGTCGGGGAAGAAGGGGCCAGCCCAACCCATGGGCGGGCCAACTTACATTTACCACCCCACTTACACTTTTGTCCTCGCTTCATGTAAGAAGGTTTACCCATGAGTGACATGGTTGGAGAGAGAAAGCCTTACAAATTGGTTCCACCCTTACTAAACTAGCAAGATGGTACTAAACATGTGCACATAGCTCAGATGGGCCACACATGCCAAATCCTAATTGGGCCAGGATGTCACAGAGAGTGTTTTCCCCCAAAAACGACTTCATGCGATGTCTTGGAGCTAAAACCACGAAGTCACAATGTCCTGTAGCAAAATTTGCCTTGTTTTTTTTCTTTCACTTTTGTTTTTCATGTAGTATGAGAAAAGAAAATAAAACCTTTGATAGATTGTAAATAACATTGATGGAGTAACTAATGAGAATTAATCATGCATAAGATGTAAAAGTTACTTCCTGATAACATTGAAGTTACTTCCTAACATGTAATAAATTACTTTTAAATTAATGAAATTTTAAATTAATGAAATGTTTGAATATATTCAATATGAATCTCGTTTTATCATATATTTTGAGTGGAGTACAATGATGCAAATAGATCTTAAAAACAATATGTGATTTAAAATATATAAGTTAGACACATACTATTGTAACTTTTAAGTTGAGGGGGATTTGTACTAGATGGAGTGGTCGTTGGATAAGACAAATCAGCGACTGGTAGCTGTCTAGTCACGTCCATATTTTAGATAATAATTGCTAGTTGGTGATGATGTGTTACAATTGCATATTAAGTTTTAGAAGTTAGTGGACATCAAGTAGGGGGGATATCTAGTGAAAACCATCAAATAAGTGAAAACCCATGAAAACCATATCTAAAAGTCTTGTAAATTCATGATACAATTACTAGAGATAGGTATAGGTATGAAATACATTCATACCAAATCCCAAATCCAAACTCAACTAAGACAAATGTTAGATGAATAGTAACATAATACTATTCACCCGAACTTTGTCTTTTTTTCTCAAATGATTTTGAGTTTAGACATGAGATTTGCTATGAATGTATTTCATGCCTATACCTATCTCTAGTAATTGTATCATGAATTTACAAGACTTTTAGATATGGTTTTCATGGGTTTTCACTTATTTGATGGTTTTCACTAGATATCCCCCCTACTTGATGTCCACTAACTTCTAAAACTTAATATGCAATTGTAACACATCATCACCAACTAGCAATTATTATCTAAAATATGGACGTGACTAGACAGCTACCAGTTGCTGATTTGTCTTATCCAACGACCACTCCATCTAGTACAAATCCCCCTCAACTTAAAAGTTACAATAGTATGTGTCTAACTTATATATTTTAAATCACATATTGTTTTTAAGATCTATTTGCATCATTGTACTCCACTCAAAATATGTGATAAAACAAGATTCATATTGAATATATTCAAACATTTCATTAATTTAAAATTTCATTAATTTAAAAGTAATTTATTACATGTTAGGAAGTAACTTCAATGTTATCAGGAAGTAACTTTTACATCTTATGCATGATTAATTCTCATTAGTTGCTCCATCAATGTTATTTACAATCTATCAAAGGTTTTATTTTCTTTTCTCATACTACATGAAAAACAAAAGTGAAAGAAAAAAAACAAGGCAAATTTTGCTACAGGACATTGTGACTTCGTGGTTTTAGCTCCAGGACACCGCACGAAGTCGTTTTTGGGGGAAAACACTCTCTGTGACATCCTGGCCCAATTAGGATTTGGCATGTGTGGCCCATCTGAGCTATGTGCACATGTTGCTAGTTTAGTAAGGGTGGAACCAATTTGTAAGGCTTTCTCTCTCCAACCATGTCACTCATGGGTAAACCTTCTTACATGAAGCGAGGACAAAAGTGTAAGTGGGGTGGTAAATGTAAGTTGGCCCGCCCATGGGTTGGGCTGGCACCTTCTTCCCCGACACCAGTATTCCGCCTCTGCCGTTGATTATTCCTTCTCCGATGAGCTCCAAGCCGATTCCCTGCACATGTGTCATCCCAAAAATGTCTCTAAAATCACGCATGCCTCCCAACTTCGATGCATATGCTAGGTCGTGCCGCCGATATCGACCCGGAGTACCCTGCGGCCGCCAAGTAGTTCCTGCTATTGCTGTCGCTGTTCAAGGCTCGACCAAGGAGGGTCGTCAAGACACCGTCAGGCTGGGGGATTCGTTTCCCCAAGCAGTCGTCGCGCCACTCGCCGCCGGAGCTTGCGAGACGAAGCCGCACCACGCCGCGCCACACTCCCTGCTCGACCTCTCCATCAGGAGATTGAAGGTAGAAGAGGAGGGCTTGACTCTGCATCTCCATCGGGAGTGTGGTGGCGCGCCGACGCCGAACTCCCGGGGATTCTTCGGCTGCGCCGGGAGCGCCGGTGTCGTCTACATCGCCGACGGCCATGACGAGACCAAGAACGCGCTCTGCTTCACCGGCTGTCTCCTCGCCGACTCCCTCCGCCGCTGAGCAAGCCGACGCCGCCTACGGGAGAAGAGAGAAAGGGGGAGAGAGGGGAAGAGATAACCCCTCATGCCTAGTCAACACAAAAAAAACATTAATTTAAAAGGGGGGAGAGAGAGGAAGAGATAACCCCTCTTGCCTAGTCAACACAAAAAACATTAATTTAATGGAAGTTGTGTCCCTTGGTAAATAACCACATTTACAGAGTGTCATTCCCCAAAAGTGACTTCACGCGGTGTCCTAGAGCTAAAACCGTGAAGTCACAATGTCCTGTAGCAAAATTTACCAAAAAAAAACAGTGCATAAAATAGATTTATATAACTTACTTCTGAACCATGCAAAAGTTACTTCCAATTAACATTGAAGTTACTTTTAAAAATTGTTAAACTTACTTGGGCTGATTTGTGCTGATTAAATTTATTTTCTAGATAGAATCATATTTTTAACCCTACAACGAATTTATTTCTAATGTTGTGACAAAGTTACTTTCTTTTTGTTTTAAGTTACTTTTATAATATATGTAAATTACTTTTAGACTTTATTGAATTTACTTTTATATGTCTAAGAAGTAATTTAGTGAAATTTAAAAGTAATTTAGATATATTATAAAAGTACTTTGTAATTTTTCATCAAAATATAATCATGTAAGATCTTGTTATAAAGATTTAATTGTTACAAATACAACGATGTAATCGGATCGTACATCGTACGTATGAGTAGTTTAAGAGGAAATGTTATTGGAAGTATAGGTGGTTCCTATTTGCTTGATGAACTAGTAGTATATTTTCAGTAGAGTAATGGCTTCAGTGGTGTCTCGTTGTAAGACTGAACCGAGAGGCTTCTTGGTTTAGATTTGGCGCTAAAGTATTTAATATCACATGTAAGTGTGCCACATCATCACCCTCTAGAAATTATTGTCTAAAATATTTTAAATATTATGCAAATATGACATATCATTTACAATTTTGTTGTATTTTTAGAATTTAATATACAAGCAATGTCAAATCATTATCTCTACATCATTTTCACATTATTTAAATGTATGCATCTACCATTTCTATAACGTATAGCATATATTCATCCATATATTCCGTAGCAAAGCGCGGGATATCAACTAGTAAAACTGTAAGATCATATATGTATCCCTCAACCTAAAACTATATATAACAACTCCATCAACTATTAATACCGTGCAAAATGACTCCTTCAATTGTTTTATAGTGTTTTTTGCTAACGTGGCATCCTTCGTGACACTTTGACCAGGTCGTGTACTAACTTGGCAGCTACTTGGCATATAGGTGGCAATACAGTCAAGAACAAATAAAAAATATATGTGGGAACCACATGTCAGTGAACGCTTTCTCATTTATCCTCTCACCTCTTCTCTCTCATTCATATGTGTCCTCTATCTCCTGGGTCAGGGTGGCGATCGGCGGCAAGTCCCGCGCGAGCTCGAGCTCGGCCTCGATTGGCGTGTGCGACGGGAGGCAACAACGGGCCGAGATGGCGCCACCGCGGAAGAAGCCCTATCCCCACCATTAGCATTTACCGCCTTGTTGATGACAATAGAGGACAACAGAGGGAGAGGCTGAGGCTGAGACCATCACCACCACTAAGGCCGCCTTCAAGGCAATCCCGTCGCTCGAGGCCGGCAGCATCCTTGCAGGGAGAGGGAGCCACGGAGGAGCGTCGGATGGGGCTGCCGCCGCCGCCACCGAGGAGAGCCACATCACTCTCCAATGAGTGGTTCAGATCTGACCATAAGAGGAGGTGGTGACTGCTCTGGCAACCTGATCCACTGGGAAGTAGGAGTAGGGTGGCGGTGGTCTCGTCTCCAACTCTAGCGCGACATTACCACCAACTCTGGCGTGACATCACCAACACAGATGCCATCCACCATGACCACCACTACCGGTGCTCACAATAGTCCATCGCACTCCTGACGCGGTCCTGACGGCAAGCTCGAGGTGGCTAGCCAACCGGAGGGAGGCGACGCGGTCGTCGCGTCGAGGAGCCACTACCACGGCTTGATGCTCCGGTTCTCCAATTACCGCATCAAGGAGCCATCGCCGCAGTCGCCGTGACATCGAGGAGCCGAAGCTGCAGCCTGCTGCTTCAGTTCTCCCATCACCGTTGGGCCTCCTCGCTATCATCGAGACTGAGGTAGATGTAGAGAATACGAAGGCATTGTGATGGTGGCGAGCGTGAGGGCGAGCAGATACAGAAGTGTTATTATTTAAAATCAATATATGTGCAAGAAATGTTAGTTCTCCCTTTAATTATTATGATAGTTGACGGTCGAAATTGGTACTTAACAACTATTAAACAGTCACAAGTCTAATTTGGCCTCCGAAGACATCACTATCTTAAAACTAACTTAGCCTCTTCATGCCAACTCCGATTTGAGTGATCATGGATTTTTTTGAAAGCTTATCTCGTCGCTTTTCAAACACATCCGGTCTTATATCAAAATTCATACCGAGTTAACAGGAATCGTTAAAACATGACAATGTTATTACTGAAACCGAACTTATACCTCGGGCCTTTTAATAGACTAGGCCCATCTCGGGAGCGCTTCTCTTCACCTCCACGGAGCACTTATCCCTACCTCTATTTTTTTTTTCTTTATGAATATCTATGTACACCCTCTAGTCCTCGGTCGTTTAGTCGGTGACTATAGATCCAGAGTCCCAATAGTTGGTGTTTTGATTTGTCGGATCGATTAGATCTCTTTCTTTGTGCTTAATTACATATTCGTCATATTTAATTTTCATCTTACCTTATTTTTATAGTGTTCTCTTGTTTGCATTGCATGGATCATCAACCATGTGTGGTACAACATCGTTTGTGGTGTAGCGGTTGCACGGCCTTCTGAACTTGTTGTGGTTGGTAGCCACATTGCAAACGTCGCATTCGATCAAAGTAAGATTTATCCCCTCTTCAGAAGATCGAGCCACGAGAGAGCGTTTTGACATTTGTATGTTCTACCTCCGGCGGCCACCGCCGGACGCCGCCCCTTCTCCCCGCCGGCCCCCGCCCATCTCCCCGCTGCTCGTCGGCCGTTGCGCAGAAGAGAGAGGAGAGGGGGGAGAGAGATGAAGAGAGGGGAGATGGGGAGTGAGATTTACATGTGGGGCCCATGTGGGCCCCACCTTTTTTAATTATTGTTTTTGTGTAACTAACATGTGGGTCCCACGGGTATTTTTTTTCCAAAATCGTATTGCCACGTAAGCGCCACGTCAATGCCACGTGGGACGGAGACCTAGTCAAACGAGCCACGTAAGCGCCACGTCAGCCAAAACCGCTATCCAAACTGCCTTAGGACCTTATGCGCCCGGTTTTTGTAAGTTAGGGGACGGGTCGTACCTGGTTTTTGGGTTAAGGGATGAATATCGGACTAAGCGACAAATATAGGGATCTAAAGTGAACTTATTCCCACTAGAAAATAAGGAAATTAGAGAAAGGCCATCAAAATTGCATCCATTTGCCGTCCGTTTGGGCCTCTGTAGGCCAGATGGCCAATCTTACTATACTTGAATACTTGATGGGGGAGTGGGGGACATATCCGGTTAAAACCATCGAATAAGTGAAAACCTGTGAAAACCATATCTAAAAGTTTTGTAAATACATGATACAATTACTAGAGATAGGTATAGGTATGAAACACATTCATACCAAATCCCAAATCCAAACTCAACTAAGACAAATGTTAGATGAATAGTAACATAATACTATTCACCCGAACTTTGTCTTTTTTTCTCAAATGATTTTGAGTTTAGACATGAGATTTGCTATGAATGTATTTCATGCCTATACCTATCTCTAGTAATTGTATCATGAATTTACAAGACTTTTAGATATGGTTTTCATGGGTTTTCACTTATTTGATGGTTTTCACTAGATATCCCCCCTACTTGATGTCCACTAACTTCTAAAACTTAATATGCAATTGTAACACATCATCACCAACTAGCAATTATTATCTAAAATATGGACGTGACTAGACAGCTACCAGTTGCTGATTTGTCTTATCCAACGACCACTCCATCTAGTACAAATCCCCCTCAACTTAAAAGTTACAATAGTATGTGTCTAACTTATATATTTTAAATCACATATTGTTTTTAAGATCTATTTGCATCATTGTACTCCACTCAAAATATGTGATAAAACGAGATTCATATTGAATATATTCAAACATTTCATTAATTTAAAATTTCATTAATTTAAAAGTAATTTATTACATGTTAGGAAGTAACTTCAATGTTATCAGGAAGTAACTTTTACATCTTATGCATGATTAATTCTCATTAGTTACTCCATCAATGTTATTTACAATCTATCAAAGGTTTTATTTTCTTTTCTCATACTACATGAAAAACAAAAGTGAAAGAAAAAAAACAAGGCAAATTTTGCTACAGGACATTGTGACTTCGTGGTTTTAGCTCCAAGACATCGCACGAAGTCGTTTTTGGGGGAAAACACTCTCTGTGACATCCTGGCCCAATTAGGATTTGGCATGTGTGGCCCATCTGAGCTATGTGCACATGTTTAGTACCATCTTGCTAGTTTAGTAAGGGTGGAACCAATTTGTAAGGCTTTCTCTCTCCAACCATGTCACTCATGGGTAAACCTTCTTACATGAAGCGAGGACAAAAGTGTAAGTGGGGTGGTAAATGTAAGTTGGCCCGCCCATGGGTTGGGCTGGCACCTTCTTCCCCGACACCGGCATTCCGCCTCTGCCGTTGATTATTCCTTCTCCGATGAGCTCCAAGCCGATTCCCTGCACATGTGTCATCCCAAAAATGTCTCTAAAATCACGCATGCCTCCCAACTTCGATGCATATGCTAGGTCGTGCCGCCGATATCGACCCGGAGTACCCTGCGGCCGCCAAGTAGTTCCTGCTATTGCTGTCGCTGTTCAAGGCTCGACCGAGGAGGGACGTCAAGACGCCGTCAGGCTGGGGGATTCGTTTCCCCAAGCAGTCGTCGCGCCACTCGCCGCCGGAGCTTGCGAGACGAAGCCGCACCACGCCGCGCCACACTCCCTGCTCGACCTCTCCATCAGGAGATTGAAGGTAGAAGAGGAGGGCTTGACTCTGCATCTCCATCGGGAGTGTGGCGGCGCGCCGACGCCGAACTCCCGGGGATTCTTCGGCTGCGCCGGGAGCGCCGGTATCGTCTACATCGCCGACGGCCATGACGAGACCAAGAACGCGCTCTGCTTCACCGGCTGTCTCCTCGCCGACTCCCTCCGCCGCCGAGCAAGCCGACGCCGCCTACGGGAGAAGAGAGAAAGGGGGAGAGAGGGGAAGAGATAACCCCTCATGCCTAGTCAACACAAAAAAAACATTAATTTAAAAGGGGGGAGAGAGAGGAAAGATAACCCCTCTTGCCTAGTCAACACAAAAAACATTAATTTAATGGAAGTTGTGTCCCTTGGTAAATAACCACATTTACTGAGTGTATTTCCCCAAAAGTGATTTCACGCGGTGTCCTAGAGCTAAAACCGTGAAGTCACAATGTCCTGTAGCAAAATTTAGCAAAAAAAAACAGTGCATAAAATAGATTTATATAACTTACTTCTGAACCATGCAAAAGTTACTTCCAATTAACATTGAAGTTACTTTTAAAAATTGTTAAACTTACTTGGGCTGATTTGTGCTGATTAAATTTATTTTCTAGATAGAATCATATTTTTAACCCTACAACGAATTTATTTCTAATGTTGTGACAAAGTTACTTTCTTTTTGTTTTAAGTTACTTTTATAATATATGTAAATTACTTTTAGACTTTATTGAATTTACTTTTATATGTCTAAGAAGTAATTTAGTGAAATTTAAAAGTAATTTAGATATATTATAAAAGTACTTTGTAATTTTTCATCAAAATATAATCATGTAAGATCTTGTTATAAAGATTTAATTGTTACAAATACAACGATGTAATCGGATCGTACATCGTACGTATCAGTAGTTTAAGAGGAAATGTTATTGGAAGTATAGGTGGTTCCTATTTGCTTGATGAACTAGTAGTATATTTTCAGTAGAGTAATGGCTTCAGTGGTGTCTCGTTGTAAGACTGAACCGAGAGGCTTCTTGGTTTAGATTTGGCGCTAAAGTATTTAATATCACATGTAAGTGTGCCACATCATCACCCTCTAGAAATTATTGTCTAAAATATTTTAAATATTATGCAAATATGACATATCATTTACAATTTTGTTGTATTTTTAGAATTTAATATACAAGCAATGTCAAATCATTATCTCTACATCATTTTCACATTATTTAAATGTATGCATCTACCATTTCTATAACGTATAGCATATATTCATCCATATATTCCGTAGCAAAGCGCGGGATATCAACTAGTAAAACTGTAAGATCATATATGTATCCCTCAACCTAAAACTATATATAACAACTCCATCAACTATTAATACCGTGCAAAATGACTCCTTCAATTGTTTTATAGTGTTTTTTGCTAACGTGGCATCCTTCGTGACACTTTGACCAGGTCGTGTACTAACTTGGCAGCTACTTGGCATATAGGTGGCAATACAGTCAAGAACAAATAAAAAATATATGTGGGAACCACATGTCAGTGAACGCTTTCTCATTTATCCTCTCACCTCTTCTCTCTCATTCATATGTGTCCTCTATCTCCTGGGTCAGGGTGGCGATCGGCGGCAAGTCCCGCGCGAGCTCGAGCTCGGCCTCGATTGGCGTGTGCGACGGGAGGCAACAACGGGCCGAGATGGCGCCACCGCGGACGAAGCCCTATCCCCACCATTAGCATTTACCGCCTTGTTGATGACAATAGAGGACAACAGAGGGAGAGGCTGAGGCTGAGACCATCACCACCACTAAGGCCGCCTTCAAGGCAATCCCGTCGCTCGAGGCCGGCAGCATCCTTGCAGGGAGAGGGAGCCACGGAGGAGCGTCGGATGGGGCTGCCGCCGCCGCCACCGAGGAGAGCCACATCACTCTCCAATGAGTGGTTCAGATCTGACCATAAGAGGAGGTGGTGACTGCTCTGGCAACCTGATCCACTGGGAAGTAGGAGTAGGGTGGCGGTGGTCTCGTCTCCAACTCTAGCGCGACATTACCACCAACTCTGGCGTGACATCACCAACACAGATGCCATCCACCATGACCACCACTACCGGTGCTCACAATAGTCCATCGCACTCCTGACGCGGTCCTGACGGCAAGCTCGAGGTGGCTAGCCAACCGGAGGGAGGCGACGCGGTCGTCGCGTCGAGGAGCCACTACCACGGCTTGATGCTCCGGTTCTCCAATTACCGCATCAAGGAGCCATCGCCGCAGTCGCCGTGACATCGAGGAGCCGAAGCTGCAGCCTGCTGCTTCAGTTCTCCCATCACCGTTGGGCCTCCTCGCTATCATCGAGACTGAGGTAGATGTAGAGAATACGAAGGCATTGTGATGGTGGCGAGCGTGAGGGCGAGCAGATACAGAAGTGTTATTATTTAAAATCAATATACGTGCAAGAAATGTTAGTTCTCCCTTTAATTATTATGATAGTTGACGGTCGAAATTGGTACTTAACAACTATTAAACAGTCACCAAGTCTAATTTGGCCTCCGAAGACATCACTATCTTAAAACTAACTTAGCCTCTTCATGCCAACTCCGATTTGAGTGATCATGGATTTTTTTGAAAGCTTATCTCGTCGCTTTTCAAACACATCCGGTCTTATATCAAAATTCATACCGAGTTAACAGGAATCGTTAAAACATGACAATGTTATTACTGAAACCGAACTTATACCTCGGGCCTTTTAATAGACTAGGCCCATCTCGGGAGCGCTTCTCTTCACCTCCACGGAGCACTTATCCCTACCTCTATTTTTTTTTCTTTATGAATATCTATGTACACCCTCTAGTCCTCGGTCGTTTAGTCGGTGACTATAGATCCAGAGTCCTAATAGTTGGTGTTTTGATTTGTCGGATCGATTAGATCTCTTTCTTTGTGCTTAATTACATATTCGTCATATTTAATTTTCATCTTACCTTATTTTTATAGTGTTCTCTTGTTTGCATTGCATGGATCATCAACCATGTGTGGTACAACATCGTTTGTGGTGTAGCGGTTGCACGGCCTTCTGAACTTGTTGTGGTTGGTAGCCACATTGCAAACGTCGCATTCGATCAAAGTAAGATTTATCCCCTCTTCAGAAGATCGAGCCACGAGAGAGCGTTTTGACATTTGTATGTTCTACTGCTTTGCGAAAAAGTATATTATATTTTATAGTAAAACTAGGCAGATGCTATGCATTGCAACCAGATTTAAGAGAAGACTAGCAGCTATATTACCTGCATTAAAAAAATGACCAGCCTATTGCATGATACTGTCATTGTTTTTGTGTGTATGGTATTGCTTCAAACACCCGCTCTAATTAGAATTTTTGTCTACTTTGGCCTTTGGGTATGGTTTGCTGCTTGAACCGTGGTTTCTAATATAGTGCTTTTGTTTCGGGGTTTGTCTCAGTTTCTGAATCTTGATTTGATTTGTGTGCTTTAGACTTGCTGCGTGAGCTTTGATCATGTACCAAGTTGGCATTGCCATTGCCTCATTGTTTTCCTCTTGGGTTTGTGTCCATGCAGAGCTGCTAGAAGGAAATTTAGTCGAGTTACACGCACCTATCTGGTGATCTGTAGGTTAAAATCATGAGTGGTTATGTATCATATATATGTGATACGTATTTGGCCATTCCAATCGAAGGTGTGCAATAATTCCTGCAGCTGAGTTTGTTGAATGTTGCCAAGACTACTGATTCAAGTGAGAAGTGACACAGCAAGCAACCCTTAACCAGTGGCACTTGTAGCAAGTACTTTCTTATTCAGGCTGAAGAAGCGACGTATCTAGAGTGTTGGGTTGCTGCTTCTTTGGTCTTTGCTAGTGCCAAATGCGGTAGCAACTAGCACGTATGGCAAATTGGCAATGCATGACGTTAGTATTAGGAAATAGGAGATGATCTTCTACTACTGATGTGAGATTTTAATGCAGGTAAGGCTGCTTATTCAAGAATATACTATATAATATAAAATCCAGTGTGCTAGCTACCGGAAGTACAGCTGCTGCCTGCTGTTGTCTTTTTATTTCAGAGTTTGTGTATGCATGGCCCGTATGCGTGGAGTCCATAAAATTCATACACAACCTTTTTTTTCATATGGCTGAGAACCTTGGTGATGGTTTTTACCATCAAGGGTTTGATGAAGGGGTAGGATTGTTTGATATTGATATGTTACTTTTTGGTGGAGTTCCCGGTAACTACTTTCTGGGTGTGCTTATGGTTATGATGCTGGTATGGTGGTGGTGGGGGTGGAGGAGGAGGTGGAGGTCCACCGTACAACAGTGCCGATATCCATGGGCTGCATCCAGATAGTATGTTTTTTATTCTCTTATTTCTCTTTCAAGGAAACATCTTAACCATAATACAATTTTTTTTTGCTGTTAGATTTTAATCGCTACATTGTGAGATTTAAGGGAGTTACCGAAGACATAAATGGTGGGTAAATGTTGTGTATTATGTCTAATCCTAATAATTTTACCAACTCCAGATAATGATGGCCTCCGTGGTATGCTGCACTCTATCAGTTTCTCTTTTTTCACCTCTATTTTTTATTTGTGTGTCTTAGTAACTGCTTCTGGGATGTTTGTTTCCACCTTTATTTTCTATCTGTTGTTGTTGTTGTTAATGATCTGCTCCTAATGGATATGGATCCAAATGTTGAAGAAGAAGACGAACAATTGGTCCAGGATAACCATAAGTGGCAGTTTGTCAGGGATTATCCAAGATGAAGGTAAAGACACATCTAATAATCTAAAGTTACATCTTTTGTTAGCTTTTGATTGGTCCACTTAGCGTCCCCTACTTTGGAGAAAAATCATAAATTTATGCTGAGAAAAAACAACTAACAATCATATGTGAGAAAAAATCTAGAGAAAAATATCACATTAGGATTCTAGAGGCTTCCAAAACTATTTTCCATTTCCAACCACATGAACTTCTACTCCTTTGCCTTCTATAAATATACCACGCCTAACTCTACAATATATAATAAACCTAAAATTATTAAGCAAAAAAACAATCTAAAACAACGAATTTACATTCATTTTCCTTCTTTAAATATCCTATGCCTACTCGGTACTACTCATATAACTCTAGAATATATACTAAACCCAAAATTATTACACAAAAAAATCCAAAACAAAGAAAGAAAACCAATTTTATTTTATGAAAACTCTAAAATTTCAAATAAGAAAAGAAGTACTCCCTCTATATTTTAATGTATGACGCCGTTGACTGTTTGATCAATATTTGACCATTCGTCTTATTTAAAAATTTTAGACTTATCAGTCAGCAAGACCAGTGTATTTTAAACTGCTAGATTACTATTAAACTACCAGTCATGAGATTACTGTTAAACTGTCAGTAATGATTAGTATGTTGCCTAGCCTACTGCAGGTGGATGTGAAGATGAAAAAAATGTGTCTTTCCCTTCTTCTTGGATAATCCCTGACAAATTGCCACTTATGGTTATCCTGGACCAATTATTCATCTTCTTCTTCAGTATTTGGATCCATATCCACTAGGAACATAAACACGCCCTCTGCAAACATTCCAGAAGCAGATCATTATGACACAACAACAACATCAACAACAGATAGAAAATAAAGGTGAAAACAAACATCCCAACATCAACAACAGATAGAAAATAAAGGTGAAAACAAACATCCCAACATCAACAACAGATAGAAAATAAAGGTGAAAACAAACATCCCAACATCAACAACAGATAGAAAATAAAGGTGAAAACAAACATCCCAACATCAACAACAGATAGAAAATAAAGGTGAAAACAAACATCCCAACATCAACAACAGATAGAAAATAAAGGTGAAAACAAACATCCCAACATCAACAACAGATAGAAAATAAAGGTGAAAACAAACATCCCAACATCAACAACAGATAGAAAATAAAGGTGAAAACAAACATCCCAACATCAACAACAGATAGAAAATAAAGGTGAAAACAAACATCCCAACATCAACAACAGATAGAAAATAAAGGTGAAAACAAACATCCCATAAGCAGATTATTAAGAGACACAAATAGAAAAATAGAGGTGAAAAAAAAACTCATAGAGTGCTTCATACCACAAAGACCATCATTATCTGGAGCTAGTAAAATTATTAGGATTAGACATAATACACAACATCTGCCAACCATTTATGTCTTCGGTAACTCCCTTAAATATCACAATGTAGCGATTGAAATCCAACAGAAAAAAATAAATTGTATGGTTAAAATGTTTCCTTGAAAAAGAATAAAAGAATCAGAAACATACTATCTGAAAGCAAGCCGTGGATGTCGGCCCATGGATGTCGGCACCGCTGTACGGTGGACCTCCACCTCCTCCACCCCGACCACCACCTTACCACCTGCATCATAACCACTCCACCCCCACCACCACCTTACCACCTGCATCATAACCATAAGCACACCCAGAAATTAGTTACCAGCAATGGGAACTCCACCAAAAAGTAACATATCAATATCAAACAATTCTACCCCTTCATCAAACCATTGATGGAAAAAACCATCACCAAGATTCCCAGCCATATGCAAAAAAGAAGGTTGTGTATGAATTTTATAGACTCCACGCATACGGGCCATGCATACACAAACTCTGAAATAAAAAGACAGCAGCAGCTGTACTACCGGTAGCTAGCACACTGGATTTTATATTATATAGTATATTCTTGAACAAGCAGCCTTATCTGCATTAAAATCCCATATCAAAGAAGTTAATGATGGCTGGATTTCTTGTTCAACAAACAATTGTCATAAGCATTTGATTGTCAAAACATCAATTTTTACTAATTAAAAATGTTAAGATGTTAAACAATGCAACTCTTAATGTGTTTTAAGCATTCTTTCAACATCAGATAAGAAGTACATCCGAGAACAATAGACTCACAGTTATTTATTCTTCTTCTGAGAAGCTCTATATTTTGACCAATCGTCCAAGGTTTTCCGGTGAACAACATTCATTTTTATCTTTCTTTTTTCTCGGATGATGTTTTATGCATCCTTCCAGTTTTCAGCAATGCCCAATGCTACTAGAACTGCACACACAACACAAGCGCTTCTTCCATGACCTGATGCAGTCATGCACAAGACATAAGAGTGCACACACAATATTCAAACGTAATTAGCAGCTGCAATTATGTACAAAACTAGATTACAGAACTACAGTCCTTATGTCAACGTTAAAAAAAGGTGGAATATATGAAGAGAGATAGGTCGTTACTAACCAAACGCACAATGTACATAAACTGGTTTTCCTTTAGCTCTCTTTTCACATGCCCAGCGTGCCGCAAATTCAATTTGGGATATCGTCGGGGCTCTTGTATCCCAAGTAGGAACACAAAGATACTCATTTGTTGGGACAAAATCACTTCTTGGCAACTCGCAAGTGCAATCAATAACAGAGGGGTCTCCTAGGGGCAAATGCTTCAACATAAACGGCCATCCTCCTAGATAAACGCCTTCAGTGATCATGTTATACACAGCCTCCTTCTTCCTCATATGTCTCTTCACAGTTGCATATACCCGGGCAAGTATCAAGAAAGGACCAAAAAGTACACTTGACCAAATTGGAAACCTCCCCTTTGAATTCTTTCCCAACATCCAAGGTATGTTGATGGAATTGTGGGATGCAACAGCGATGATATAGGCAATTGTACTGGTGGCTAGAAAAGGAACCGCAACAATTCTTAAGCCAATCTTCCACAGACCAACAGACGTGACCAGAAGAGATGTTCCAGCGATGCCAATCACCTTGGATATCCCCATTATCGCCCGCTTGAACTAAAACCTCTTCTTTTGGATTATGAAGGTCAGATCTGTATCAAGATTTGCATCAGCGGATTCTTGCAATAGAACGGCGAAAAACAAAAGGTAGTTTTGGCATGTACGGAGTCTTGAATTACATCTAATTAAGATATGGATAGTTTAGGAAAATTCGTAACAGTTGATATGGATTATAAAGCAAAATTCACAACCAATTTAGCAGCGAGCATCAATTAACAGTTACATAAGTGGTGTAAGCTTGACCAATGCAGGCAATGAGGCAAGTTATATAAAATTAGGGGTGAAAACGGAGCGGATTTGGACGGATAGTTTCTATACCATATCCTAAACCATATTTTTAAAGCGGATGCGGAGCGGGTGCGGATGGCGTGCGGATGCAGATTATTTCGGACGTCGGATTCGGTACGGACTCGGTGCGGACTCGGTTCGGAAACGGAATAAAATTGTCGGATATTAAGTTTGTATTCAATCCATACAACAAGAGGGCAGCAATACGATGACAAAACATCTGAACATGATTTATGATCTCAGCTATCTAGGAAAAACCAGGCAAAACACATCAATAATATAATTTTGCTTAACTAGTAAAGTGCAGCTTGCGTAATTGATAATATAAAAAAAAAAAAACCTAGGGCATGACAATGTAGTAGTACTAATTAATTGAAGGCACCAACAACGAATCAGCCAACCAAAAAAACAATCCATAAAACTGGAACATGTAACAAACAGGATGGATCAAGAACCAACAACGAGCAGCATCAGCCAAGTAGTAGCGGACCTAACACGGGGAGCAGGGGATTCAGCGCGAGGAGGTGAGGCCGCACAGGGGAGGAGCCGTGCGTCTTCTCGACGGCCGCGTGCGCGAGGAGGAAGAGGAGGAGGAGACGACGCCAACCTCCCTGGCTCGCACTGCAGATCGGAGACGTAGAGAAACTTTTTCCCTTTTTCTGATGGAGGAAACCAACAGAGGTGCAAGAAGAGTGGCGTGCCATTCATTTGCCAAGAGAGGAATAGATGGAGGAGGAAGAAAGTCATCTTGGCCATTCGCTATATATTTTTTTCTATTTCTCAGTAATTTTTAGTACTATTTGAAATTAAAATTCGTGACACTGGTAGTATTACCTCCCTTGTTTTTTACTTGTGTTTTGAACATCGAAATATTTTCACTGCATATGTTCTATTACTATTTTTTTTCTAATTGTTTCTAGTAAAAAGCTATTAAATGTATAATAATATAAGAATGTTTTTCATCACAAATCTATCAGTATCAATTACGAAATTTCTTCAATTCACTTATAATATATGAATCTCATTCAAATTTCATATCACCCCACCCCTAGCCAGTGACGAATCCAATTACTGAGGTTCCAATTCTTATCAAATAATGTAACCACTGCTCCTAATCATCAAAATCATTGTTACAGCAAAAACAGTTAGACCTTATACGAGACTATTAGACTAGACAAGTACAAGTATTAAGTATTAAGCCTAATATAGGTTGTGATAGTAAATTTCCTAACCATTAATCTATTAAAATATTTTTTATTAACTTTCTTTTTTTTCTCACCATGTAACAGAAAATTCTTTTATTATGAGCTAAGAATTGTTGTTAACCTCAACATTTATGTTTCTCCCTCTTTTCTTCTCTCTATTCCATGTAAAAAACTGCTCCCTCTATATTTATCCTACACATACCAATAAAACATATTAAAAATACTATAATATCCCCACTTTATCAAATCCTAATACAATTAGTTTTCATTTTATTTAATTTAAATGCATTTATTCTATAATTTCATAAAGTAGGATGTAATAATTATTTAAAAGTAAATTTATTTTGAGTATCCACCTGCAGTAGGCTAGGCAGCAGACTAATCATGACTAGTTTAACATTAATCTCATGACCGGCAGTTTAATAGTAATCTAGCAGTTTAAAGTAAACTGGCCTTGCCGATTGATAAGTTTAAATTTTTTGAATAAGACGAATGGTCAAATGTTGATTAAACAGTCAACGGCGTTATGCACTAAAATATAGAGGGAGTACTTCGTTTCTTATTTGAAATTTTAGAGTATTCATAAAATATTTTAGAAAGAAAATTGTGAACCATTATTTTAGTTTTGACAAATGTATGTATGATATTAAAAAAAATTTATGAATGTATGTATAAATAATTTATTTATTATGAATAAAAGTGAAAAACATATTTGTCACAAAAAAAATAGAACTTGTATGTTATGTCAAGAAAAACTAATAAATTTAATGTGTCATTTTATACATAAATTTTAATGAATTCAAACAAGTAAAATAAATTTTGAGATTCATCAGAATTAATTGGTTTAAATATATTTGCTTGTGGATTTGAATTTTTGAAAAGATTATTCATTTAGTATATTCAGTTTTTTAAACATATCCTATGTAAGAAAAAAACACAATTTTTTTTAGCTGAGTAGGTATTAATGATCCTATTCTGTGATAAAAACAAGGTTGTATTCTTTCTTTCTTTGTTTTGGATTTTTTTTAATAATTTTGGGTTTACTATATATTCTAGAGTTATATGAGTAGTACCGAGTAGGCGTAGGATATTTAAAGAAGGAAAATAAATGTAAATTCGTTGTTTTAGATTGTTTTTTTTGCTTAATAATTTTAGGTTTATTATATATTGTAGAGATAGGCGTGGTATATTTATAGAATGCAAAGGAGTAGTTCATGTGGTTGGAAATGGAAAATAGTTTTGAAAGCCTCTACCAGCAGCAGCAGCAGTAGACCGAGCTCGCGTCGATCACGGCCATGGCGATCGAGCTCATGGCTGCCCCTTTTTGAGAGCACGCCATTGACACGCTGCCGTTGTGTGTTCCTGACACCCTGACGACGATCGATCGATGATGAATGTTTCTGTTCATAGCTCATGATCATCCGTAGATTAATTAGGTGTAGGTTATCAGCATTGATCGATTTAATTGCATCATATATAGTCTAAAATTTTAGTTTAGTTTTGCTTTTAATCTATGCATGAAAAATATTGGCTAATTAATCTAGATTTAGTTTGGTAATTATGGGATGTGTGTGATGTGATACTAACACTGTTGTATCTCCCACACCTGTGAATTTGTAAGCATCTTTAGGATAGATATAGATAGATTAGATCATGCATTATTATTATCGGTAGATTTCGTTGTTACTTCGAGTTGGGATTTATTCTCTGAATAAAATAAATTTCTCTCTTCTGTCAACAGAATGTGTATGTGTTCTGTCTCCTGACTGCATGAATAAATGTGTGATGTGTTCATCAGTGTTGCTGTTTCGTTACTTGTTTTTTCGTTGCAATGTTGCTCGAGCTTTTTATCTGCTTAATTATGGCAGGAGAGAATGCCGTCATTGGGGGAAGTTACTAGGTACTACTAATCAATCGTTAAGACCAATACCAATTGTGCATTCACATTGGGTAATAAATTCTGTAGGATTAAGAGCAAATATTGATTAAATATCACTAATTATAGTGTCAACTAGCACTGGCCGTTTCACATATTGAGGTCAAGCTGTGACACTGCTAAAGATCGACCGTATTACAGTCTCACAGCAAAGGAATACTATTATGTACGATGTCCATAATTTAGGTATCATTAATTTTAATATTTTTATTTCAAAAAAATAATATTTTATTAAGGGATTTAGTCTATGTGATTTCTTACTGGCCTCCAATCTGAGAACTCCGTAGGTGGAGAATGGAGTAATATCATTCTTATATAATATTCTGAATTGCCCCGCAAAAAAAAATATCCTGAATTGGCATGCTCAGGATAAAAGAGATTTGGAATTTTATTCAAAACAAACGGGCATTTGGTCTAGTGGTATGATTCTCGCTTAGGGTGCGAGAGGTCCCGAGTTCAATTCTCGGAATGCCCCTGAGGCTTTTTTTTAATATTTTTTGTAGTTTCAGCTCGCCAGACTAATGAGTTAATGAATTTATAAACCTTTGCAAATTTCTTCTATTTTTATACGATCGACATGCAGCCATTTTATTTTTTCTTGTTTCAGCTCGCCAGACTAATGCTTTTTTTTTATTTTTTGTAGTTTCAGCTCGCCAGACTAATGAGTTAATGAATTTATAAACCTTTGCAAATTTCTTCTATTTTTATACGATTGACATGCTTTTTCGAGTTTCAGCTCGCCAGACTAATGTGTTAATGAATTTATAAACCTTTGCAATTTTGACTTGTTAAAACCAAATCTTCTATTTTTATACGATCGACATGCAGCCAGGCAAAGGACGTGCAGCATATCAAGCATGGGAATTGAAATTGTTTGAAGAGACGTTATCTGTTGATATTTGAAAAAAAATAAACTAAAATAATTGATTTATCAAAACATAGATACTTACAAAACCAATATTATTGTAGAAAATAATTTTGAAATATAAATATATTAGACTATATTGTAGACTAGGTATAATTTAGATATATAACTGCTAATTAAAATCAACAAATTGAACTTTCTTCCCCGCAAAAAAAAAAACAAATTGAACTTTCTTGAAATTGAAGTACAGTAGTAGAAACAGCAACAACTAGCGATCAGGAGTGCAGCACAGAATCTATTTGGGATTTAAACTTTGTAATCTGATTTGAAAAGCAATTAAGAATTATTTTTTCCTTACAAAATATCTTTGTAACATTACATGAAATTCAAGTGTTACCAAGGATGGCTAAAACACCTTACTAGACCAGCAATTCAAGAGAGTAAATTATAATTCTGAACACTTTTATTATTTATTTAGATGATAGCCTTATCTTCTTGTTTCCTAAAGTGCTTTTGGACCGAGTAATTTCCTTTTTTTTTTTTACACTTCGGATCCCAGCTCCTTAGCTAAGTATATAGCCTCTAGTCTCTTGGTTGTCATCAACCTCGACTATACTGCCTCGCTCGTAAGTCAAAGATGGGTTTAATGAAACTAACTTTTAAGCTTAACATAATACTCGCTAATGTAGATGTTTAGTGTATTTGCTAATATAGATGTTTAGTGTATTTTTCTATAAACTTCAGCTGACGTTAAAGATGTTTGATTTAAAACACTAAACTAAGATTTACAATATGGAACAGAGTGAGTACCATGAGATTTTCGCAAGACAATAACAATTATTTTTTTCTCATTGGCTCAATTTTCTCTACCTTTGAATATGGTTTGAATTATTGATTTATATAATTGGAAATGAATAGTTATTTGAAAAAAAAACTATATAAATCAATCGACGATCCTATTCGGCTAACTCTATAGTGGCATGTTCAAACGTTGGGACATGTAACATTTTTCCATGTTATTTAGAGACAACACACAAACTTGATCTATAATAAGAAGTTAATTGAGAACGTTGTACTACCTCTATCTTATAAAAACCACCTTCTAGCGACATAGGTTAGTTGAGTTTTTTGTGGGGGAGAGAGAGGATATATATGAGTATTAGTTTTAAGTATAGTTCTTTTCTTCGATTTTCTTGTTTTCCGTTAGCACGTTTTTTAAACTATTAAATATATGTTTTTTAAAAAAAATAAGGATGTTGTTTGAAAAAACCAAATAAATTCAATTTCAAGTATTAATCATATGGGGATGAGCTTTTTTGTTTCACATGCGACTCGAGAACTTGAGAAAAATAACTCAGACATACTCTACAAAGAAAACCAACTTTGGTTTGGATTTGACATAATACACTACAACGAATCTAAAAATTTACTACAATAATTCTGGATAGCTCGTATCCAGATTCTTTGGTTTGGATTTGACATAATCCACTATAATAAATCTAAACAGAATCTCCTACAATAAATTTGGATTCCAGATTCATCGTAGTAAATTATGGCTGTGTTTAGTTCAGCGCAAAGTTTGGATTTTGGTTGAGATTAGAGATGATGTGACTGAAAAGTTGTGTGTGTATGACAGATTGATGTGATGGAAAAGTACTGAACATCAACCTGTCATACACATTGGATCCAAATTTCAGTACTTTTCCATCACATCAACCTGTCATACACACACAATTTTTCAGTCACATCATCTCCAATCTCAACCAAAATCCAAATTTTGGATCCAACTAAACATAGCCTAATTCTTGAATTTTTTTCTGACACAACCGAAAAACTGTTGAGTGACAGCAGCCACACGCTCACAAAAGTCAGAGTGTCAGACCAAATTGGTTTGACAAACGGTCACGCTGCCACCGCGCGGTGGGCCCCACCTGCAGCGTCACACCGCATCGCCCACGCTGGCAAATCCCCACCACCCACACCCACCCACCTCTTCTCCTTCCTTCCCCCCCTCGACTCCCCCACCACCAAATTCCCCCTCAAACCCTAGCTAGCTCCACCGCCTCCTCCTCCTCCTCCTTCGAAACCCTAGCCTCACCACCCCCCGCCACGAGGGAGGAGCGAACGGCGCAGTGGTGGACGGCGGCGGGATGGAGGGGCCCAAGGGGTCGCAGCTGAGGGTGCGGCTCCGCGTGACGGCGCGGCGGAGGGGCGGCGACAGCGGCGCGGACGGCGGGGGAGCGGGGCGGAGCGGCGGGGCCGGGGGCAGGAAGCGGCGGCTGGACGCGCCGGCCTTCAACTCGGCCGCGAAGCTGCAGCGGCGCGAGATCGGGGGCAGGCAGCTCGCCGCGCGCGGCGGGGCGCCGCGTCCGCCGTGCCCGAGCGGTTCCGGAACATGCATCTCCAGGTAAAACACTGGTGGGTGGCGCCGCCGCGATGGTCTTAGGAGTTGATTGTTTGTGGCGGGGGTGGGGCTCGTGATTTGGTAGGGTTCATCCATGTCGCTCGTGGGGGGAGGCGGCGGTGGAGCCTAGGGTTTGCGGGCATCGTGGCTAGATCCAGATGAAAATAATTGCACTTGAATAGGCTTCCTCGCGTTGGAGAATTTTTGGGGTTTCAAGGGAAAAGGTTTCGGTTTGGGGAACTCTGCTAGTGCAGGGCTCTTGGCAATGTCAGAATTTAGGAAAGTGAGATGCCTTCTAAGGCTGTTGAATGTGTACCTAGTCTTATTAAAATTTGTAATTTGGTATAACTTGTGGTGAACTGGTGATTAACATATGTGTGTTTCAAGCTATGGTTCTAAGGGTTTGTTAGGTTGGGGCGTTCCCTTTTTTAGTATATATGTTCATGTAGCTGTTGAAATTGAGCGGCAATATTGATTATTTACAATAGGGTCTTTGGATTGAGGTTCAAGTTATTCAATTAGTGGACTTGTTGGTTCCTTTCATTTCAACCAGAGCTTTAGTTCAAGACGAGAATATGCTTAATGGTTTTGAATTAACATTTCAGCTATCACAGTAGAGTTCTTTGTGTCTCTAAGTTGTTGATTTCATTCTTATTTAGCTGGAAGTTGTGGGTGCTGGAACATGTGTAGCACCACAATTTTCTTGGATTAGTTATTTGGGATTATTCTTTGAGCTATTCAGTTAGCGTTCTTGGGCTTCCTCAATTTGTTCACGATATTCTGGTGCAAGATGGTTTGGCTTGAACTGCTAAACACTGCAGAAACTCATCCTGAAACAATTGAGTTGCTTGGCACAGATCATTTTGGCTGATACAAACTTGAAATTTGCTTTGATGCTATTTTTCTTTCATGATCTTGTTTTGCCCTGTCTGAAAAGATAGAAGTTAGTAATACATTTGGAGCTGTTAGGTGTTCCAGACCAGCTAGCTTGATTTTGTTGTGCTTGCATTAGGTTGGATTTGAAGTATTTCATACTTATTCATGCACTTTTTTATGCAATAATTAATTCAAACTGTCAAATCCGATATGAGCTGTTTTGATTACACAATGCCATGCCCTGATTCTTGCCATGTATAGGTTTCATTTTTGCCCAATCTTGTGCTTGAAGTATCAAAATGACATTATTTATGACCTAGATATTTGAATTTGAGTAAGGTTCTTTGATGTAAAATGATAATTCCTGCAGTGAGAGTTTAGCTTAGTAATTCTTTTTGTTATGTACCATTTTACTGTGATCAGTGTTAACATTATACTTCTTTGTTGGATCCAGGAAGAGTTTGATACGTATGATCACAATGCCCACCTATTTGTGAAGCTGCAGTTTCTTAAAAAGAGATCCAAAATAATTGAGATTGTTGCAGCAAAAGATATCATATTTGCTCTTGCGCACTCTGGGCTGTGTGCTGCTTTTAGTCGAGGTAGAGATTCTTCATATGAAAAACGAGGTTTCTATTGGGAAAAGTGTTATATATGTTCTCTTATCTTTGGCATTATATTTGTGTCTGCAGTTACAAATAAGCGCATATCCTTCCTGAATTTAAGCCCAGATGAAGTCATCCGGAGCTTGTTCTACAACAAGAACAATGATTCACTTATTACTGTGTCTGTTTATGCGTCAGACCATTTTAGCACATTGAAGTGCAGAACAACCCCAATCGAGTAAGATCCCATGCAGCAAACAATTTCTCCTGAAATCCTGAATTCTTCAAGTTCTGTGTTTGACTTGCCAAGAAGAACTTCTTCGCTGTTGTATTCGATTTGATTATTCAACCGCTATTTGTGAGTTTCACAACTTACGATGGTTCTCAGTCTCAACTAATATATGTTTCTCATATGAAAACATTATTTTCAGGTATATAAGGAGGAATCAGTTAGATGCTGGGTTTCCTCTTTTTGAAACAGAATCTCTGAAGTGGCCTGGCTTTGTGGAGTTTGATGATGTGAATGGAAAAGTACTCACCTACTCAGCTCAGGATGGGTATGCTCTTGAACAGTTACATAAAATGGTGATTTCTTTTCATCTCACAGAAGTTGTTCAAACTTTTGCCCTTGTATTTGCAGTATCTATAAGGTCTTCGATTTGAAGAATTACTCTTTTCTATATTCAATACCTGACACCAATGTGCAGGAGATAAAAATAAGGTATTTGGTTTTTTTCAGTCTTTATATCTGACATTGTTTATATTTATATCTGACATAACTCCATGATGCTAAATATGACCTTTTAAAATTTCTCTCTTCAGTCCAGGAATCATGCTCTTGATATATGAAAGAACACCATGTCATGTTCCTTTGAAGATATTGTCAATTGAAGATGGAAGACAACTAAAATCCTTCACGCATTTGTTGCACCGTAATAAGAAAATTGATTTTATTGAGCAATTCAATGAAAAGCTCCTTGTCAAGCAAGAAGATGAGAACCTTCAGATACTTGATGTACGACGCAGTTCATGCAACCTTTTTTTTTTGTTTGTTTCTGTTGACATGCCTAACAATTTATTGGTACTTGTGAAGGTACGGAGTTCTGAGCTAATTGAAGTCAGTGTTACCAAGTTTATGACTCCATCAGCATTCATTTTTCTGTACGAGAACAATCTCTTCTTGACATTCCGAAACAGGACGGTTGCTGTATGGAATTTTCGAGGAGAGCTCGTGACCTCATTTGAAGACCATTTGCTTTGGCATCAAGATTGTAGCACCAACAATATCTACATTACCAGTGATCAGGATCTGATTATCTCATACTGCAAATCTGAGGCAGGGGTTGATGATGGTACAGGTACACTACTCAGTCTCAAACGCTGATTGCTTGAATTAATTAATTTTTCATTTGTACTGTATTTTGTGTGGTAAGGAACTGCGTCCGTGCATTATTAGTCCATACAAGCCAGTTGTGCTGCCCATTGTTGCCTGTATGGTTCAAGTTGAATGTGGCATAGGCTTGTATGCTCGTGTCAATCACTTTACCAGGAATGATAAATTTGGTATAAGGTTTCACCAGTTTTCATATAATTGGTAGTGAGAAATTACCTTTATAAGATCTATCTTATGTCAATTGCAGTACCTCCAATTGGGTCTATCAACATGAGTGACATTATGACTGGCAAATGCATCGCCAAGATTGCTGCTAATGATCCCACCCTCCGAATTGGCCCTCGCAAGAATGGTAACTCTGAGAGGTCCTCAATTTGGAGCACCATTCCAGAAGCTCTTGAAGATGTCACAGCGCTTTTTTATGACGAGGACAGGAATGAGATCTATACTGGCAACAGGCATGGGCTGGTGCATGTGTGGTCCAACTAGGTTGTAATATGTATATGTACATACGCCCTTTTCGATTTGACCAGAAGATTGGATTAGCCGTTATGCACCATCATCCCCTGCCTGGTGATCACCTTAGTTTTTGTATTTTTGGTCTTTTGGCAAAGAATGTAATTCCCTTGTCAGTCAAGAGAAAAATGTAGTTACCCTGTATATATCTTTTGTAATGCCCTGTCATATACCATGTTCTTGGCAGCTGGCCTCTCTGTCCCAACCACGAAACATCTGGCAGGAACCATCTAACTAATTAAGCTTCTCATTCCTTTCGGTGTTTATTCTTCTTCTAAAGAATTGGCGCAGCAACATTGCGTTCACTTTATCTTTGAGCATTTGGAAGATATCTATGCTCCATAGAATGTACCATTTTTTTCTGACCCCAAGGTTCTAGACTAATGGCAGACCTGCTTGAGCGGCCAGAATTCAGGATGGATCTACCACAAGTCCACAAACTAGAAATTTAGTTCAGCCGGTGTATCAATATTTGATCAACCGTGACAAATGCTAGTATCAGATATGTATTCTGCAGTATGAAGATCGGATGATTATTAACTAAATCACATTACAAAACTGGGGCATGGCAGAACATGGTGTAGTCGTGATATGCATCAGGTGATGATTGATTTAATCACATTACAAATTTGGGACATGGCAGAACATGGTGTATCTGGCAAAACATCAGCACGAGCGCACAACATTATTTTCTTATAAATAAACATTTCTTCGGAAAATCCAAGTTGGACTAACCCCACGGTACTGATATTTGCCACCTTCTGAACAAAAATTCAAAATAAAATTACATGAAACGCAGAGACAAACAAAAGCCTAGATATGTACATTAGACTAACCAAGATTGCGAAGAAAGCCTTCAACAAATTGAACATTCTAACCAAGGAGTTCTGGGATACTCGGAAGCAAAAGGGGAATACAACGGTCAGTAGTTCTTGTTGGGCACGAAGAAATCGAATGTAACGTCGACGCTGCCTGATGTTTCTCCAGTGTCCTTGAAGTCAACACCTACGATCTTCCCTCTGTACTGCTCTTCAGATTCCTGGTACTCAGGCTTGACACGGCGCACAGGAACGGTCACAGAATATACTGTGCCAAGGCCAGCATCAGTTGAGATATCCACCTGGACGTTGTCCCGTGATTCTATCTCCACAAATTCAGAGAGTGCCTCGACGATGTTCTCGACAATCTTCTTCTTTGCCTCGTCACTCACTTCACACCTGTCGGAGAACAGGATCATCTTAAGCCTCTGTTTTGCGATGTTTGCATTAGAGTTCTCCTTAATGCTTGGTGCTGGGAAGATTATCTTCCATGCTAATTTCAGACGATCAAGAAACCCCATGTTAACAATGTTGTGAAGAAAGCCTTCCACCTCTTGAGCAATAGGAGAGAAGTCATTCCTTGAAAGAGCAAAAGTCTGAATGGAGCTCTTTGAACAGCTTTGGTGCTCAATGCCTAGATGCTTAGGAGTAAGCATGAGGTTGCAAGATCGTCCACGAGGAAATGAACTAAACTGTGCCTACAGAAGTAGAGGTAAAGTCGTTAGCTAATAATCCACTGAAATATGCTATTCCATAGAAAAAAAAACAACTCTATGATGCAAAGAATATCCAATGTGAATGCAATCTAAAGCTGAGAATTATATGCAACTACACATTCAAGAATCAAGACAAACCAGAAATTTTCATTAGATTATGATTTTCAACCATTACGGAGAAGTTCAAACAAGGTTACTCCAAAGAGCTTACAATAGGAAAAGAAACATGGTACGCGTGTGTGAATGCACTATATGCTTTGCCAAAATTCAAGTTCGGCATCACTACCAGTACCAGTGTCAATCCAAGCAGGATCTGTTAGCACATTAAACAATTCAAGAAGAGTCTTTGCTACAATAGTCTCAGCAGCATATCTATGAAAATAATAGTGGAGTTAGCACATTTGGTCGCTTCATTCCAAAAGTCATCCAAGATTAAATTGAGCAGAACCAGAACAGCACAAGAGCATGGTAGAATGATACACACTTTTGAGTTGTTATTAAGCATTTGAAACAGTTACCATTCAGAAACCAACCAAACAAAAACTTTATAATTTGCTCAGAACTCCTATAGGCAAGAATGGGACAAGCAACTAATGTGCTATCCTGACCTACTGTAATATGACTAATACTCATCTCAGGAGGTATAAAACAAAGGTTATTTAAGACTGAGATATAGAAAGATAGGCTGTATGCCAAATCCTAAATAAGAACATTGTCATTTCCAGTTCACACCCATATTTGACAACACAGTTAGGTTTTCACTCTCTTCGAACATCTAATATTAACTCATAACAGCAGATGTGCTTCGAAAACATTTGACTACACGAGACACCCAGGCCAGCATTTTGTGTCTACACCTAGCAATTACACTTGCTTGTACGCTAACACAAACTAGACCAGAGGTCGCAAATGTATAGCTGCGTCTTCCGCAGCTTTACATATCAAATTTCACAGCTTGACTAATATCTAAATCCCAACAGTTCCTCGTGAACCTCGCGACAGACCAGAATCAGAGCACACCAAAACCGCCGCTTTGGTAACGAATTCTAGTATTCTACAGCACTAGATCCAAGAGGATGTTGGAATCGAGAACGCTCAACATGAAAAATCTCCTCTCTCATTATTTTTTTCTCCTCCCCATTCCCCACCCCCACCCCCAAAACGAGGTGCAGCGGCACAATCTTTTGTTCCTTCAAAAAACAAAAAGAGGTACGAATCTATCATCTCATCTTCATCAGCGCGCAGGGATCCGAGATGGCATCCGGCCACGGGGAGACCCAACCTCCTCCATCTTATCTAGGGTTTTGGGGGGAGGGGAAAGAAGAAGAGATGGAGACCGGACCTTGGAGCTGGTGGCGGGGTTGCGCCGGCGCGGGGCGGGGAGGACGGAGGCTGACGGGGCGAGCACCGCGCCGGGCTCGCCGCCGAAGCCGGCGGAGATCGACGTCGCCATTGCCATGGCAGCTAGGGTTTGGTCTCCAGTGAGTCTCTGCTCCACTCTTGGTTGGACTTAGGATGGGAATGGAATTGGAAAGGTGGGGGCCCACTGGTCAGTCTCACGTGTGGCCCTGGCTGGACGGAGAACAGTAGGTGGCTAGTACTTGGCGTACTTGCACATTTTTCCTATAGGAGAAAACACATTTTGTGCTAAGAATATACAAAACGTTAAAAATATGGCGTCAGTTTTTTCTTTACAAATATGTTATTTTTGGTCCATCTGATCCAAATTAAGATTCATACCAGGTCCTAGAGAAACAAAATTAAAACGTGCAAACGCAAGGAATCGAGCCCAAAGACCTTCTGGTTGGTAAACATCACGTGTTCATCATGCAATCAAGCTGCCGTTTTTGAATTGAAACTAAATTTACATTCTACTTGGTGGAGATGAACCAAATCATTTCAATGTGCAAACTACAATTCACTAACCAGCAAACATATTTCACAAAATTAACCCTTCATCTTCGCATGAACTTTGAGAATAGTTTCAACTAGCAAATCAGTTGCGTAACTACAATAAACACATGCACACAAGACATGGTGATTTATATGAAAAAATCTTCTTGGTGTGAGGAGTAAAAAACCATGGGACAAACGGTCCACTCCAAGTTTCTACTATAATCAACAATAAGTACAATTCGAGTCTACTCTAGAACATCTAGAGCCACATCACGACAACAGCTATATATTTAAATTACATACTTGGCAATCATCAACATCAACCATAACAACTAACAAAAGTTATAACAACAACAAGCAAAGAAATAGCAGATTCTGTCCTCTTCGGTTCTCAGTTGTCATCTTCCAAACCATATATGCAAGTTACACGAAACTTGACAGAAATGATAGTCTATGAGTCCATTCCAAGCTGTCCAAAAACAGCCCAGTTGGACACTGTTTGATCCCTCAAACTGACATTATACCAAATGCTTCACAAGCTAAAACTATAGTCACTCGAGCTGACAAACCACCACTCAAATCCAGTGCTCTATTCAACCAATCCTCACACAAACTGACCAGATTGAAGTGCTCAAAGTGATGAACGAACTCACCAAATTTGGTGCTAAACCAACCACGTTTGAGTCTCTACTCGCTGACTTAATGAAGATCGACTAAGAGCCACCAAACTGAATAAACTGCAACTCTTCTTCTCTACTTTCCTCTCACTCTTTTGTGTTTTGTTGGTTTCTTCTCTTCAATGACTGCTGCTCTCCGCTCTCTCAATGGAGACTAGGGTTTTTCTTCCCATAACAGAGGATGAGGCAATCTCCACCACTGATCAAGACATGAATCAATGGCTCACATTTGTTGGACTTTTGAGCTGCAATGAGCTGAGAGCAAAGCCTACATGTGAAGGGAATTTAGCCCAACACTACCTATACCCACTTATACCCTAATTACAATGTAGTTATATGCAAATCACACTGCACTTACATTTGATAGATTTTTCTTAAAAAATTATCGTCATATTTATAGATAGACCTAAGAATATATCCACTCTGGTAAACAATATTGGCCGTCAAAAACAATATTTGGTAAAATTGTAAAAATATTTGTCCTACTTTTAGAAGTTTGATAAACTATACTAATTAAGGCACCTGTAGCTATTGGGAATTATTAAGGCACTTATTAGAAATGCCAGGATTTTCCTAAATCTTCTCATAGTCAAATTAATTCACGTGAAAATCATGAAATATCCTTGTGAAATTCTCCATTCTTCCAGTTTTCTTTTCCTTTTTGCGTACAGCCTTTGGTTAGAAACAGAGTGATGCTTCTGGAGTCTATCTCAACTTTTCAGACCTTCGCAACCAGCACTCGTGTGAGTATTGGATCTCAAAAGGAAAATCCTAATGTGAACATTATATTGGACTTATGAAAAATGATACATGTAGATTTGTCTTGGTAGGCTTACACTCAACATGCTGCAATACAAAATTGTGGTCCGTTTACTCATTCGTGACTCTGTACTCATAATCCAAATCCAATTTATTTATCAGATGCAATTTCAATTAATCTTTGCATACAAACCGCGAAAATGCTAAATTATATTTTGAGAAACCATGTCAACATCAAAACATCACATACTCGATGATTGCGAATTTGCCACATCCCTGCTGCCTACTTAACTTCTGCAAAATGAAATGTTTTCACCAATCAATAGTCCCATTTACAGTCATAATAGGCACAACCGCAATGTAAGCATAATCAGAGTACAAAGGGGCCAGGCCAACTGTATTTGGAAGAACTCATTTGCATTGGTATAAAATGGCTCATCGATTCCTTGAAAGATTTAGAGACATATAAACATGATCTGTACATATGCATTCAGCGATTTTTACGTGATTTACTTTAGTTACCATAATCAGTATACATGTAGTCATGCAGAGCGTTCATGGTGACGCCGAAAGGAGTGCTGGATTACATCTACAGCTACTCATCATCTGTTGAGGGTTACTGACAAGGCAACAGATAGTATGAACCATGCCAGGAAAAAGTAGCCAACCAGCTTTGTTGGGAACTCATCTTCTGGTTCCTGCTCATATAATCAAACATCATTCTGATTAGTCATATGCTTTGATGAGAGAAGATAACAGATATTTTCGGAGAACCGTAAACCATTTTATTTGAAAATTTTTGAATGAAAGAAATGAGCTGTTTGGAGAAGACACTGATGAATTTGCTTATGGACAGATTATCTTAAAAATGACTGTTCTAAATAGGTGCAATACCTTTGGAGGATCTGGTGCTAGCTCCATGGGATCGACTTCGAAAGGCCAGACATATCGCTCAGGCTTTCCACTTCTTGCCAAACTCCAATCGTATAATCTTCTCTCTTCCTCGGTCCATAGTATGGTAAAAGATTCCTGCCATGATGCAGAAATGTTTTGTTTAGGAGGCACTGGAATTGAAGTGGGTGAAGACTGAAGAAAAGGTTATTGACTGATTTTGCATCTGAACCTTTAGGAGGTCATGCTCCTTGTTGATTTCCTCTTCTTCCAATCCTTTGCTATTCAGTTCTTCGCACTTCTTCTCGTAGGCGGCTTTAACCTGATTTAAGGATTAAAGTCCGGTATTCTAGAGTGACAGTACTAGCAGAGCACCAGAAGTACAATTGAAAGCATACTGGCTAGCTAGCTAATTACCAAATAAGGACATCGATGACACACTGAATATGAAACTAGGTTCATTCTTGAAGTATACTACAGAAAATTGTGTTGGTAAATTAAGATCTAACTGCAAATCTAAGCTAACTTTTTTATTTTATTATTTATTTAATGGATATTATACACACCAGAGATTTCACTTAGAGAATCCAATGTGGAATGGAACTTGAAAGTCTGTTATAAACGTGTACTACTGTAACAAGTCTGTCTGTTTGATGGCACACAAAATCAGTATCGACATCATTCTGAATCCAATGGGTCCATTCACCCCAAAAGAACTCAATGGATCAAAAACTCCAACCAAACATTGCACAGCTAATTAAGATACTATACATCCTATTTCCTATTATTAGGACTAGAATGATTCATCGCCTAATTGTTTTCCAAGACATTTCAATGCAAATATAGCGGCATAGAGTGGCTAGACAATACCCAACTCCAGTATTGCACATGATGCATGTTCATCATTGACCATAATCAGAGGAAGCCAGGGATTAGTAAAATATTTTGTGGATGCAAGCATATCGCTGGTAAAATTGCAACGCGCTGCGTGGTATTTTGATTTCAGTGTACCTCATCGGTAGAAGCTGATCTGGTGATCCCAAGCCTCCCATAATGATCACATTCTGTGATTGCTGCAAATGATTGTAAAAAAAAAAACCCTTCAGTATCGACAGTTTACAACAGAAGAATTTGTATCTATGTTCAGCAATTCCTGGCTAAAAACAGGACACCTTTAAGAGTAGCTTCTGTATTTCACCTAGCATTTCTTGCAAATAGGGAAATTTAACTACACTACTCTGCAGCCTCGGTTCATTATTATGCTATATTTTCTACAAATTATAAGAGGCGCACAGATAAACATTGGTAAATATAATGGTATAATACTATAATTAGAATATCTGCAAAGTTGTACAACTAATACTCTTAGCATGATAATAAATCAATACAAAGTTTATGTCAACATCACAGAATTATATTTGCAACTATTTCACTTATCCATTTTGCAAATATAATTCTGTGATGTTTACATAAACTTTCTATTGATTTATTATCATGCTAAGAGTATTAGTTTTACAACTTTGCAGATATTCTAATTATTTGCAACTATTTCACTTATCCATTTTTGTTCTAGTAAAAAAAAAACTTATCCATTTTTGTTGAACAGCATTGAAAGATTGAGATCAAATGCAAGTTTAAATTATTGAAAATCTACAAAAAAAAATACATAACCCAAAATTAACTGATTGCTAAGCAATGGCGTCAACCAAGAAACCCGCACCGAGGCCGCGCATCGCCTTCTGCACGTTGTCGGCGGAGATGAGCGAGTACGGCGGCCGCGTCGACGTCGCGGCGCCGCCGGCGACGTCCGTCCCGGCCTCGGGGTCCCCCTCCACGGCTTCCGCCACGCCGCCCCGCCGCGTCCTCGGGGCGGCCGTGGCGCCGCCGTCTGCCGCGGCGCACCGGGCGCGGAACGACGCCGCGGAGGAGGAGACACGCCCGAGGGGAGGCGGACGCGGCGGCGCGGGGACGAGGTGGAGACGGCGGCGGCGGGCGGCGCCGGCGGGGAGACGACGCCAACGGCAGCCATGGCGGCGGGAGTGGAGAGTGTGGAGCGCGGGAGATAAGGGAGGTGGGATGGAAATAAAAGTTTTTGAGCCCTTTTGTTTTTCTCTGTTTTCAATTTCTCCTATTTTCTTATCTTTACTATACTAGTATTGTTTTTTATTTTTATATTTTTAAAACATAGTATAAATACAAACGCTCACAAGTGTGCACACTAACCGCTAAGAATGTTGTGCGAGTTGAAAATTTTCATTATTACTGAGGAGCAAGAAAATGTTGTTAAATTCTAATAGAAAATAATTATTTACTAGACTTTTTTTTAAACTATTATTTATTAGACTTAAACATCTTAAAACCCAAAACTAACTTTTCAAAAATTATATTCCAAGCATTCTTTCATGAGTCGCAATTGGAAAATTAAATGAAAATATTTAAACTAAATCAACCTTAAGTGGATGAAGAAATAAAGGGTTTTCGATGGTGTTTCATTTTTTTATTAATGTATTTGGATTTGTTCATATTTCATACATTCGAAACCATTGTTTCACACATTGTAACAAAATATTTCAAGTTGGGTTTGATTGTGTTTCAACAATTCAACATTGAAATATTTTTATGTAAGGTGGTTTCAATTTTTGTCTTTGATTCTTTGTGGATTTGTTAATGTTTCACTAATTGAATTTGATGTTCCATGTTTCACAACAAATTGTTTCAGTCTATGATTCAACTTTTTCATCATTTAAATTTATCTGAAACATATGTTAAGTTTGCGGGAATGCTACGCACCGGAATCCCGTCCGAACGGGACACTTGCTTATTCAAAGAGAAGCGATACACGACCATGCATGTCCCGAGCAGCAGCAGCAGCCTGTACAGGACACGGTGCCACTCCAGCACGCACGCATGGCTGACATGGGCGGCGGCGCTACGGCGCCCATGCCCGCACCGTCGACGCACTACCCCGCGCGCGACCGCGAGCTCCTTGCCGGCAGCGCCGGTGCGCGCGTAGGGGAGGAGGAGGCCCAGCGCGGACGCAACGGCAGATGAGGAAGTAGAGCGCGAAGGTGCTGCCCTCGCCGCGTCGTTGGCGTGGAGCACGACGAGCACGTACTTGGCTAGCTCGTCGAGGCAGCGGAGGAAGCGGCCGTCCGCGACAAGCTCCGACGTGGCGTGGACGGTGGAGGATGTGACTGTCGGCGACGAGCTCCGGCGTGGGACGTGGATGACGAAGGACACGCCCGTCGGCGACGAGCTCCGTCGTGGGATGTGGATGACGAAGGACGCGGCTACCGGTGACGAGCTCCGTGGCGTCGACGGTGGAGGATGCGGCCGTCGGCGACGAGCTCCGGCGGCGGGCGTGGATGACGGAGGACATGGCCGCCGGCGATGAGCTCTGACGTGGCGCGGACGGTGGAGGATGTGGCCATCGGCGACGAGCTCCGGCGTGGGACGTGGACGGTGGGACCACCGCGCGACGACGCTTTAGTGCCCGGCTCCTGATATCTGGTAGGTATCGTCTGATACCTCATAAGTATCACCTTCTACGTGATAAGAATCGCATGATATCTGATAGGTATCATCTGATACCTAACAAGTATCACCTGATACGTGGTAGAATCGCATGATACCTGATAAGTATCACCTGATACCGGTTAGGTATCAGGACCTGATACCTCGTAAGTATCACCCTCTACGTGGTAAAAATCGCATGATACCTGATTGGTACCATCTGATACCTCACAAGTATCACCTGATACGTGGTAGAATCCATGATACCTGATAGGTATCACCCGATACCGGCTAGGTATCAGGACTTGATACATCGCAAGCATCACCCACCACGTGATAAGAATCGCATGATACCTGATAGGTATCACCCGATACCGGCTAGGTGTCAGGACCTGATACATCGCAAGCATCACCCACCACGTGGTAAGAATTGCATGATGCCTGATAGGTATCATCTGATACCTTGCAAGTATCACTGATACGTGGCAGAAAACGCATGATACTGGTTAGATATCAGGACTTGATAACCACCAGGTATCGTTATCAAGGACCGATCCCACCATGTATCAAATATGATACTTGGCCATCGGTTATCTGGTACTTGATACCAAACCGATATCACACACGATGCCTGTTATGAGGCATGGCACCCACTCGGTATCAGACGTGATACCTGATAATAGACTTGATGCTCACCCGGTATCAGATTGTGATACCTACCTATAATCAGATTTGACACCTGGTAGCTAGGTAGGCTACTACTTGCTATACTGAACTAGTTTAGCTATCACATGAAGATTTTTTGCGTATAAACGTGGACAAAATGACAAACGATGGGGTGACATGACACACCTTTTGAGACACGATGACAGACATACTAATTGAATGGAAGGAATCGTCCGGCTAAATTGCTTGCATGCCTATACCGTCCGAACGCAGGTATACCGGTATATAGCAGCCCTCTTACAACAAAAATGGGCGAACGATATGTACCTCTCCGTAAAAAAAAAAATCAAATTCTAGTATTGAACTTGGACATATGCGTGTCAGATTCATAGCTTGTTTTTTTTGGGGATGGAGCAGGGTTCGACTTACCGCCGGTAACCGCAGGGTACAGTAATATAAATACCGCGGTAACCTCCTTAAATTCAAATAAATTTAAAAAATAATTTGAATTGATAAATTTTGTACGGTTTCGTACGGTTTTTCACGATTATCGCGGTTACCGTGCGGTAACCGTGCTTACCGCCAGGGCGCGGTAACCCCGGCTCCGGGGCTCGGGAAACGCTGAGACGGAGTAGTAGGTGCTTCGATGACTTTGTTGAAGAGAACATGTCCGACCAACCGGCCCCACTCTCAGCGACTCCCTCCGCCGCTGGCCTCACTCACTCACCCACCCATGGCCTCGCCGCTCGCCGGCGTCGCCGGGCTCGGGCCCGCCGCCGCCTCCCTCTCGCTGGCCCCTGGCCCTCTCCCCCCTTCCTCCGACACCTCCGCCTCGCTCCACCCCCCCCCTCCTCTGCCTCCTCCTCTCCAGCCCCTCCGCCGCCGCCGCCGCCGCCGACGCCGACCCATGCCGTAACTCCGCCGCGCCCCCGCGCCTCGCATCGTTTTAGCGGCTGCTTGGGGGCGCTTGGGCTTGACCCGATCTGGTGCTCGTCAGTGCTCGCGCCGCGGGTGCCGTGCCGGTGCTCGGGTTACAGGGATTACAGCCGGAAAGAAAGGGCAATGAGGATGAATACCTTCTTGACTTGGAAAGGTGACGCATTCTATTTGTAGTACCAGACAGTGATTATTGCACACCTTTGATGTGTGCAATGATCTCGTTGATTTGCTGCAAGTTAAAGCAGCTGAGCTACGTAGCTAAGCAGGTAGCCATGGAGCGGCACGGCTGTAGTCGCCACCGCCATTGCTCCTTCGTCCTGCTCATCGTCGTGGTGGTGGTGGCCTACCTCCTCGTCGGTGTCGTCCCTGCATTGCAGGCTTCAGTAATCGCCGAGGATGATGGCCGTGCCCTCATGCAGTTCCGGTCCCTCATCACGGAGGACCCGTATGGGGCCTTGGCGTCATGGGGTGGCAGCAGCGGCAGCAACCACTCTGCCTCACCGGCGACGCCATGCGGGTGGTGTGGCGTGACGTGTGGGGTGCGCGGGCGTAGCCGTGGGCGTGTCACGGCGCTACACCTCCGCGGGCTCAGCCTAGGAGGCGCCATCGCCGCCCAATCGTCCCTGTCCAGCCTCACCTACCTCCGGTGGCTTGACCTCTCCCAGAACCGCCTGTGTGGTGGCGTCCCCACACCGCTGCCACTCTCCCTCAAGTACCTCAACCTCAGTCGTAACGCGCTGCAGGGGGCGGTGTCCTCAGAGCTTGGGTCGCTTCGCCGCCTCCGGGTGCTCGTCCTCGACGCCAACAACCTCACCGGCGGCATCCCTGCCTCCCTCGGAAACCTCACCTCCCTCACCGATCTCGCCCTCACCGGCAACCACCTCAGCGGCCACATCCCCAGTGCCCTCGGCAACCTCCGTGCCCTCACCAGCCTCTACTTGAACGACAGCATGCTCGAGGGATCCATACCCCTCTCGGTGTTCAACCTCTCCTCTCTGCAGCATCTCGTCGTGCAGTTCAACAATCTCACTGGGACACTTCCTCCCTGCGCCGGCAACAGGCTGCCCCGCCTCAAGGTGCTCAGTGTTGACAGAAACCAGCTCCATGGTGCCATCCCGGTCTCTCTCTGCAATTCCTCCAAGCTCGAAGTGATCCAGATGATGAAGAATTCCTTCTCAGGAGTCATCCCGGATTGCCTTGGAGCTCACCTCCAGAACCTGTGGGAACTGACCCTGGATGATAATAACCAGCTAGAAGCAAATTCTGATTCCGATTGGAGATTTCTGGACAGTCTGACAAATTGCAGCAATCTGAAGGTAATTGGTCTGGCTGGAAACAAGCTGCGAGGACTTCTTCCGGGCTCGATTGCGAACCTTTTGACGAGCGTGGAGTTCTTGAGCATATACAACAACATGATACATGGGCAAATACCTCAGGGAATTGGCAACCTTGTCAACGTGGACTCGATTTGCATGCATCTGAATAACCTTGCTGGCACCATTCCTGACTCAATTGGCAAGCTTAAGAAGCTGAGTAACCTGTACTTGTATGACAACAACTTGTCAGGGCAAATTCCAGCAACAATTGGCAATCTTACCATGCTGAGCACTTGAGCAGACTATCCCTCAACGAGAACATGCTAACTGGCTCCATACCATCCAGTCTTGGCAACTGCCCTTTGGAGACACTGGAACTGCAAAACAATCGCCTCACTGGTCCAATACCCAAAGAAGTTCTCCAGATATCTACTCTCTCCACCTCTGCCAATTTCCAAAGGAACATGCTAACAGGATCATTGCCATCAGAAGTTGGTGACCTGAAAAACCTCCAAACTTTGGATGTATCTGGAAATAGGTTAACTGGGGAAATTCCTGCCTCTCTCGGCAATTGTCAAATCTTACAATATTGCATCATGAAAGGAAATTTTCTTCAAGGAGAAATTCCATCCTCAATCGGACAATTGAGGGGTCTCTTGGTTCTTGATCTATCAGGAAACAACCTGTCTGGTCGCATTCCGGACTTACTCAGTAACATGAAAGGTATTGAACGCCTGGATATCTCCTTCAATAACTTTGAGGGTGAAGTTCCAAAACGTGGAATATTTCTTAATGCCAGTGCCTTTTCGGTCGAGGGGATCACTGGCTTGTGTGGGGGTATCCCTGAGCTGAAATTGCCACCTTGCTCAAACTACATAAGTAATACCAACAAGCGATTGCACAAGCTTGTCATGGCCATCTCCACAGCCTTTGCCATTCTGGGTATTGCTTTACTGCTTGCACTATTTGTATTCTTTCGTCAAACAAGGAATTCAAGAAAGGGAGAGCATGCCTTACTGCTCATCAGTGATCAGCATGTCAGGGTTTCATATACTGAGTTGGTGACTTCAACAAATGGTTTTGCTTCTGAGAACCTCGTAGGTGTTGGAAGCTTCGGGTCTGTCTACAAGGGAACAATGATGAGCAATGATCAAGAGGTGGTTGTCGCTGTGAAGGTGCTCAACCTCCAGCAGCGAGGGGCATCCCAAAGTTTTGTTGCGGAATGTGAGACTTTGAGATGTGCTAGACACAGGAACCTTGTGAAAATTTTGACGGTGTGCTCGAGCATTGATTCGAGAGGTCTTGATTTCAAAGCCATTGTATTTGATTTTCTACCAAATGGAAACCTAGACCAGTGGCTGCACCCTAGGGAACATGGCAACCAAACTGGACTTGGTCTTATCCAGCGGATCAACATTGCCATTGATGTAGCTTCAGCACTTGAATATCTTCACCAATATAGACCAGCCCCAATAGTTCATTGCGATCTTAAGCCAAGCAATATTCTCCTTGATAATGACATGGTTGCCCATGTTGGTGATTTTGGGCTTGCGAGATTTGTTGATCATGGTCAACATAGCCTCCCAGATATATCAAGTGGTTGGGCTACAATAAGGGGAACCATTGGATATGCTACTCCAGGTCAGGTTCAAGCTATACCCTATATACATGTTCTCTACAAATTTCTATAGATTCATTTCTCCCTTTTGTAATCATTGCATGGTAAAAAGCACTACCATACACCTGCAAGTAAAAATTAACTTTACTAAAAAAACAAAACAATATTAGTAGACAAAATGCTAAAACTTGTTTTATTTGATGAAGATAGTAGCGATTTATATGGTTGCAATATTTATGTGTCTCAAACCAGAGTATGGACTCGGCAACAAAGTCTCGGATCTACGGCGACACATACAGCTTCGGAGTACTACTGCTGGAAATCTTCACAGGAAAAAGGCCAACGGATGCTGATTTCGCGCAAGATCTCAGCCTTCACAGGTATGTGCAGATCGCGCTGAGAGATCACCAAGTCGCCAGCGTGATAGACGGACAGCTACTACTCTCAGTACAAGACGGCGAAAACGAAGGAAGAGCATCCAACAGCTCCAGTAGTAGTAGCAGCACCAGAGAAGTGATTGTTGCGTACATCGCTTCGATTCTGCAGATTGGAATTCGGTGTTCGGAGGATGTTCCAACAGATCGCCTGCTGATCTGTGATGCCCTGAGAGAGCTTCAGGGGTTAGACGACAAGTATCGCGTGCACCTACGAATTGGGGGAAGATGATAAAAATCATCTTCAAGACCTGTTTGGCATAAAGGATTTCTAACCACCCCCAATATATATTTGAGAATTCTGTGTTCAGAATAGATCCCAGATGCTTTGACTGCAACTGTTAAAAGAAATGCTAATATTTTGGAATGGAGGGAATTTGCAAGCATTGATTTTAGCTAAACCGTTTTGTCAATTGTTGCAATTTCCAGTATACATAATCCTGCTACTAGTAGTAAAATGTTGTGATGGTCTCTACATTTTTTTGCGGTTGTAAATCCGATCCTTCTTGTGTATGCTTTACGTTTTTTTTGGATAATAGAACCAATTTTGCAATCTATAAAATAGGGATAGTTAGCTTCTTGTCATGGCAAAAGATGTAATATTTTACTCCATCATTTTGAGTAAAATGACGCCTTTTTCATTAGGAACTCAGAGAAACGAGGGACATCTAATAGATGGGTCAGTGGTTTTACGGCTTTAGTTTTCTTTGTAGTATTATCAGTTTGTTATGGGGCCAGTTATTCATTTTATAGAACCGTAAGAAGAGGACAACTGTGCTTTTTAGATAGAAGGTACTTTCATATTACAAGACTTTCTACTTTCTATAAATATAGATAATGCTAGAAAGTCTTGAAATATGAAACAGAGGGAGTAAAACCAAAACCTTTACATACCCCATCATACTATGAGCATATTTATCCTACACGAACTTATAGAGGTATGTTTGTGCGTATGTATACAATATAAAACAGTAGAATAGAATGAATCGGTATGAAATAATAACCTTGATAATTGATAGATCTAATAGTCCTATGTTTCGATAGTATTATTTTCAGTCTCAAAATACAAGAGATTTTGGATTCTATTCTACTGTTTTGTATTGTATATACACGCGCAAATGAAGTATCATATATTCTTCGTATTAGAAAGTGTCCTGTCAGGTTTCGACAAAATGCTGAATTTCTGTTTTTTTTCCTCCTGTAATTGTCTCCTACTTTGGCTTGGTCGAACCGGATAGACGGACCCGACAAACCGACCCCACCCCCACCACACCACGGCCGCATCCCGCTCGGTCGCCGGAGACACCATGGCCTCGCCGCTCGCCGGCGTGGTCCGGCTCGCCGCCGCCTCCCGCGCGCTGCTCCTCGCCCTCTCCCTCTTCTCCCGCCTCCTCTTCCGCCCCTACGACACCTCCGCCACGCTCCACCCACCCTGCCTCCTCTCCAACTCCACCGCCGCCGCCGCCGCCGCCAACTCCATCTCGTCCCTCGCCGTGTGGGACGGCGTCCACTTCCTCCGCGCCGCCGAGTGCGGCTACGAGTACGAGCAGTCCTTCGCCTTCCTCCCGCTCCTCCCGGCCTCGCTCAACCTCCTCGCCCGATCCGGTAAGTCGCCCCCGCGCCTCGAGTGAGTTCGCCTCGGGATTTGCTTGGGTTTGATCTGATCTGGTGGTGCTGGCTTGGCAGTGCTCGCGCCGCTGGTGCCCGTGCTGGGGTACAGGGCCGTGCTCGTGGTCTCCGGCTACGTTCTCAACAACGTCGCGTTCGTCGCCGCCGCGGCCTACTTCTACAGGTGATCTCCTACATCGATGTTAAATTGCTGGTCGTGCGAATTTAGTAACAGAATTTTGGGCTTTTGTTATGACGCATTTGCTGAGGTTTTAGTAAGATTAGGTTCAAATATAAGGTTCTCTTAGTGTGATTTAGTGGGGTAAATTGGTGCTTTTAGGATGTTGGAAATTTTGGAGGTTTTTTTCATGAGAATTAGAGGGTATTTACTTCACTATTGTAATAAAAATAATAGTGCTGGCTTCGTTTTCGGCATATCAAGCAGAATTTTAGGCTATTTAAGAGTACTATCTGTTCGGTTGGTGCTTAAAGCATTCGCCTGTTCCTGGTACATTTTTGTGGATTCAAGATGCTTAGCGCTTTTTTGCTCATTTGGGATAACTGATAACACTATTTTTGCAAATGTTCCACTATTGCCGAATGTTTCATGCATTTCTGAAATGACTAAAATCCTCTTTTTTCAGATTGTCCGTGCTGATCTTGAAGAGCCCGAGTGCTGCTTACCGAGCATCTGTTCTCTTTTGCTTCAACCCTGCTTCTGTGTTCTACTCATCACTGTAATTTTCTTCTCGACGCCATCCGTGCCAAGACCAAGAAAGTGACGGCGCCGCCCAAGGCCCGGCCTCTGCACCTGCCGCCGCGGCCTCCGCCGGCACAACAGCAGCAGCAGCGCCGACAGTTCTAGCCGCTGCCACATCGACCGCCGCCGCCGTCGCGCATCCCGCCGCCGCCGTCGCGCATCGAGCCCATCTCGCCGCGCGCCTCTCGCCGGTCTCGCCGCAATCTCTGCTCTCCATACGATTTTTTTCCTCTTGTGAAACGGGAAAGGACAGAAATACCCTCCCACCTATGGTACCTCTCTAATGAGGAGGTGCAGTAAGGTACGGACGATTTCTGACCGTTGGATGATGTTAGATCAACTGTCAGGATTTGTTACTGCACAACCTCAAGGACAGTAAAAAGCGTCTTGGCATAAAGGATTTCCAACCACCCCCAATATATATTTGAGAATTCTGTGTTCAGAATAGATCCCAGATGTTTTGACTGCAACCGTTAAAAGAAATGCTAATATTTTGGAATCGAGGGAATTTGCAAGCATTGATTTTAGCAAAACCGTTTTGTCAATCGTTGTAATTTCCAGTATACATAATCCTGCTACTAGTAGTAAAATGTTGTGATGGTGTCTACACTTTTTTGCGGTTGTAAATCCGATCCTTCTTGTATATGCTGTACGTTTCTTGATAATAGAACCAATTTTTCAAGCTATAAAATAGGGATAGTTAGCTACTTGTCATGGTAAAAGATGTAACATTATCATTTTGAGTAAAATGGTGGCTTTTTTATTAGGAACTCAAAGAAACAAGTGACATCTATAAAATAGGGATATATTAGGGACTGGATGGAGTGCCAAGGAGCAAGAAAAATGATCTTAATCAGAGAGGGATATTTTGCAGTTTTACATCCTACTAGCAATATGTTTGTGCGTTATAACGGAATTCATGAAAAGATGGTTCAATGGTTTTAGAGGACAACTTAGAAGCTAAAACCAAAAACTCTACATATCCCAGCATATTTATCCAATACGAACTTGTGGAGGCGTGTTTGCGTGTGTGTATACAATATAAAATAGTAGAATAAAGCGAATCGATATGAAATAACCTTGTTAATTGATAGATCTACTACTACCTTCTCCTAGAAAGATCGCAGTTTTACATTGTTTATATTTAATGTTTGATTGTCTGTCTTATTTAAAAATTTATTATGATTATTAGTTTATTATTATTGACCCGGTTTATTTGATGAATTACAAATGCAGTGCTTACAAACTTCTATTTTTATCGGTGAATATAAGTTTTAATGTATCGATATATGTCGACGTGCATAAACAATGGATTTATTTTTCTTTAATTTACTCTATTCAGACGTGCCTTGCACGTGCACGCTCACTAGTGTTATAAACATAAGGCACGCAAATACGCAATGAGCCAACCCTCCAAATTTTGGTTGAACCGGATAGACGGACCAGACAAACCGACCCCACCCCACTACGGCCGCGTCCCGCTCGGTCGCCGGAGACACCATGGCCTCGCCGCTCGCCGGCGTGGTCCGGCTCGCCGCCGCCTCCCGCGCGCTGCTCCTCGCCCTCTCCCTCTTCTCCCGCCTCCTCTTCCGCCCCTACGACACCTCCGCCACGCTCCACCCACCCTGCCTCCTCTCCAACTCCACCGCCGCCGCCGCCGCCGCCAACTCCATCTCGTCCCTCGCCGTGTGGGACGGCGTCCACTTCCTCCGCGCCGCCGAGTGCGGCTACGAGTACGAGCAGTCCTTCGCCTTCCTCCCGCTCCTCCCGGCCTCGCTCAACCTCCTCGCCCGATCCGGTAAGTCGCCCCCGCGCCTCGAGTGAGTTCGCCTCGGGATTTGCTTGGGTTTGATCTGATCTGGTGGTGCTGGCTTGGCAGTGCTCGCGCCGCTGGTGCCCGTGCTGGGGTACAGGGCCGTGCTCGTGGTCTCCGGCTACGTTCTCAACAACGTCGCGTTCGTCGCCGCCGCGGCCTACTTCTACAGGTGATCTCCTACATCGATGTTAAATTGCTGGTCGTGCGAATTTAGTAACAGAATTTTGGGCTTTTGTTATGACGCATTTGCTGAGGTTTTAGTAAGATTAGGTTCAAATATAAGGTTCTCTTAGTGTGATTTAGTGGGGTAAATTGGTGCTTTTAGGATGTTGGAAATTTTGGAGGTTTTTTTCATGAGAATTAGAGGGTATTTACTTCACTATTGTAATAAAAATAATAGTGCTGGCTTCGTTTTCGGCATATCAAGCAGAATTTTAGGCTATTTAAGAGTACTATCTGTTCGGTTGGTGCTTAAAGCATTCGCCTGTTCCTGGTACATTTTTGTGGATTCAAGATGCTTAGCGCTTTTTTGCTCATTTGGGATAACTGATAACACTATTTTTGCAAATGTTCCACTATTGCCGAATGTTTCATGCATTTCTGAAATGACTAAAATCCTCTTTTTTCAGATTGTCCGTGCTGATCTTGAAGAGCCCGAGTGCTGCTTACCGAGCATCTGTTCTCTTTTGCTTCAACCCTGCTTCTGTGTTCTACTCATCACTGTAATTTTCTTTCCCTCTTCACCCAATTGCCAGAATAAGCGAAGTGTGTACCTTTTTTAGGGCAAGAAAAACTCATCTAACTACAATATCCTAATAGCAACATAAATTGTTGTTCATTGCAGGTACTCAGAGAGTCTATATGCTCTGTTTTCACTTGGGGGAGTATTCTACGTGTTTACCGGTGCTAATACCATTGCAATGATAATGCTCGCTCTCTCCGGTTCAGCTAGATCAAATGGAGCACTTAATGCTGGTTATTTCTGTTTTCAGGCTTTGCTACATGCATATGATGCTGCTTTCCAGAAGAAACGGCCCATGGTAGGTTTAGTGTTAGATTGCTTTATGGTTTCTCACAGTTTCACACTGTGCTTATTGTAACTAGCTGACCTGAAGGTACCACATGACAAAATGCAACTTTGATCTTTGCAAAGTTTCGTTGTGCTACATAAGATGCTAGTGCCAATGATTATCTGACTATATTTTCTTCTTTTTTTTCCTGTCCCAAGCTCGCAGTACAGGTTCTTGTCGCTGGATTTTTGCGGTCTGTTTTTGTATTTATTCCGTTCTTTGCTTTCCAAGCATACGGATATCTGAACATATGCCTACACGGGAATATGGAGGAACTGAGACCATGGTGCAAATCTAAAGTGCCTCTTTTGTATGGTTTCATTCAAAGTCACTACTGGTAATTGTTTCTTTGCCAAAGTAACTTTATCAGTATTAACTTCATAATCTATTTCAAAGCTATGTATTGTTTTGTCCCATTTTCTTGATCTTACCAGCTAGATACGCAGCAGCTGCTTCTCAGAATACCATGTGGTATGTTAGGGGAAGGCAAAATTCATTCATGTTTACTGTCATCAGAATTTATTAAAATAATCTCTGCTGTAAATCATGTGTATATCCTGTAAACCATTATTATAGCATGTGTATATTCTTTCCCCGTACTAAATCACATGTTTTTAATACCTTTTTTGGGTTTATCATTTCTAAGTTTGACACTATTATCATTTCTGTCTTTTCAGGGGGGTTGGTTTCTTGAGGTACTTTCAAGTGAAGCAGCTTCCAAACTTTCTTTTGGCTTCACCAGTTTTGAGTCTTGCAGTTTATTCTATTGTTCATTACACAAAAATGCTTCGCCAACTCTTTGAATCAAATAGCATACATGAACTGATTGTTGCTACAGTCGAGCGGAGATCAATTGAAGCATATAAAAGCTCAGATGTTGACACAGTATTAAAGAGTGGAGTTTCTACTAATGTAACTAACAAAGCACAAGGTACTACAATCTTATCTATTATTGATTTATTGAAAATCTTTCAACATCTCTAAATATGCTGCTAATGAATTCTAGTATGCAACTTCTACCACTAAAGTTTTGAAGTGGCATAAAAAATAAGGAAAACTTAGACCTGTGAAAGCAGTTACACTGAATCGATCAAGTATTCAAGTGATATAGACTCCTAAAAATAATTATGTGTAAACCTTTTCTACAGACCTAACCCTTCATTAATTGAACAGGAAATGCAGTTGTTAAGAGGAGAAAATCAGTTGCAACCGAAACCGACTCAAATGACCAAATTATTGAAGTTAATAACGATGTGTGCCCCATATTAGTTCTTCCTTTCATTTTACATCTGGCATTCATGACATTCACTGCATTCTTTGTGATGCACGTCCAGGTCAGTGTAAATCTTTTCAACACAATAAATTAGCTCATTTGGAGCTTCTGCAGATTCCTTTGCTTACATCCCATCTTTTGCTTTTACGGTGCAGGTCTCGACACGATTTTTATCTGCTAGTCCTCCAATTTACTGGGCAGCATCGCACATTTTGGTTTCTCCAAGCAGTTCTAAGAGATGGGGCAACATAATCTGTGCTTATTTCATAGCTTATATTCTCCTTGGTAGCTTGCTTTTCTCCAATTTCTACCCGTTCACATGAAAATAGTTGTGCAATTATATGACCCGACGATCCACACTGTAATGGATTGGTTTGCACAATTTTTATTCATCGTCGCGTGGTTGATTGTAACTAGTTTCTGAAGATTCTCCTAGGTAAAGCGTCCTTGTACAGCTGATGTATCTTTTGCAATTTGAATTTTGATCATGAAACTTGTTTGAACTGTTGTCTTGAACGAAAGATATGAGAAATTGTTCATTTTTCTGCCCTGTTTAGCGGAGTTGGACTTTTTAAATTAAAATTTGAAAGATACGATAATTTATTCATTTTTCTGCCTGTTGAGTGGAGTTGGAGATTTTAAATTTGAATTTTGAGCGTGAAAGTTGTTTGAACTGTTGTCTTGAACAAAAGATGACGATAATTTGTTCATTTTTCTGCTCTGTTTGGTGGAGTTGGAGTTGGAGTTGGAGATTTTGAGGGCCTGTTTGGCAGACAGTTTCAGCTCCCACTCGAAATGAGAGCGGAGTTGGGTAGAGCACTTTCACAAAATAAACTAGAGAGGTGAAGCTGGGTTTAGGCTGCTCCACAATTCCACTCCAGACCCAACTCCGGGAGCAAAATTTAAGAGTTGGAGCTCTACCAAACAGAGCCTCATAACCAACTGCTAAGTATCCTGCTAGTGAGAATCTAAACAAGGCATTGCATCTACCAAGTACGGAAGTTCATCTATTGCATCTACCAATCTTGAGATCTACCAAACTTAAGCTCCATCATGGCAAGTAAAACTGTAGAAGCAGATCAAAGTGGCAATGACAAAAACGGAACTAAAATTGTAGCCAGGGCTGTTGTGAATGCATGATTTTAAACCTTTTTTAGATAAGCCAATGCTTCATCGGGGCTGCGCAAACGGAGGCCTAAGCTCACGAAATTTTGTACCATGACCATGGGTAAAAGTGGCATTAAGAGCGATGTGCTTATTGTGAAAGTTCAGAAAACCTAGTCAAAACTGTTAGCCTGAGTTTCAAAATCCGAAGAACATAATATCAACATCTCATGATGCCCAAAGGCGTGTCTTGAAAAAAAAAAGAAAACAAGCTATGAACTTTTGCGCATAGAGGCTGACAGCTAGTTATTCATCGAACTTCAAGTCAGGTCTCACGGAGTCATGGAGATCTCCGCCAAGGCTAGTTGCGTAGAAGCCGCGGGATTTCATTTTTCACCTTAGAGCGGTAACTGGAACTTCTCGAAAACAAGTATGGCAACAATTGGTCCCGCGAAATCTCCCAATGTACAACCTGCAATCCAGCAGAAAAACAATGTCAGCTTAGTTCGGATTGGACCATCATTCTGACAGCTCTTCCGTAAAAATTATCACAATGCAACTTCTTGTATTAAAGGAAGACGGTAAATGGTTACTCACCAAGCCACTGTCCATGTACTGGATGCACAAGGACCCCAATGCCAGCTCCTATTGAGGCAAAAACCAAAGAGAACCCGCATTTGACGGTTATGCCGTATATCTTTTTCCCGAACAGTTTGACTTTGTCCATCTCATCAAACATTGCCTGATCATTGGAAGGCTTACCGAAAAAACATCTGTAAACCTCAACTATGGATTGCACAACCCAAGCAGCAGCAACTCCCAATGCATGCGCTGTTTTAAAGAAGAAGAAAAAAAAATATGAGAAATGATCTACAAGTGGAAAATTGACAAATTGCAGGCAAAACTGACCTCGGAAAGTCGTTCTAGCAACACAATATGAGTACTCTTGGAAGGGCATCCCCCTTACAGATTTCCTCTTTGATGATTTTGAGGCATCTATAGATAGAACATAATTAAAACATATGGCATAAAACAGCGGTAAATGATAAACTGATAATATTTAACGCAATCACAAGATATTAAAAGCAAAACTTAAGATTAATTTGTTGACTGTTGAAACATAGAAGCATCATAATACATATGACTATATGTGACATGACAAAACATATGAAGCTTATCATGAATAGTGATCTCAAAGCAGATAAAGTATGTGGCATATCTAAGATAAATTTGGAGGCGTGTATAAGCTTGAAGAGAGATAAGCTCTAGTGAGGCCAGCCATACTATATTGAACTAGGTTTTTCATGCACCCCGAGCTAAGGTCAAGTTTTAGGAAGTTAGTCACAGTTCATCCCAAACATAAAATTCTACTGTACTAACGTTCAGATGATACATGATCCTAAGATTGTCCAACTATGAACAAGCCAACAGATATTTGGGTAATATTATAACAGTAAAACAATAATCCACTATATAATATACATGAGAAATAAAACTATAAAATTATAACAGTAACGATTTCTGTAGTCCAAGTGTTTGAATCACAAGTAAAAGCAAGACCTTTGAAAGTCAATATTATAGAGAATTTCTATTTTTAACTCATGGAAATGTCTTTGCAGAGTTACTCAATCAGAATAAAACCACATTGATTTGTAGTTAATCATACATGCCAACCTCCTGAATCCTAGTTTTAATCAAGACTAAGATCTTACTTAACCTACATGGCAAAGCCATTGGTTCACATTAAAATCCATTGGCTGTGAAATTGTTAATGTCATCTATAAATATTACTACAATAATTGCTTGCATGCGGTGCTTCTAATTGCAAACATTTGCAAAGTTTAGTCCACTTAGCTATATCAATAGCACATTATCATCTGTACAAGGATGCAAAAGCTAGATCGGAGGAGAGGAATGGCAAAACTCAAGTAAAATAAATTAACTGAAAAATGTACTTCATAATGTACTGCACAGGTAGCAAAAACATTTTCTTGAGAAAATCTACTACCTCCGTCCTAAAATATAAGACCCAAGACCCATCCGAACCTATCCATATTCGTCGTACTAGGAAATTTTACATCCGATCCTAGGTTCTTATATTTTGGGATGGAGGGAGTATAAAAAATGCATCTCGTTCTCCGACTTATATTTATGAACTTAAGGGAGCTGCACAGGTGTCTGCTTGGATGCCATAGCTCTTTCAAATTTAGTAGAGTATCTGATAAATAGAAAAAAAAATATTACCCTTGAGAAGCTTCCATGCTGTTCTTTGTGAAACATGACAAACTGCAATCCTTTCCAATATTCTTCTGGTTGTTACAACAGAAGTCTGAAATGTAAAACAAGAAGAGCATAGTCAGTGACTTTTCCACCTCTGATTACGCAAACTAGTATTGACCTTTTAGGGCTTAACTTTTAGAATATATAAGCTAGGTTACACTCCAGTTTATAAGTTCAATGGCTTCAGCTTAGTTGGGACTTGTAGTGCAAGGTGGGCATAAGTTTATAGAAGGATCGCCAGGAAGCCGCTAACCTATTCACGAGAGCTTCAGTGGCCCAGGCCTTAAATAGGGTGTAACTTGAGGAAACTACTGTGGCTAAAATAGTAGTCCAGTTGAACAACTAAGATTGAGACAACAATAATTAAAAAAATCAACAAACATCAATTCTGCCAGTTCAGTAAACAGGTACCTCACGGATGATTTGCTTCACTGAATTGTAGAAGGGAGTAACCAAATCGACAGGTGGCCTATTTTCAGACTCATCTTGAAGCAGGTCATCCTCATCATCACCATCAGTGTGCGGATGAGGTTCCAAAAGTGGCAAATAGTACAATAAGAAGGACCTCAGGGTTGTCAAGCTAAAATTCTTTAAAGCAAAGGCCGAAAAGAGTGGCTTCAACTCCAAGGGGTATTCCTTTATTGGGTACTGGAGGGAGTCTTGTATTTTGTCATTAAGACCATTAATAAGATCAGGAGCATCATTCAATCCAGTAGGTGCACCAGCATCACAATGGGCTATAGTAAACCCAGGGAAACTGAAGAAAAATGCAAAATTAATTGGGTATTAGCTCAACAGAACAAAAAATAAGAAGCAAAGAAAAAAAAAATATAAACATGTCTTATAAGAATCAGAAAATGTCTGTAGTCAGGTGTATTTGTGCATCTTCCTATGGCAGTGGAGAAATCTTTTATTACATTCATTAGTTAGCCTAGGTGCATGGCTTATTAGCGAATACAGTGCTAAAAAAAAATCTTAATTCACATTTGCAAAAATATGTAAAGTGGACATTAGATGGGCGAGGGTAGTGGACATTCACATTTAATTTCAGCTTAAATATGCTTGTTTCATCTATGACCATCAAGTGAGAAAAGTTCTAACCTTTATATGATGAAAAGTGGTAGTGTAAACACAAATAAGAGAAGGCAAAACATATATTGTCAATAAAACATTAAATTCGAACTAGCAGGTAAAGCAGTTTGTAGAAATCCCAAAGTTGAACAAAACACTTACATGCTATTGATTAAGACCATGAATGATACATTAAGGTGGTGTTTGGATCCAGGGACTAATCTTAGTACCTGTCACATCGGATGTTTGGACACTAATTAGAAGTATTAAGCATAGACTAATAATAAAACTAATTGCATAAATGAGAGCTAATTCGCAAGACAAATTTTTTAAGCCTAATTAATCCATAATTAGCACATGTTTACTCATCACATAGGCTAATCATGGATTAATTAGGCTCAACAGATTCGTCTCGCGAATTAGTCTATGGAATGGGTTTTGTCATTACTCATTACTCTACGTTTAATACTTCTAATTAGTGTCCAAACATCCAATGTGACAGAGACTAAAGTTTAGTCCCAGAATCCAAACACCACCTAAATACAAAAATTGTCTTTATTTGTTTGCATCACTGTTGGTTGGAAAATCATGATGATGACCAGACAGATAATTATTAAACCAAGAGAAAATTACAACAACAAAAGCCAGCTAAATGGCAAACACTTCAGCTCTATGAGCAAGTGACTGCTATGACAACCTAACAAGAATCATTAAACATAAAAAGACAAGCTATCTGAACTTCCATAAAATGTAAAACGCAAAGTATGGGATCAACAGAAGCATTATTACTACTAATACTATGTCCAGTCACGAAAACATGTTTTTGGACATGTTTCAAGTCAAACTTCATAAATCTTGAACATCAATATATTTTAAGATTGGAGGCATGAAAATATACCTGTAAATGAAAATGATTCTATCTACTTAAACACATCATGCACCTCATCTACCGAATGCCGCGCAAGAACTAGGCTACCTAACTTTCTCCTATATAACACATGAACTACCACAGGAGCACCAGTAACAGAGCATTTACCTTCCACATCTGCATTAAAAGACACATCTTTGATCTAAACCCACAAGTGCAAAAAAGACAAATATGCCGCACTATGCTACTCCTAATCAACACACAATGCTATCGACAACATCATCAAGAGCTCTACATCTACATGTGAGAACGGGATTCCGGTTCTCCGGAGGACCTCCCGCTCCACTAGCAAGTCAACATTGGGGATCGAAACAAGCACTACCGCTTGTAGTCGATAGCTGGGGGAAAAAAAAAGAAAGAAAGAAGAAAGAGAAAAAAAAAAGAGGAGGAGAAAATCCCTAGCTAGACAAGACGACGATTGGTAGTCGATAGGCAACAGGTGGGTAGGGAGGGGGACAGTAGGGGGAGGAGACGAACCCGAAGAGGTGGCGCGCGAGAGGGGGACGCCGGTGGCGGAGAGCGCGGCGGCTGCGGCCGCGGCGGCGGCGGCGGAGGCGGAGATCGCGGAGTGGGCGTGGACCCCGGAGGCGTAGCGGGGGCCGCGGGAGGCGAGGTCGAGCAGCAGCGCGATGCCGACCGCCATCGTGGCTGGGGCAGGGGATCTCTCTCCCCTCTCTCGCGCGCACGCGCGCGTGACGACGCGGGGCGGCGGCGGCTGGTCGGAGGAGTGTGGACTCGCCGGCGTGGAGCGGAGGAAGCCGGAAGGCGAGGCGGAAGGTGGAAGAGGCGAGGCGGGCCGGGGTGGGCTTTTTGTCGGTGTGGTTGGGTTGGGCCGTGATCGACTCGAGTTCCGCGGCGTGTCCGATCCGGCCTTTGCCTTCTCCCGCGGATTCAGACTAGGTTACTACTGTACGCCTATGGGGGAGAAGGAATACGGGGCTACAAGCTCCGTGTTTAATTTTCAGGACTTTTCGAATCAGTGACAAAAACGGTGACAAAAACTTTTGACCGATCGAGTATAGTTTTTTAAACAGTGAAACTGTTTTCGGTTCTAGGCGTTATAAAATTAGATGATTCCCCATACTTTACTGCGGGAATTGTAATCTTTGCTATGTTTTTGTTGCCAATAATTGAGCTAGAAGTAAAAAGGATATTAGTTATTAACAACAAATAAAACTGAATTGTAACCATTTTTGAGACAAAATAGGTGTTTGGAACTTATGTATATGATGATGGAGATTAAGTGTTTTACGTAAAACAAGTGGTATTAACGTATGATTAATTGAGTTTTTAATTATTACAACTTGAAAAATATTTTATCTCATATTTAGAGCAACTTCCATATAAAAAGTTTTCGCACGAAAGTACGAAACACACCGTTTAGCAGTTTGAGAAGCATGCCATAAAATATCTATTTTCATCCAAACTTTTGTTGGAGAAAGAACGGGAAGGATATCGTAGATGAAATATTAGATTGTAGGCCAATCTTACTTGCAAGAAGTGGAATGTAAGAAAAATTTGATGAAAAGTTAATGGTTTATTATTACTAATTACAAAAAGAAACTGAAGTCAGGGTTTATTAATACTAATTATAAAAGAAAGTGAATGATAAAAAAATTGGATAGTAAAATGTATCAGTTGACTATTACGTTATATATGGTAAAAAATCAGCAACTGAAACATTTAATAATTTTAATGAAACATAGTAAAGACACGTGTTAAATATATCGCTATTACATATAAAACATTGAGCTTTAACGGTTTGAAACATATGTTTTTCTTCTATTAGAATATAATCACGCGATATTTTGTTGTAAAGGTTTAATTAAAACCAATACAACGATGCGATCAGATCGTAAATTGGATAAGTAATTCATGAGCAATCATTTTAAGATCGCTAAATGCATGTATGCATGGATGGTGTGGAGAAGGAGAGCAAGTAATAGACATGAGAGAGAGGAGGGGCGGGTAATTTGTGTGAATTTTGTGAAACACGGCGAAACATGTCGCTATCTCGTATGAAACATATAGTTTTAACTGTTTGGAACATATGTGTTTCTTTTATTAGACATGTGATATCTTGTTGAAGATTTAATTAAATTGAATACTATGGTGTAATTAGATCATAGATCATATAAATAGTTTAGGAGAAAACTATTTGAAGTGAGGAGGAGAAATAAGCCAGCTTTGGTGTAGCCTTCACCGTACCATGCTTGCAGTGGTGCAGGTGTCCGATTTTTCTTTCTCTTATCGGACACCCAAGCGTAAGTATTCTCCTTTTTCTATAGGCCCATGCAACAACAGAGAAGCACTATCTAACTGTATTTAGTTAACCAACAACTACTTTTTTTTTTTCTAAAGAAAGATACATTAATGACGAAGGGATTACATTCCTGCCTAACAAGTCCAGAATTCTTGCGAGAATATAAGCCTCATCTCGCACAAGGCACGGTACTCATCGCCAGTTGCACTAAAACATGTGCTACCCTATTTACTTCTCTTTATCTTGTGTATTTTACCTTCTGAAGGCAGCGCATCACATCTTTTACTTCTGGAATGCATCGCTGCCTAGGAAGATCTTGACGAGCCTTGCTCGTTTAAAGCTTGGGCAACTCCACATTGGTTTAGTTAACCAACCGCTTGTTTTCTTTAATTCATATTTATTTCTAGTTTTCTCAATGGAGGTGATGGTTGCGGGAGGTGTGAGAGATGAGTGGAAAGATGACTCCACTATATGAGTTACTATCCCTCATTAATAAAATGCTATGAATCAAGGGATGTCATCCGACGAAATAGTTATAAAGATAGTGCAAACATAGATGCATCAATATTCCT
>CM020185.1:8723863-8736358 GCA_009805545.1 Oryza longistaminata | reverse complement strand
TGGCGGGGCTGGTGGCAAGGTCGAGGGACGTCAGCGGGGAGGCCGCGGCGGCGGCGAGGGAGGGGGACGCCATGGATGGGATCCGGTCGGCGAGCGGCGCGGCGCGGCGCGGCGGCGAGAGAGAATGGAGAGAGAGAGAGGCGGTTGGGCTTTCGGCGAATCGGAGGGGAATTTGGGAAATTTTGGGCGGAAATCGAATCGAATCGAATCGAACGGAGCGGGGCGCGGAAGAACGAGAAAGAGAGAGAGAAGACGAGGGGACACGCATGGGAAGTTGGGGGGACGCTTCTAGGGCTCGCTGACATGTGGGGCCGGATGAATGTGCCATCGCATTCACATGGCTTAGATCAAGTCGGTTTCTATCTGCAGAGAATCAGAAGGAAGTTGCAGCGAATCATTTTATATTTTTCTCGATGAATTTTCGACCAAATTTTGTGAAGGAAATTTCCGCGAATTTTTTTTCTAAAAATACAGTACAACACACTCACTCATATAAACATATCCACACATAGTTCTTCTCTACGCACATCTCTAAAAGACTGAGCTGGTATATCTTAAAATTTCTGCGAATTGGTTTTCACATAGAATTCATACGGGTGTCTTCTTGTTTTTGTCAAGGAGTATACGGAGAGCACTACGGCCCGGACGTCCGATAGTGCACCAAATATCGGACGCCTGCCCGGCTGTTTCGTGCGTGCATGTGCATGTGCATGCTTGCCGTGCTGCTTTGTCAAGCTCTGAGCGTATGTGCATGTGTATGTTGCTGCACTTCATTTTTCACTCCACAATCATGATGAATCTGCCCATCTGACGTCTCATGTCCCAAAAAAAATTGGTTGATCAAATGTTCCTAGTTGACCATTGAGTGAAACATCAAATTATATATGGTGAAAAAAAAAAATCAGCAACTGAAATATTTAATAATTTTATGAAACATAGTAAAGACACATATTAAAACATATCGCTATCACGTATGAAACATTGAGCTTTAATGGTTTGAAACATATGTTTTTCTTCTATTAGAATATAATCACGCGATATCTTGTTGTAAACGTTTAATTAATACCAATATAGCGATGTGATCAGATCGTGAATTGGATAAGTAATTTATGAGCATATCATTTTAAAGATCGCTAAATGCATGTATGCATGGATGGTGTGGAGAAGGAGAGCAAGTAATAGGACATGAGAGAGAGGAGGGGCGGGTATTTGTGTGAATTTTGTGAAACACGGCGAAACATGTCGCTATATATCTTGTATGAAACATATAGTTTTAACTATTTGGAACATATGTATGTGTTTCTTTTATCAGACATGCGATATCTTGTTGTGAAGATTTAATTAAATTGAATACCATGGTGTAATTAAATCATAGATCATATAAATAGTTTAGGAGAAAAACTATTTGAAGTGAGGAGGAGAAATAAGCCAGCTTAGTGTAGCCTTCACCGTACCATGCTTGCAGTGGTGCAGGTGTCCGATTTTTCTTCTCTTATCAGACACCCAAGCGTAAGTATTCTCCTTTTTGTATGGGCCCATGCAACAACAGAGAAGCACTATCTAACTGTATTTTAGTTAACCAACAACTACTTTTTTTTTCTAAAGAAAGATACATTAATGACCGAAGGGATTACATTCCTGCCTAACAAGTCCAGAATTCTTGCGAGAATATAAAGCCTCCATCTCGCACAAGGCACGGTACTCATCGCCAGTTGCACTAAAACATGTGCTACCCTATTTACTTCTCTTTATCTTGTGTATTTTCACCTTCTGAAGGCAGTGCATCACATCTTTTACTTTTGGAATGCATCGCTGTCTAGGAAGATCTTGACGAGCCTTGCTCGTTTAAAGCTTGGGCAACCTCCACATTGGTTTAGTTAACCAACCGCTTGTTTTCTTTAATTCATATTTATTCTAGTTTTCTCAATGGAGGTGATGGTTGCGGGAGGTGTGAGAGATGAGTGGAAAGATGACTCCACTATATGAGTTACTATCCTCAATTAATAAAATGCTATGAAATCAAGGGATGTCATCCGACGAAATAGTATATAAAGATAGTGCAAACATAGATGCATCAATATTCCTCAATTGAGAATCAAAGGATTGTTTTTTGGAAGGCAAAAAAGCTTAATTATGCGTTGTTTTTTCTTTTTCCGAATAGAGAAGAAACATGAATTAAAATATACTCTAGATAATATAATTATACTTTGCGACAACCGTATATTTTGGTTCTCTTTTATTTTTCCTTTTTTTTCTAGAATACTCCTCCAGGATGGTAACATTATTTTGTTTCATCACGAAATACTATTTAGGTCTGTTATTTTTCTCACCTATAATATAACACTTTATCGTACTAAAGTTGCAATGATCGATGCATGGCCACAACTCTTTCACAGCAAGAAACATGTTTTCTTACCTTGATATCTGGACAACAAAACTATTTATATTCACTAATAAGGCCCCCTTTGAATTGGAGGAAAAATGGAGGAAAAACAAAGGAATTGAAATCCTACACTATTCATGCCTTTGATTCGTAGGAACAAGAAAAGGAAAAACGTAGGAAACTTTCCTGTTCCTACAATCCTAGAGCAAAAACGTAGGAAAGTTAACATCCACTCTAACCTCTTGGAAAACTTTCCTTGAGTCTATCTCTCTCATCTGATTCCTGCATTTTTCCTGCGGTCTAATCAAACAGTCATTCCTATATTTTTCCCGTGTTTTGCAATCCTCTGTTTTACACTTGCATTCCTACCAAAATCCTGTGTTTTTCCTATTCCTCCGTTTTTCAATCCCGCGATTCAAAGGGGCCCTAATTTCATTGACCCTCAACAACTGTTTCTTTAAAGGCCTAGGTTCCTAGCTAGCTAATTAATTAGATAATTTGGCATTAGGCATCCCCTTATCCTACTCTTAGGAAACCTCTACAATGCTCCTACCAACACATAGTTTAGTGAATTAGTGCTAATCACTTGGTATCATGCACAATGAACTCAACAAATAAGATGCATTGCTCCTACAATGGGCACATTAAAACCTAACAGTACACCTTGGGAGCACAATCCTGATGGTCAAATGGTAATAAAGAACATTCCTTGTGACTCATACTACTGTGCTCTGTCTGGTTCCTTGCACATATGGTATACATCTTTCTTGAGAGAATACACCTATCAGAGGTAAGATATAGACCTAGGCACCTAGGCATTGGTTGCTGGCTACCTTGAATAGCAAGCTCACCAAAGAACAAAAGCCAGGTTTGCAACTTGCTGGCCAGTCCTTGGGAGTTCTGTTCATCCTAGTCCCCCACATAGCTATGCTTTTTGGAGTTCAAGGCAGGCTATATGCATGTGGCATTCATGTGGCAGGTGGTTCATAGTTTGCATGGACTCACTTGTTTAGTGATCAAAGGGTTCATTCTTAATAGATGATGGATGAACTTGAGTTTATGACAATTTTTTGAGGGCATAAATGAATGGATTAAACATTAGGAAGTTGAGAAGTTGATTTAATAAGTTTTTAAAAATACCGATAAAGATATTTTTCTAAAAAAAAACTCGTATGGAGCTTGGAAAGTGTGTCCATGACCAATTGTTAAGCCATGATTTAAAGATGAGGGAGGCCAACTAGACAAGTGATCACGATTAATTATAAAAATTAACGAAAAATATATTCAAATTCCAAGGTTTTTTATAGGTAATAATATACCGTATCAACATGAAAAAACTACATGATAATATACAAGATAGGCAGGTAACTATGATGCATATATTTATTTATTTTAATTCAGCTTTATGAGAACTGAGTAGACAATTCATAAGTGGTGATCTATAATGTCATCCGAGTTAAAAGTCTAAATAATTGGGCAAACAATTAGTCACAAAAACTAGATCTTGGCAAAATGAGTAACAAGCAATCTATCTTGCAAGTAATAAGTACTACCTCCTTTTCAAAATGTGTGACGCTATTGACTTTTCATACAACATTTGATCATTCGTCTTATTTAAAAATTAGTATAAACATGTAAAAATATAAGTTACGATTATATTTTATTTGATGATAAAACAAGTCACAACAAAATATACAATATTTATATATTTTTTAATAATACGAACGATTAAACGTTATGCGAAAAGTCAACGGCATCATACATTTTGAAATGGAGGGAGTAATATTTTAGAAATTTGAAATGTTATCCAACTAGTGATGTATAAACAATACACATGCTTATTAGATATTAATAAAAATATACTAGTATTCTAGAAGGAAAAGGGAAAAATGATGAATTTTGTGGCTACCATAAAGACATGTGGTGATTTTGATCAGGGATTAATTAGTACAGCACATCATACATAGCAAAAAATTACTATGTACAATTCAGCTGCTTAGTAGCTCTACTAATCAAAATAAGCTACCTGGAGGGGACGCACCTAGTTGGGCAAGGGTAGGCGCCGGCCTCCTAGTAGGATCCCCCCTCCTTTTGCTGCTTTGGATTGAAGGAAATTTAAAAGAATTTTAAAGGGTTCTAGAATTTCTCTAATATGTGTTGTTTGTAACAAAGGATTTGAGCATGTCAAATTCCTATGGATTGCTATCCAATTCACCAAAATCCATAGAAAAATTTACCAGCTCAAACCTTATTTTTATTTTTCTTTGAGAAGTCCAATGCATCTTCTCTCTCTCTTAATTCCATCAAATTTCTATGTTATGTTCCTATGAACCATCCCAACACAACAGGTCTCATATTCCTGTGAGATTTTCCTATATGTGTAACATTCCAATCCTGTGTTTTTTTTTGTTCGTATGTTTTTTTAAATTCTGTGTTCCAAATGAGCCCTAAGCATGTTCCACTAAGTAATAAATTCATCCACACAAAGTAGTAAATGCATCTCTCATTCGTAAAATATGTTCCCGTGATACCTTAAAGTAGTAAATGCAACGGGGAAGACAACTCCCGGGTAGGTCGGGCAACCGACTAGGCTCCGCCGCTGCCATCTCCACTACTGACAGTCGTCGATGCCTATAAATCCTTCAATCACTGAAAAACGCTATTAGTCACCCACGCTCGATGATGGTGCTAGCTCCGCCACTGAGTAAATACATCTCTCATGTCGGTAAATGGCATGACGCTCGTATCACCTTAAGACTGTAGACAGTAGATCTAACGGGATACTATATATATGCCAAGTAACCTAAAGTGTATATATATGCTAAGTAACCCAAAGTAGGTTAGCATTTTGTATTCTTAGCTTCATAGGTGTCCAAGGCTTAGCTTGCAAGAATCCTAATGAATACGACAGAAAGGACTGTAGAGTGAGGGAATCGCACATGATAAGGTGTACTTTTAAGTCTTACTATATTCAGTTTTGTTAATTGCAATTTGTGTAATAATCAATAAGATTTTACTCATATGACATTGGAAAGGGAAGAATATCATCACCTCTTGGACGGTGTAGCATGTTATTTATTCCCTCCCAAACACGCTTGCTAAAATGGTCCAACATGGTGCCATACTGCCATTTGTCCAAGTAATTGATTGAGCACAATAATTTTTGCAGATAATTTATGCAGCGATCAGCTGCACTGTTATTATCTCAGGTACAGATTACTAATGTTTTATATGGATATCTACTGGAAATATATCAAGAATAAAAATCTTTGGAGTTTTCAATTTCCTTTCTAGTTAGTAGAAAAAAGACAATGGCATGCATATTTAATCTTTTACAAAAGTAAATTTCTGAAGATTGTGTTATCTTCTCCTTGCCCATGCTACATGATTAAGTAGGCAACAAGGTTTTCTAGTCTTAAATGAAAAGAGACTCCATTTGGAAGTCTGAAGTTCTCATGTACAATAATTGCTTTAGTAATGCTTCCAATCAACGAAGGCAAGATGAATGAAAAGCAGAGTACACTGAAAAGTAGTTAGTTTGATTTATGGATTAACAGGTGCTACAAACAATGTCCAATTGGTGGCGCTAAGGACAGCACTTTTGAATTTACAGTACAGCAATACATCAACATTAAAATAACTATTTTCTAAATTTATAATAATTTCTATGGGACCTAATTAAGCTCCAGGTAAAATGATCTATTGCTGAAAGAGTTAAGTGGATGGCAGGTTGTTTGAACTGAACTACTCTCTTTGTGGTCATTTAATATTCATAATTAAGTTTTTCTGCTCTTAGGAACGCAGAGGCATTGATTTGATACTGTTTATCAGTTTGCAGTTAATCTATTTCTGCATCAAAATGAACACAGCTCAATATCATTCAGAAAAATCTGAAAAACAATTCATGTTATCTGCATCATACTGCTGAAAAATCACAATACACTGTATTGTCCCATGCAGTTGCTATCAGACATGAAACAAATGGTAAACTATGCAACCTGAGCACTGAAAGGACATCACCTAAGATTGTAGGATGAATCAAATCTATACAGCATAAATTGAGCACTAAAAGACAGTACTTGGAAGGATGAACCAATGCCAACAGCATAATATGTGCCTCAAAAAGACAGTCTACCAGCAAGATATATACGACGATGAATTAATCGAAATCTAGACAACATAGAGATGTCTACTTCTAGAATGTGTTTGAAAAGCCTATTGGTTTCAGGACCCCACAATGTTTCCCAAGAAAAAGAAAGACTTGACCTGGAAGAACAAATGGAAGAGAAGAAGATATGATCAGCTATAGACAATAAGATTAGGCCTTGTGGTGCTTGTGGTGATTGGATTATTTGTCGAAGCTTGGTGCCTTTGGCTTGAGTTCATGGACCTCGAATGATTGGTGCCTCTATGAAATGTCCCTTTCTTCCTGTACAGAAGGCCTAGCATTAGTAAGGAAAACACCTTTTTGTTTTCTGCAGAAAGTTAGGTCATAATGAGAGCTTGTGGTAACCTTACTTCTGTGGTTGTTGGCTTTGATGCATCATTCTCACAGCTACACATTGTCACCTAATGCTGAAAAACAAGCCATTCAGTTGATACAAGTGGAAAGAGGCCATTAATTATCAGAAGGTACTACTATATATTCAAGTGAAGGTACTACAGTTAAAGAAAATTAGCAGTTATCTCTGATAAGTGAAAACAAATCCCAGAACCTTGAAGATCCAAGAATGACTATAAATATGAACCCACTGATGACAAATTCATTATTATCACTACTAGCTAGTATACAGTATATCAAAGAATCAAAAGGCATATGCCTGAAGGCAAATTCAGTCGTACATGCTAAAGCTCAAATATAAATTTTGTCATGATTATGATTAAGTAAATTAACTGATCAGCAGATATCTCTATACTTTGTGGCTCGTGATTTTTATTAAATTGTGAACAAGGACTGAAGGTAGACAGAAAGACAGACTTGCCAGGCACACACACCATGTTTGGAACTGGGTCATCTGAAAACCCATAGTTTACTTAGCATCCTTCACTACTCAAAATATTATGTAATAATTTATTTCAACTTGAAGTTTCATAGGGCATGAATTTTCGAGTTTATGAGCTCAAATGCAATTACTCTCCAAAAATGTTTATATTGTAGCAATACTGTCCATGGTAAACCACTAGTATTATGTAAAGGTGTACTCTCTCGTTATCTGCGCATAATTACGTGTGATAGCTGACATATTAATGATTTTTTCGTTGTTGATTTGTCGTATGCTATTGTTCCTAGTTCTACATACATCCTGGGAAACTATTTCTTACTAAGATTTTGAATTGAAAGGTTATATTGTCGGTGATGCATCACCAATTTTTTTGAAAGAATGCATGACCAATTTTGTCTAACAGAACTTGTCTGATGTGCTACTTTGCATCCCAGCTCTCTGACACTGTAGATAAAATACAGCTGCCTAGTGGTAGGGATTCATTTAGATTAGACCAAGGTAATTAAGGAGGAGCATCCCAAAGTAGATCTATTGACTAGGTGCACTGCTGTGTTTTGCAAGGTTGTTTCTTTACCTTATCTATATACATACCTAGATAACAATGGGTGATGCAACTCAAGCAGGACTGAAGTTGTTTTCCTTAAGAAGAGTATATGACCTGAGATCTTGTTTATGACCATCATAGGATTCTAAATTTTCAATTATATGTCTAGAAGATTTGATCCAATGCACCAACTGATTACTTAAAGGCCTGAACTATTAAAGAATAGCAGGATATTACACTTCTACATCTTCTTGTGTATGCTTGACGAATTGTGACAACAAGATTCAGGATATATAGTTCTGTTGAGTAGTTTTATGTGGTAATCAATAAATATATAAAAAAATAGATATATTGAGATGCTAGAAATTGGTAAGGTACTGTGATTCCATTGATTAATTTTTCAAATTAAAAGGAGGGACTGGAGCATGCAAATCATGAACATTAGGCACCTTTTGCCGCAGAGGGGGAAAAAGGGGGAGAAAATTCATTACAGTTTCACCTTTCATGAGCAAAAGTAAAATGCTGCTTTTGATAATGTAAGAGATGAAGAGGTGAGGCCCATGTGGTAAACTTTAATTAACCCTGTGCACATGGCATCCTCTTATCTCTAAACTCATTGGAGCCCCCCCAAAACCCCCTGCCATTACATGTTGTCACCCTATAGGCAATTGGATGGACCACACACCCTTAAATATTGCTGCCATTGAGCAGTTAAGAACTCTGACCATGATGCAAAGACAACAGTTACCCTTAACATAGTGATGCAAAGGACATTAGGGACTGTGCACACACTGGTAACAGTTCACCAGAAAAGTTCTCAGTTTTCTAAGCATTAATACTCACAATTACCTTTACATCCATCCATCAGTTTCAGATAAAATATTTCCGCAGATGCATTCTTCATGGTGAGCCCTACTCCTCTCTCTTTTTCCTCCCTCTTTGTGTCAATTTCACAAATCCATTTGATAGAGATTACAAAGACCTTTGCTTTCATTGTGCAGGTTTTGTTGTTGTTGTTGTTGTAAAGGAAGTGAGAGCAAGGCTAGCTCTCCCCTTCTCCTCCATGCTTGCACCATCATGGCTTCTTTCTTCTTTAGCATCACTGCATCATTTGTGCCACTAAAGCTCCTTCCCTTGTGAGTTGTGAGCCAATTTCTTGATGCTCCCCAGCTCCCAAATGGCCATACAACTCACACTCCTACTCATTTCATGTAGCCTTTACAGTATGTATTCTTCTTCTTCCTCCTCCTCCTCCGCATCGTCGTCGTCTTCTTCTTTCTCCACATCATCCTCTTATCTTGCATTGCTGGTTCTTGTCATCTCCACTTGCCTCTCCTTGCTCTTCACCAACCTCAGACAGATGATCAGAGCAAGGAGCCACAGGGGTAAGCCTCACCCTTCCATGGAGGATCAGGCTGTTCATCAAGAGGAGGAGAGCATTATTGTGCCACAAGATGAGGTGGCCGACGATGCACCGGAGGACTTGACGGGAAGCCTATCGGAGTCTTCGGATTCTCCGGTGAGCGAAGAGTGCACCGAGGAGGGCTCGGTATCCGATGACGGTGACGACGATGACGACGAGAGCCTCATTGAGATCTCCCTTGTTGATGGTCACTATTTGGGGCAAGAGAAGAAGAAATGTGCATGGAAGGAGCAGGACCTCCTCTCCGAGTTCTTGCCGGATTTGTTGCTTGACAAGAGGGACTTCATGGACATCTTGTCAGAGATTGGTGAGGAAGACAACCTGATTGAGATTGACATTGCAAGGGGATCCATCAAGTGCTCAAGCTTTGGCATCAAGGCATGAATCTACCAAAGGTTTGGTGAAGTTCAAAATCAAAATCTTTCTCTGCATTTGCTTCAAAGCTTTGATCAGGGAAAGGGGAGTAGGTTGTATGTACCTGGCCTACATGTTGTGCAAGGCTCTTTGTTTTTGGCAAAGCTTAAATTTTTATTTTGTGAATCTTCAGTGGAAGCCTTGTTGCGTCTTTTCTTGCGCTTTCTTTCTGAATATTATAGAGGAAATAACATTCGTGCACATATTTTTGATCAAAGAAAAAAAACAATGTACGTGTGCATGGCCCTTCTTCCCGTATATATTCTAGAGTTCCAATAGATGCTAATCATCAATGCTCTGCATCTGTGTCTACTGATTGTCCCACTGCAAGGATCATCTGTCACCAAGTGGGGTATATGTTTGATTAATTTTGATTTTACCATGTAAAAATAGTTTTAGCTAAATGTGAAAATACAAACCATCAAATTAGTTAGTTAACCACTTTAAGTGTATTCTTGAACTACCTGATATGATTTAGAATTAAGTTCAGCTTCTGTCCTGAATCAAAAGCTCAGCATTTGTTCAGTAAAAAGTGTTCTTCCAAGGTTCAAAGAATCCAAAATTGGTTTGTTTAATAGCTGGGTCCTTTTAGCCGCCTGATGTTTGATTTTGTAAAAAGGCTACAAAATCTTCATGATTTGGGCCTCCATTATGAGCTTCTAATAATGCTAAGTATGAGCCCTAAACTATTGCTACCACCAGGCCAACATGAGCTGATTAAGAAACATGGTAGGCTCAGAGACCTCTTGTTTGTGGCAGTTACCAAGGCATAATAAGAAACCTTTGATGGATTATTCTTTCAGTCATTCAGTGTGTTTAGGTGACAGAGAAAGATGCTCACATATATTTGCTTTTCTCTGAATATATCTTTGGCATTCTCTTTCTCCTTTCTCCTTGTTTTCAGCAAAAAAAGGAAAAGAGATAGCATCAGTGGCATTGTGACTTGAAAAAGATGTTTCAGACTTGACTGGAAGTGTGAGTTGCAGTGTTTGATTCAGTTCATATTCCTTAATCCATCAGTTGCTACTAAACATGTAATCTGATGGCCTTGCTAAAAGCACTAAAACATGTGGCCTGCATGTCCAGTGATGAACACTAAGATCAAATCAATCAATCAAAGCATAGCTTTTTTTGATGCCATGTATACTCCCAGCAGTAGGAAATTCAGAAGTACAGAAACAAAAGTAGTACTACCTGTATGCAATTGAATTCTGAATTGTGACCACCTGAACTCTGAATTTAGCATATGTTGTAGTCATTTCAAGCTATCAACCTGAACTCTGAATTGAATTGTGACCACCTGAAGAACTGCTCTGTATTCTTTTTTTTCACCGGGCACCTCCTCTGTGTTCTTTATGAGTAAAAGATGGTGTACAACCGATATGAATTTCTGCACTTTGCTGCTTTCATCAGCGTTCAGTACTAGAGTTACAGGCGAAAAATCAGCTAAATTGTTCCTTTCACTTTTTTGAAAGAAGGCAAGGGCTTTGCATTAGCAAATCAATAGAGGAGGAGGAAATTTATGTACAAGAAAAATCAACTAAATTGAGGTGTAACATTAGTGTGAAAAAAGAAAAAACCATGCAAATATTCAATATATGCTAAATTAACTTGATGCAATATGAAGGTCAAAATGAAAATTACACAACCTATTCTATCCACAAGAAAAGATAAAAATGATAGGCATGTTTAAATCAAATGCTTCATTCAGAAAAGCATACCTAGGTTTTACAATTCCGAGATGACCTTCCGTTCCGGGCTTTGGCGGTATGATGGTTTTCGCGAAATTTGGTGGAAAACCGGTAGATTTCGAACAAATTTCATAAACCAAAATTTGAATACAAATTCCCTGAGTTTACCGATATGCTCGTGAAAACCGGTCGGCTTTAGTGAAATTCCGAGCGAAATCAGGTACAGGACCATATCCCCTCTCTATTATATTATCTGGGCTAATTACTAAGTAGGCCTAGTACATAGAATTCAGTCTAGAAAAGTGTTTTCCTTTTTTTTTAAATCGTTATTCTTTTCTTTCCTATTCTAAAGTCCAAGAAATACACGGAATACACCATTTTTTGGAAAATTTATATCCAAATAGGTTCTATGAATATCATACTATTTATAGGATTTTATTTGATTTTTTCCTTTTCTTTATCAATTCAAATTTGATTTTGGATGAAACCCATCGAAATTCCAGACGGCTTCTACTTTCGAGCTACATCGAAACCACGGTTTTCCGCAGAATTCGACCCGTTTTCGTCGGAATTGCATACCAAAAATGCTTCATCTCCACAACACATGCACAATCATAGTATCATACTGAACAACAAATCAAGTTCATTCAAGATCACTTTTTCAGAAACTATTCAACTTCTTTACACTCACATACATCACAAATACACAGCTTTTTTTGTTGAGTTTTGGAACAAATTTACATGCATCAGAAATCAAACAGGCAGTATTACACAAATAATGCAGTTATACACAAATCACAAAGCTAATTAAGCTAGCCACGGATGGGCTTATTGGGGTGCAAGCTAAAGATCCCTCCCCTGTACCCGCCGCCAGCGCCGCGGCGGTAGCTCACCACCGGCCCATCGCCGCCGCCGGCCTCCTCGCCGTCGGGCCCTCTCCGGCGCGCGGCGCCCGCCGACGCCACCGCCGCAGGCGGAGACGCAGCAGCAGAAGAGTACGAGGACGAGCGCCACCGCGGCCGCGGCGGGGAGCGCGA
>CM020185.1:8701234-8713925 GCA_009805545.1 Oryza longistaminata | reverse complement strand
TTTTTTTTGAAAACTCAATGTTCCCAATTCCTATCGCGACTCGCGCCGCGCACGTCGTGACGTCCTGACATCCTCCGGATCAAGGGACGAACAACCGACGTTCCCACCATGAGGCATCGGCCACGCACCGGTCGCCGTTCACCCTGTCGCGTCCATCCATTCACTGTTGACGCATTAGCGCATCCGCATGCCTACCGCGGCCGGCCGCCTACCGCCTACCGCCTTGCCGAGTTACCGTCAGCCGCCACCGCCGGCGCGACCGCGCGAGTGCAAATCTGAAACTGCAACTGCACTGACGCCTGACGATCAGTCATCAAGGTGAGCAGCAGGCTGCAGGCAGAAGCAACACCACCACGTTGCCATCGCCAATTGAATATTTGAATTGCCAATATTCTCTATCTATTGCCATATATACACTGCACTTTATTGTGTTAGGCTCTTGTTATTCCTTGTTAGTTTTTTAGAGAATGAGAGGTCGTAGATTGAGATTATCAGATCTTATGTACCTTGCATGCGACTGTGGTATGCATCTGACAGAAGCTTTTCATGGTTGCGAATTATTAAAAATTGAGGTCTACAATATCCCAAGAAAGGTTTAATGGTTTGGTGCATTGAGAAGAAATTATTCCCCATACGTCCGAAGAAGAAATTTTAAGGTAACATGTATGATGTTTTTCATATAAATACATCTTTTAATTATTATTTCAGTGATATACTAAGGTTCCCTCTGTTTAGTTTTGCGTCAGGGTCTCGAAAACTCAGGACCGGCCTGTTCGTATGGGATTAGTAATGGATTAGAAGAGGAAAAAACAAAGTGGGGACTCTATTTCCAACTAAATTAGTCACTGGAGCGAGCAAATTCGTATCAAATCAATAATCCATCGAATAGGATCGAAAAAGTTTAGATGAAGTTAGGTTAATCCCTCAGGCAGGGCAGGACAGGGCAAATCAAAGGCGGGGATGGAAAGAAACTAGCTAGAAGTCTAGAACAGAGGGTAAGAGGAAAATCGATGTTCATCGGACACCATGCGTGAAATTTGTTACCCCCAGCCCCCCATCGACAAAGCGATCCAGCAAAGGAATAATCAGCGAATTTTTAGGCGATCGACGAAAGATGCGTTGTTTTGCAGGCACGAAAGACGATAGGAGGAAGGGACGAGACAGCGGCAATATACGCGCGTACGTACCTCTGTGAGCTTCTCATCGTCTACTGTAGGTCTTGCTCCAAACGAAGATCAATGCTGTAGATTTGCAGATGCATCTGCTATGGCTTTCAAGTCGACCCACCGGCGATTAAGGCAAGTGGGTGTTTATAGGAACTAGGAAGGTAGCCCGCGCATATGCGCGGACACTTATTTAATGTTGCTTAACTTTTTTTATTATAAATGTTTACATGTAGATTGTATTTTCAAAATAGATCTTCACTCTATTTTAAACATGTTTTAGTTAATATCTGGTTATGACATATTACATGAAACCATACAACCCTAAATTTATGACAATGACATGAATTTATGAGAACAACATGTGTCACGATAATAAAACAATAATGGAATAATGGAGTTTTTTTTATTTCTATTTGTACTATATGTGATTTTCTTACCTAAATAAAGTGTTTTTTAAAATACTACCACGATAAAATCTCCAAAGGACCATATTGTTGGTTATATTTTGACAAATATATATAATTTTGCATATCGTATTTTTCAACGCCTTTCATAATCACATAAGATACCTTTACTAATTAATTTAGAGAATGAATCTATTTTTCCAAACTTATTTATAATAACTAATTGATTGAAGTATAATTCATAGTCACATCAATAGAGTGCATGACATACATTCATCAAATTATGTCTGATAAGTTGGAATTCCTCAACTATAAAAAAAATATATCATGAGTAGTTTATTGCGCATGTTACTTGATTGTTCATTTGTTATCAAAACTATTTGACAAAGAGAAAAACATACATATATGACCATAAATCCTATGATGGACTAAATGGTTATATTATAGCAAGATCACTGGCTTGAAATATTTTTCATAATTATTTTTTACATTTATGTAACATTTAGGTTGCCCACTTATCATATACTATTGAAATAGTTCTAAAAATTAAAAAAAAGATGAGAATCTTAATCTCAGACATATTAAATTAAATCATATCTACTTAAAAATACACAATTGTTTTCAATTATTTTATATATGTAGCTTTAAATTAGCATTATATAGTCATCAAGTGTTATTTGACAAATTATTTAAAATAGAAAAAGTACGAATTACCCCCTAACTATTCCGGTCGACCGAATTACCCCATAAACCCGAAAGCAGACATCTTTCACTCTCAATTATTAATACCAGATGAATTACCTCCCCCCCACCCCCACAAAACTCAAACCAAAGTGGTTTTGGTCCTACGTGGTAGTCCAGTCTGCATTTAAAAAAATAAAATAGGTGGGGCCCACTTGTCACAATCTCTACCCTCTCTATTCCTCCTCTCTCACCTCTCTCTCATCCTCTCTTCCTCAATCCCATCCCCCAGCCTCACTCTTCTCCCTCCCATTGTTGCTGGGGCCGGCCTGGCAGGCACACCGTCACCCCGCCGCTCTTCCTTTCCTCCTTCGTCTATTCCCCAGCTCTTGCTTGCTTGATTGATCCACCTCATTGTCTCGTCGGGAGAGAGGCATTGGTGGTGGGGATCGATTAAGAGCTGTGGTGGGACGACACGCTATGGTAGATAGAGCTGCGGCCGCATTTGTTGGGCGAGTTCTCGATGGTGGGGGCATAGCCGAACCTGGCCATTGAGGACCAGCGCAGGTGCTCGCCTTTGGCAGCTGCAACTCTCGTCACGTGACGACGATATGCAATAGAAATGATGGAGATGATGGCCTCCACTGGAGTGCGCATGTGGCTGCCGAGACAGCCGAGGAGGAGCCACCTCCGCCGCTCGCCACCCCTAGCCTTGCCGATTGATAGATGTGAAGGGAGAAGATAGAGAGAGATGATGAAGGGGTGAGGAAGATATATGATATATGGGTTCCACCATTTTTTTAAGGAAATGCTAACTGAATCGCCACGTAGGACCAAAACCACTCCGCGTTGAGTCGGGGGAGGGGGGGTAATTCGTCCAGTATTAATAGTTGAGGGTGAAAGATGTCTGGTTTTCGGGTTTATAGGGGTAATTCTGTCTACCGTAATAGTTCAAGGGGTAATTCGTTATTTTTTTCAAATAATATTATAGCATTATTTATTATATGTCGATCTCATGTGTGTTATGATGTATTTATGAACATAGGAAAGGGGGCACCCCCCAATTTATTTTTCCCTTTTGCCCCTGGGGGAGGAGGGGAGCGCTGGGGGGGCGCATAACTCTATATGCCCGCGTATTTTCTCGGATTAGCTTCCTATTCCCTCGGGAGGAGACTAAAAAACGAGGGTTCTCTGCCGGCACAGCCGAACACACCACTTGTAGGGGTTCAGTTTCACGCGCGGGGACTAAGACTATCGAAAAGTCTCGCGTCAAATCTGCAACACGTTCTTCTGGGGCGCGTCTTTACACAGGTCATCGACATACGCCTCTTATTTGGCATGCCTATCTGATTACTCAAAGTATATTGAGTCATACCGCTGAAAAGGTAGGGGCCCTGCTTCTTTAACCCAAAAGGCATAGTGTATAACAAAAAGGTGCCATAGGAGTATGAAGGCTAGTTTTTCTCAATGTTCTGGCATGCGGATCTGGTGATACCAGGATAGGCACTCTAGGAAAAACACCAAGAAGGTGCACCCGCAGTGGAGTGACTATCTGATCTATGCGTGGTTAAGGGAAAGGATATATTAGGGCATGCTTGTAGAGGTCTAGTTAGTCGATGCATCGGAGCTTGCCGTTGGCCTTCGGGCGACCGACCGGGTTCGCAGGCCACTTGCCGGAGGATAACTCGCGGATGAAGTCAGCCCTCAGGCAGCCGGCCAGCTCTTCCTCTCGGGATGAAGGCTACCGCTCCAGGGCTTGAACACACTTTTTGCCGGACGGTGGCGTGTCCGGCCGAGGGAGGCGGTGCTCGTCACTCCCTGGGGACGGCCAACGGGCAACTATCCGACGCTTTCCATGCGAACGTCGATTTGCGCAGGAAGGAGACGAGCCCTGACAGCTTCCTCCACATCATTGGCGTCTCATGAGGTCCGCCACATTCCATTGGAGTCGCACGCTCCGATCTTAGCGACGGATCAGTCGCCCTAGCAGGGATCGTCCACTTAGACAGTGCACGCGTCAGCGAGGTAGGCACTTCTTGGAGGCCGGGACAACAGAGGCCTCCGGGCGCGTGACGATGATGGGCTCGTGGCACCGCCAGGTTGTCGGCGCGCCGCCGCGTTGGCTCCGCGCAGGCGAAGGGGACTCTTGACATCGCCAAAAGACGGTGATGGGACCACTACCGGGACAAAAAAAAAAACAAATAAAAAAAGAACAAAAAAATAACAAAAGATGTAAAGAACAAAATCTTCATCTGGAGGTAGGCGTTAAGTGGGTGGCCGGCCATTGAATTTCGACAAGCAGGTCTGTCGCCAGGAACGGTTGTAGGGCAGATTGAGGTCGCCACATCGAAGTCGATCCGCTCGGGTACTGGAAGTTGTGGAGTCGCCGAAGGTTACCGGAGTCGACGTGGCCGGGGCCACGTGTGTCCCGGAGTCAGCATGATGATTGGCAAGCGACGGCTGGCAGCTGCATCCCCGGGAGCTGAGCGTGTCGAAGGCAGTTATTAGGACCGACGAGACACGGGGTCGGACCTGGGAAAACCGAAGACCAGACCTCACGCCTTCTGTCCAGTTAAAAGAGCCGCCTGTGCAGTGGCCGGTAAACACACCGGCTGAACCGCCAGTTTTCTACGAAACGCTTTAAAACGCGGTCGTCACTGAACCGCCAGGCAGGTCTGTAGCAGACCAGAAGGGAGTGCATGCGGGGGAGAAGAGGAGAAAATAAGGAAAACGGTGTGCTGGGGGGGATCGAACCGACGATGGGCTTGAGTGGATGCATTGGGCACAACCACCGGCTATGCTTGTGTCTGTGTACGAGGGAAACGAGTTATATATTATATATTTAAACTAATTGGACGCCTTGAACACCGGTCAAACCGGTCAAAACAGAACATCATAACGTAGGGTCCGGCCGGTTCAACAACCGGTCCGGTCTCAATAACTATGGTCTTAATGGCGGCTGGAGATGAGGCTCAGATGGCCCCCCGCGTCACCAGGACGGCTTCATCCTGCTTGTTGAGTGGTCGAGGAGACCACGGGGCCACTTCCCACCTCGACGCGAGCACCTGTCAGATGGTCGCTCTGGTCCAAACGTGTAGCTCACCTCCGACCAGCGCGCCTTCCGACGCGCTTATGGGTTGGAACGGCGGCCAAAAGCATTCGCCCTCTGCCTGAGCTGGGCGGGAAAGGTGTGACAAAGCCCCCCCCCCCCCCGCGTCGAGCGGGCGAGGTTCCTGAGGTATATGGAATCCAGATTCCTCCTGTGATGCATCCATCGGCGGGGGCCTTCTTGTGGCCTCCCTCGCGGTCATGGCATGAGCGTCGTCGGGGCTTTGCTCGTCGTCGACCCTGCCGCTTCTTCCTCTGGCTTTCTGAACCGCTGGACGCAAATTCTTTGACGAGCGGCAGATCGGCGCAGACTTGTGCGATAAGTGTTGGTGCACGCGAGCAGCACTTGTCTGCCAACCGGCCCTCGCGGATGGAGCACGTGGAGCTCGGCTTGTCGCCGTGGCCTTTCTTGCGCGGGGCCGTGAGGGCCCATCAGCCGCAAGGACATGGCCTCGTCCATCGGAGCGGCCGTTTCTTTTGCCCTCCTATCTCGCCGCTTAAAGCGGGGAGCAGACTCGGGGTAGCGCAGCCGCCGCGCATGTGCCGGGGAGTTCCAGGCCAGCTGCCTCCTCCCGAGCCCACTTGTCCCAGCTCGAAGAGTGGCGCGGTGGTCTTGGGCTCTTGGAGGAGATCTTTTCCAGCTGGCGGTTATGCCGCCGCCATTCGAACGGCTAAAGACGGGTGGGCCGGAATGCATGGAGAATAGTGTTTGTGCTGGCAGAAGCATGTAATGTAGAGCGGAGGACTTCATGTCCTTCCGCAGCACAGCGTTGCAAAGGTCCGCTGCTTCTCCTGGCGAGGATATGTGCCCTGGGAAGTTCGTGACGAATGCTGGACAGGTTCCACAGGAGTGGATGGAGTCGGGGGGCTGCGTCATTCACAGCTGCGCGCCTGACCTTGGGCGATGGGGAAATAAAATTCAACATGACCTGGTCGTCTCCTCCTGGCACGATGACCGTGGTTTGTAGAATCTGAGGAACTCGTAGGGATTGCATGTGCATTTATACTTCTTCCGTGGAGGTTGGGGCGAAACTTCGGGGCACCGGACGTTCCGGAGACTCGCCACGAGGCCCTACAACATCGCCTCAGGGGTGAGCGGTGGGGGGAGGGCTGCCCTGTGAAGGAGGAGTGCATCAGATGGGGAGCGGGCTTCCCCATGCCGTTGAGAGCTCGGGCTCGTTCCGGCGTCGCTCCATATGCATTCGAGGCGTCCTGTCCCCGTAGAGACGTCGTGACGCACGAGAGTGTAAACTGAGATAAGTGAAGCCGCAACTTGGATATTAGCAACTATGTGCTGCTTTGAGCCGCATTCTCGATCGTGGGCTTATCATTTCAAAAACCTTGTAACTCTGAAAATTTTCTTTGAGACCTCAAAGTGCGGGTTCTAGCAACGAAGGATGTGTTGTGTTCCAAAAACTAGATCAGCATTTATATTCTCACCCTTCTCTTATCTAGTACAAGACCCCATTTGCGAACTTGACAATCGGTTTCTAGTTTAAGCTCTGGACACTTTGTTAGAATGATCCCTTTTATCTTCCTTTCCTGTGACCCTCATTTGCACAAATATTCTGAGGACCTAATTATTTCCACAGATTTTCTATTTGTTAGGTACCTTTTCTAACCATCAAACCTTTTTTGACTCCTAACGCGACTCCAAAAATGCCAAATTCATTTATAGTTTGAACTCCATGCACTTCAGTAACCAACTATGGCATCACCCCACTCTACAAGACAAAAAAAATTTGGTGGGTCAATTGAACAAATAAAATATATTGATCTAGTGCAGAAAGTAACAACCATGGCTTCATATACCTATTTTCTGCATTCAAATATGCATATTTTACTTTGCTTAGATTCTTCGATGAATTCCAACACAGTCTAATAAGGTGAGCGTGGGAAGAAATCGAATCAGAGGATCATAGCATAGTTTGCTGAAAACATTCAAGTTGTGAAGAAGTAAAAAAGAGATTAACTCAATGCGCTTGTATACAATGATCAAACAAGCCCGATCGCACTGCTCAGGCGAGTCCTCGAGGCTAGCCACGCCCACACGCCAGTCCTTGCCGCCAAAACACGAGGCGGTGCGCAAGACACTGTTGGCAGATAAAAAATGAGGTATCTCCACGTATGTTGGGCTAAGGCCAGTTGTTCGGGCGCAGCCTCTCGCCTGTCTGCGCGGTCCTGCTGGTTCCCAAAAAACAGCGAGCAAGCCAAGCTTGGGCAGGAGACCGAGCCAACGCCAGCAGGTGAACCCGTGTAGGCATCTGGCGAGCGAGTGTTCGAATTGCTGTTGTGTTGGACCGGCATATAGGGGCAAAGTCATCAGGGAAGGCCGAAGTCAGAGGATCGATTCCTTCCCGAGGTGCTACAAATCGGAACGAACGATTTTTTTTTTCAAAAATCGAACGCTATTCACTAAGTAGATCGAACATGTTCACTAAGTAGATCAAAAATGTTTCAATCCTGTAAAAAGCTAAAAACAACCAATCACCTTCATGAAATTTGCTAGAACGTATGAAACAACCAGTTTCCAAAAATTGGGCACTGTTTCACCTATATAAAACAATATTAGCAAATAGCGAAGAATGTTTCAATTCTTAAAAAAAAGTGAAACAAGATCAATAGATGAAACAATTTGGTTCAACGATATAAAAACGATTTAAAGCCATTGCAACATTAAACCCCGTGTACATCAAACAACGAAATCCCCTATAGAGCTTTTGTTATATCCAGCGGGTTGTTGCAACGGAGGCGGAGTGGTGGGGACACTATGGGGGCTGGCGACGCGTGGTGGAGGCGAGGCGGAGGCGCGCGTGGGGGGGGGACCTGATTTTTTTGCACCGCATCGAGCACCCGATTTTGAAGCATTTTTGAAAAATTCCGCCCCGGAATTTGTTTTAACGAATTGGTCAAAAAAAATATTTAATTTTGGCCAAATGGATTTAAATTCAAAATCCTTTTTTTTTTGTTCCCATAGTAGGGGAATGTGGAAAAAGGACTGCGAAGGCTAATTGTGTCTGCGTTATCTATGTTGACAATGTCTTAAGTTTAGTTTTAGGGGTTCATGTTATTGTTTTGAGCGTAGTTGGTTAGCAAGTGTTGCAAAAATCATATCCCCATATCAAAATTTTACGATTTACAAGTAAAAGACTTGCTTCCAACAATATCCCTAAGTCTCGAAAGTGGGTTTTGCATGCCCATATTAGCATTTCATAACACTCATTAGAATTATACATTAATTAATGAGTCATTAGAGCAGGTACAATAGCAGACTATAAGCAGCTATACAGCGTATGAGGAAGAAAAAAGAAGAAAGAGAAGAAAAGCGGGCTATAGATTTAAGCGCACTGCAACAGGACTCCAAGCGATTACGTGTGAATATGAGAGAGTGGGACCGGATATTAATGATGTAGTTTATATTTTTATAGTTGAACTATTATAGAATGGGCTAGTTAAATTAAGCTGTAGAGGGATTTAGAGCCGTAGTTGGCTATAATATTAAACTTGCTCTAGCATCTCTCATAGAAGCCGCCAGTTCGCTAGGCGAGCAAAAGCGAGCAAGCAAGTTGCGCAATTGTGCTCTCTACGATGATGGTACATTATTGTATATTAGTAATTTGCCCTAGCTGTACGCCTACGGTAAATATTTTTAATGAAACCAAAACAATTACAAATAATATCTTTTGCCAATTCGTGATATATATAAGCTAGAATAATCGATAAATTTGTTTAACATAGTGATTATGTAAATATACATTGCATATATCCTTTTATGGGATTTGTCTCTATGCGAGCGATATCAATACAGCGATGATGCTTTTAAGGCTGGCCGAAAAGTCTAACCTAAAAAAACCATCAGCATTTTTATTTTGTTTTCTAAGCCATAACACCAGTTCCTTACTGTTGAGGCAAAAGAGGTTTGGATTAGTTTTTTTGGTTCTCCGGGAATGGAGGTCGGACTCTTATGTTTAAACTTAAGGCTAAAATCCACGCGGCTTTATAAACCATATAAGCCAAAGTCCAAGGCAAAAGTCCGAAGCAAAGAGAACTAAGTGACCATTGGCTAAATTTCCGTATTAAGCCGATAACAACCAGTAACAACCAACCGTGCCGACTGTGAAATTTACTCTTAAATTATTTATATTTTATTATAACATCGGCGTAATTATTAAGTCAAACTTGCATCCGCGAAGAATTAAATAATTCATTTTAGCCAAGGAGTAATAAATTTAATCCGATGTTCATCTCAATCAAAGTATTATGAACAAAATAAATTATTGAATGTGGTAGTCATATCTCTTTTCCAAAGGAAATGTCTAAAAACTTTTACAAATACTTCCAGCTAATCTCATTTCACATTTTTCCTCCAAGAATTTACCACACCAAAATATTCAGCATCTAACAATCATGCTAATTTATCTTCGTCTCACACTACATACTCTCAGGCCCACTATCTGTCTCGCACGTCTCCCTGCTTGTGTTCGCATATACCACATAACCTATCAACTTTTTTTTTTTTTGAAAGGAGGATCCAAACTCCAACGAGTAGTGCAACTAGTCACGTATGCCGTGGTAAGGCTAACATGATGCGATGGTGTTTTCCGATGCCATGTAACCGTATGGTTTGAAGTGGTTGGTTGGTAATGCAAATTATTTAAAAAAAAAATCAACATACATGCAGTGGCATGTTTACGTGAAATACGTATCATTCTAGGAAGATGTTGTACAAGTATAATAATCATTCCTCATCCACTTTCTCATCCTAGAAACACCAAAGTAAATTTAAAGTTTCAAATTAAGTACATAGTAAACTGCTTTCTTATAAGGGACAAATAAACATTTCTTAGTTGAAGAAAAATAGGCGAGAAATCTTGCCCTTGACTCCAGCTTAATCTTGTTGTGGGCAGTCATCTCGAGCGCCTGGTAGCAGAGTGGTCTTTCCTTCTATTCCAACGGCATGGTGGTCAGCGGATCTAAGGACTACGTCGGGGGTGCTTCAGGAAAGCAAGATTATAAATTGCTGCATATTTCATGGGGCTTGATTTGTATTTATTCCAAAAGGGAAGAATCACTTATATCAACCAAACGAAGTCATAGAAATCCTAATTAGTACATTCACTATCAACTCATGGTGCATTCAACTGACGCTGAACTATTTTATATTTTTGAATGTGACAGAAACAATTGGGGGAAAACACAATTCTACTGTGATCGAGACAAGCTCAATGACGATACCTAAGTCATGCGTTGGTTGCAAGGGCAAACAACAAAGCTAAAAATTTCAGCACACAAATTTTAACAGAATACCAAGTAAGCACAGCTATTACTGTTTGGAGAACCAGTTGCCGCTACTCTAATGACAGAAAGATTAGAATTCTGAACAATGGGAACCCAAAATGGCATGTATTTCTAAACTATATACATTAGCAACTTGGAAAGAAAAAAATGAATCGATAATTGGTATCTTAGGCTAGATCAAGTCATAGATAATTGTAAGTTCATGTGGATAGAACGAGGATGAAAACATTGATTTTTTTGCCACAGTTTGTACTAACTTTTAACCATCAGAAAAACAACACTTGGAGGGCAACTTGACAACACGTTCAAGTTTATATCTTTAGCTGGCGACGGGAGGGATTCCGGCGGGCGGGGATAAGGTGCGGTGCGGTTGTTGGGGGGGAGCCGCGCCGGAACCTTTGGGGCGGGGAGAGATGGTTAAGGTTGGGAAATCGCGAGGGGGTGAGGAGATGCGAGTGCGGACGGCGGGAGACTGACCTGCGGGGAGACGCTGGCGAGGGCGAGCGGCGGGTGACGGCGGCGATGCGGGATCGGGCGAGCCATCGGCGGGGATCTTGGGGAGCGAGGAATAGCTCGGCACGGAAAGGCGTCCAGCGGCGACGTGAAACCTGGACGACGGCGGCGATGGGATCAGTGAAGGGCGACGGATGTGACGACGGATGATGGGTCGATTGAGGGCGAGCGGCGGCGGGGATCGGTGGCGGGGAGACGACGGATGCGACAACGCAGAGGGCGCAGTCGAGGGCGGCGGCGACAGCGTGGCGCGGGGATCGGTGGCGGCGAGATGACGGCTGGACGACGGCGGAGCGGCGGCAGTCGAGGGCGGCGCGATTGTGGTGAGCGCCGCATCCCGTGTGAGAGGGAGAGATTGGGTGCGGCGGCGCGTGAGAGCGAGAAAGAGGGGGCGGAGAGGAGGGCGCAATCGAGGGAGTGGGAGCGATCTGGACCGTTGAGATTTCAACGAGATGATCCTGACCGTTCACGAGGAATGAAAGAATGAGTGATGAGTTGATGGTGAAATCATTTGTTGAACTATAGGGTAGATTCTTTCGACATGTATATCTCGTAAGATCAGCTAGAAAAATGTTACTCTTATTTTTTTTTCAACAAGCAAATGCATAGCGTGTGTTACTGTGCAGTGTGATCGATATGTGTAACTTTTTTTTCAGTTACGTACGTGTGCATCGATCGTTGGTCGTCCTCGCAGTTTGCGTCGGGTGAGCTAGATGGAGACAATTGGAGAATTGACTCAGGACTCCATTCTGATCCATACCTAGCTAGCTAAGCTAATGAGCAGTGACGATCGCGAATTCGGGATCAACATGGCAGCTGAAAAGAATTGACACTCGATCGGATGTCTTTGACTGATCCAAGTGCTGAAATCAATGGGCTCGATCTGCTAGCATATCATGATTGGAAGATGGCTTATCGCGATTATTGGTCATCCCTTCGCTCCTATGAATTGCGCGTTGGTCCAGCGTGATGAGATGGTGATGATAGTATAATTATTTGAGGTCGAAAACTGAATAAATTGGAATATTAGTAAGTTGATAGGATGATCAGAAATTAAAGTTCTCTAGAGAAAACTGATAAATTAAGAATGCCAATTTGCAAAGTATGCCTACGGTAATCCATACTATTATTATGATCGACCAGTAAGCTGATCAAAGAAGGGACTGTTAGGGACGTACGTAGCGTTGCGACACTGTCATGTGAGTAGCGCCTGAGTCATCATCGTCGTCAATGCACGGATCGGAGCTCTTCACCAATTATGTGCATATTTTTAGATTAATGTAAAGAGCTCCGGAATTCTTCACTTCCCTAACTGAAAAAAAAAAAACTATTACGTCATATTTTTAATGTATGATACGCGTTGACGTTTTTAACGTTTGATCATTCGTCTTATTGAAAAAATAATGTAATTGTTATTTATTTTATTGTAACTTGATTCATTATCAAATGTTTTTTAAGTATGAATATAAATATTTCATATTTAAACAAAAAATTTGAATAAAATGAATGGTAAACAACTAT
>CM020185.1:8687839-8701209 GCA_009805545.1 Oryza longistaminata | reverse complement strand
TATCTTCTATTATATACTAAAAGTCCATTAAACTTCCTACAAACGCTCTCAAGTCGCCATGTGGCCTCCTACAGACGTTCCTAGATTGCCACGTGGCATTCTATAATCTCACCGTCGATTTTCTTTTAAATTGGTGGACCCGTTAATTTTAAGCGTTAGATCTCCCTTAGAGAAAAATCATCCCCACTATTTTTGAGAAAAATTACCGTATTTGCTTTAACTAATAGATAGAAAAAAAAAAGAGAATACCATAATAGGACAAGAGGCCAGTGAGCATCGGGCAGGGTACATACGTTCTTTTTTCTCTGGTGGCATACGTTCTATTTTTTTTCCTGGTGGCATACATACGTTACTACGTTAGTATTTTTTTCGCCTTTTTTTTTGGCAAACAATATTTTTTTTGCTTTACACATTCGGCAAACAGTACTATTACTACGCATACGATACGTACATGTACGGGAGTTTAGGGGGGAGTGTTAATAGATATAAAATCACATGTTACCGATTTAAGTGAAAATCGATGGTTTGATTTTTTTTCTCATAATTTTTAATATTTATTTTAATTTAGAGATATGACATGTAGTGACCTACGAGCATTTATACGAGCGCCATGTGGCGGCTTAAAAGCGTTCGTGGGAAGTTCAATGGACTTATATATACTAAAAGCCAATTAAACTTCCTATAGACGCTCTCAGGTTGCCACATGGCCTCATATAAACGCTCCTACATCGTCACGTGGCATACTATAATCACACCGTCAATTTTCTTTTAAATTGATGGACCCGTTAATTTTAACCATTAGATCTCCATCTCAAAGGAAATAAATCTGGTATCCCCACTACTAACACCTTACATACATGAGGTAAAAAAAAAGCAGTACGTACACTTTCCACCCTCAGAATCTCCCCTCCTCTCCTATTTTCTAGCTAACTTATCCTATTTTATAATTAACACTCAATATATCAAAAAAATAATTCAGATGTCTAAATTATCATAACCCTCAAGTTACAATTTTATTCTCATTTTTTGTTAATTGTTGTGTTATTTATGATTAAATATAAAATTCAAAATCCATATTGCTCATATTTTGTTATCTAAATATTAGATCATGCAACCATTCTAACTACAAATGTCTAGGCCTAATGGTACGCCCATAAACGCTTCTAAGTCATTTGCCACATGACACTCTATTAAATTAAAAAAAATCTATAAGTGTGACAAATGAAAACAAAACATCTAACCATTAGTTTCCACTTGAATGAATGGATCCACTATCTTATATGGTTAGATCTATCTTTAAAAGAAAATCCCAAAACTCCGTCCCAACCGTTTGTCCCGTTCCTCTCTCCCTACCATTCATTATTTGTTCTTTTTATCTCCATAGCAACTAAATCCAAAATTATCTTTACGAGAAAAAAACACACCCACAAATGGACTCCGTCTAACAAGTCTAGCCAGCTTTTCCTTTGTCATGTGCTTCTCTTCTCTTTCTCCTCAAGCTAGCACTTATAGAAACAACCTAAATTAGACTTTAAAATAATCGTAAATTTTTAAATCTTATATTCAATTTATGACATTTTTAAACTATTGTAAGTTTCAATTAAATCAAGAATTTAATACATTGTGGACCCATCTATCCACCTTGAAGCCTCCAATAAATAAAATAAAATACTAAAATTTCTAATTAAAAACTAAAATATCCCACCTTATGTTTTTAATAGCAGTCAACCCATTATTTATACCATGCTAAATAGCTAATGGCCTTCTTCCAACTCCTTCTGTTTCAGATTACAAGCCATTTTAAATTTTGTCTATGTCAAATTACTTGAATTAGTTTATAAAAACATAGTAACATTTTCAACACAAAACAATTATATTATAAAAAAACATATTCAATTTTGAATTCAATAAAAATAATTTGGTGTTGTAAATGTTGATATATTTTTCGTCAACAATGGAAGTAGTTAATTTCTCTTAACATTCAAATAGGGGCTATTTACTTATACTTAGATGCGCTTTTATGAATAAATGATCTTTTTTAGAGATAAATAGACGTTCCTAAGATCATCATAACATCTAAATTATACATATTATATCTGATGTCACTAAATTATAACATCTAAAGCTTTTAATTATATCTTTTTTCTTGTCATAACGTGTACCCTATCTAGGATCTATTTTTCATAGACAATAGATTGAAAACAATCAAGGGATACTTTTATCCCATGCCAAGTTGTATGGCCTTAACCCACTTATATTTCCATACCAAATTGCAGAGATCAAAACATTTAAGGGATGCTTGATGGAATGGAAATCTAGAAAAAAATAGAAAAATAACATGATAAAAATAATTGAACACTGAACATTTTTTTCTTCTAAATTTAACTTTTTTTGAATTTGAAACCCATTCTAAATAGCAATGTTCAAATATTTTAGGAGTACTGATACACTAAAAATAACTAAAATTTTAAATAAAATATAATAGAAAATTGGACTTTTTGGCATTATGTTGGAAACAAAATCTAACATAATTTCAATTCGAAGTATACAACCCTAATCTACAACTTGAGAGCGATAAAAGTCTCATTTTCTAATATATTTTCTGATTTAGAAAAACTTTTACTTCTAAACCATAGTTTCATACTGCAATACTATATAATTACAATTAAATCAATATTTCAACATATTCAGCTCATTTAATTAGATGATGTAATCTTTAATATACTTAGTAAATGATAAGAATGTCTCCAAGATTAAAAGAAAATCAGTCTGTCCCGATTACTTATAAATTCTCCTATTGTCACCACAACTTATTATTACTGTTTTAAAAGTTATGTATCTATAAATAGATAAAACTGGATATGTACCAATAAAATAAGCCTAATACATCATTGATACACTAAAATATTCACTACTTATCTAAGTGTTCATGTTTCACTTATTTCCGAATCAATATATAAATATTTTAAAAATACCACTTATACCAATTAATGAAATAACACCGTTAAAGATAAACATGAATGCCCCTCTAACGGGTGAAGCCCATCGTAGCCACCAAGACTTTCTTTCTCTGTTGAGTTTTCTAAAAAATTGAAAATAAAATTTTTGATAAATTAATCCAAAAAATTTAAACTAAATCGGATTTACTTAAAAAATAGACTAAATTGTGTTTTTTTATCATTTTTTACATTTGTAGATTTAAATTAGTGTTGTATATTTATCAAGTGATATTAGAAATCCTAAAATATAATGTGAAACTATTTAAAAATTACCACAACATTAATTATTATATGTTGGTCCCATGTGTCATGATGTATTTAGGACCATAATATACCTTTTATAAGACATAAGTATTTCATTTAATTAAAGCATGAAACTAATCACAAATTGAATATAAATATAAATTAAAAATATAAATGTTTAAAGACCATTGATTTGATATTTGATATTTATATTATAGATCTAGTTCTATTTGCTTATATTTGTGAAGTAATATATTTTATTTTACATTATAGAAACATTTGTTTTAAAAACCGTCGATATTTTTCCCATTGGTACTCTGTACTTTTTTTTTGCCTTTATCTTTTTTATCCTAAGTACGTGCGTATATTTTTCTTAGTAAGCTCTAACTTTTTTTTTAATCATACATACACTACTTATGCTTTTTTGCAACAGTTAAGTATGTACATGTAGATTTGATCTAATGTCCTAAGATAACAGGCCTACCAATTTAAATAAAAATTAATGATGAGATTAGACAAAGTCACATGGTGGCCTACAAGAGTTGGTAGAAATGGCACATAAGATAAAATATGATATAGTAGTAAAAATATAGCTAATATAGCTCTGGAATTGGTGATTTAATTAAAAAAACCTACAGCTGCTAAAGTGTATGCGTAGATCGTCTATATAAATAATTGTTTATTTACAACACCAGATCACTTCTATTGTAAATTCCTAGCGTTTGCGCATTCACACTCAGATTACTCTCTATGAAAAAACTGATCTAATAATTTATGATAATAAATTATGATGTACATGTATCATGTAATTTGGAAAAAAGAAAAAAAAAGGAGAATTAGGATCTGGATGGCATCAATCGAGCTCGCCGAGGCAGTTCAGTCTCCATGAAAATGATAACAAATTATAATGCACATGTATTGTGTAATTAGAAAATAAGAAGAGAGCGAGAATCCAGAGTTGGATGGCATCGAGCTAACAGAAGCATAAGTACGTACGTACGTACTTGTGGGTCCGAAGGGAAAGGGTGAGAAGAGATTTAGTCTTGATCCAACGGTTAATATTATTGGGTCGGGTCCACCACTTTAAATGAAAACTTACAGTCAGATGTTTTTCTTTTTCTCAGAATTTTATTTAAATTATTAGAGCGCCATGTTGCGACTTATGAGCGTTTATAGGAGTCTCACGTGGTGGCTTGAGAGCGTTTGTAGAAAGTTTAATGGACTTTCAGTATATAATAGATAGATGGGAGAACAGTTAGACAGAAATTTATTAGAGCTAGTTGTTTTAGTGAAAAATTGTTTTTTTATCTAATTTATTAGAAGCGTTATAGGAGCATTTATATATGTGTCACATGGTATTTAGTTACGTTTATAGGAAATTTGATGTACTTTTACTGTATAATAGATAGATTGGATGTTGTGGATATAATTTAGTGACACCTGTTTGTAGAATTATTTAAAGTAAAATAATATATGCTGTTAACTTTTTTAATAGTTAAAAAGTATTTCCTTGTTATATTTGGTTGCCATATAAAGCATATGGCGCATAGAACAGCATAGATCTTAAATTACTTATTTAGTTAAAAATAAAATAACAATAAAAATAAGATATGTGGTTTAAATTGGAGATTAGGAAAGGAAAAAAGAGATTAGGGGAGGAGGAGTCACATACGTGACGAGGGGAGGAGTTACGTATGTACGTACCAACAGGAGGGGAGATCGGTATATGTGGAGAGAGGAATTTTGTTTTTTATTAGATCTAATGGCTGATAATATTGGACCCACCAATTTAAAGGAAAATCAACGATTAGATTTTGTAGTGCCACTTGGCGGTTTAGGAGCGATTGTAGGAGCGACACATGGCGGTCTAGGAGCGTTTGTAGGAAGTTTCATGGACTTTTAGTATATAATAGATATTATTAGGAGTAGACTTCACACGGGGACTGCAGCAATATGCCATATAAAATTGTTAGTTTATCTACCACATTATAGAGTATACATTTTGAAAGAATAGTAAACTGGATGTGAGATAAGCAAGAAAAAAAAATCCTGGTTGGCCGTCCCATTGGTATCCCTAACGAAACTTCCATGAATCCCTAGGCTACGAGCTTCTATTTCACTCCTACGGACGTTTCAGTTTTTATTTTAAATCGTCTACTACTTTACATGTACCGGCTATTCTCCCTGTGTGAACGTGTTGACGCGTGTGTGCTCTATGCCGACCTTATTGAGAATTACTATATGATGGTGGATTTAATATATAGTTTGTTAGATAGCTTGTTTTAGGCTATCGTGGTGGTGGTGATTATAAAAATAGAATGAAAATAAAAGGGTGTCATGATTTAAAGATAAAATTCGTAGTTTGTCCGAAAAATGTATAATCTATCTATTTGTATTATTACTAGAAAAAATATTCGTGCATTGCAACGGGTGAATGTTATTTTAATCTTATTATTGTTATACGGTTTAGTTAAGATAAAATTTACAATAGGAATTCGCTTGGATCTATATATTTGTAGAAAATCATGAGTTGCAATTAGGAGTCCAATCATCTTATTTTAGCATGCAAGTTTTTAAAAGAGATATCTTATACGACTCCTTCCGTAATTTCAAAAGCGAACGAACTTAAAACCCGACTTAAATACAGATCTGTATTTCTAAAATCAAATGAACTAAAACCGACTTATACACGGATGACGTACTAAAGTACCGGCAAAACCATCTTTAATCTATCTACCTATTATATACTAAAAGTCCATTAAACTTCCTACAAATGTTCCTAAGCCGCCACATAACATTCCTACAAACGCTCCTATATGTCGCCATATGGCGCTCTAATTTATTAGAGAAAACATTATGAATTTCATGAAAAAAGAAAAACATCTAACCTCAATTTTCAATTAAAATGGTGGACCCATTATTCTAAACCATTTGATTAAATCTATGAAAAAAAAAAGCATCCCATCTTACTTTCGTCCACCGAATAAAAGAAAATATACCGTGAATTGGTAGTACGTATAAATACGTACATGCTACCCACGGAAAGAAACTAACAAAAACATCGATTAAAAAAAATTAGTCCTCGCTAAATACGTACGTACTTCAATTCATATAGGAGGAAAAAAAAATCATAACTACCAATTCACGATTGAAAGAAACCAATCAATTCACGGAAAGAAACTAACAAAAACATCATGTCAAAAAAAGATTTCGGTAATACTAAAAGAGGTGGCAATCAAGCTAGGAAAGTGGATGTGTTAGAAGATAAAGAATTTATACAGGTTCAGACCCTCTCAATGAGAAATAATACTCTACTTCTATCCGGGAAAATATTCCACCGAGTTCACGATCTGGATGAAAAGTTATGCCCCAATAAACACCTTGACCCCCCTTATACAGGGGAGGAGCTAGGATTACAATATACAAACCTTATTCCTTACGGACTAGGTCTTGTAGATATATTACAGTAGTAACCAACTAGAACTACGGGATATTTCCTTGATACACAAGTTAACATAATTTTCAATTTCTTTCCTAAATATATTCTACCCATATAGACTATCTCCTGTAACTAGTTGGATTTCCATGCCATGCGGGTATGCGGTACCCATAATTTCCACAGTAGCTCCTGAGGCCTTCACAGTAGACGAAATAACCTTCTCCCGAGTCATCAAATGTAAATCCCGAGTACTTCGATTAGATTATCTCTGCCTTGATCTCTGAGTGCTTGAATCAAAGGCTGTGAAGGCAGAAATAAAAATTCAGGTGCATCGACTAGGTGTAGCCCCGACTATGTGATTAGTTGAGTAAACTAAACATATAGTTAAGGATGAAGAAAAAATAACCAGCCGAGTGGTTTATAAAAATAATCACCAAAGTGAACATAAGTTAAAGCATACGCGGTGTTAATCTTTGGATAGCTGGACCCAAATATTACACCGACTGCTTTACTAAATGAAATGAGCAATTTTTGAATTTGCTCTAATATAAAGCATATGTGGTATATAATCCGAGTAATATAAACTCATAATTGATTCACCATCTGCTTTTAGCAAATATTGTAAATATACGGCATATGTGGTGTAAAATCCGAGTAATATAAACTCACGAAAGATTTACCAACCGCCTGGAAAATGACCAAGTGTATAATCAGCCTAAGCTATAACATTGGTCTACTAAGAAAAATGCACACTTACGTATCTAATCAATTGTTCTCAGTTAACCCAAACAACCTTGTGAAGTCATCAAAATTTTAACATAACATGTTTTAGCTGTTGGGTACCTTTTTTAAATGCATCGTAGCAATTCAAAGGAATTTACTAACTGCGGTAAAAAAGATTTATAACGGTATTGGGCATTTTTATTGCGAGCTATTTTGCATAAGCAAAAATATGCCTAAGTCCCAAGGGATCACAATAAGCCGCACGAAAAAAATCATGGGCTGAAAATACAGTATGGACCTCGGCCCAGTAGCATTTCCCGATACCCTAAAAATAAAATAATCTCGCCGAAGCGGTCTCTTCGTCTTCCTCGCCGAGACTGCCGCTGACTTTCCCCATCCAACGCAACTATAGACACAGTGCACCGCGGAAGCTAGGGTTCATCGCTGCGCTGCAATCCGCCACCCCAAATTCCATCCCTCAGCAGAAATCAATCGCGCATCCCCCCACCTTCACATCCCCATCTTATTTCGCAAAAAATATTCCTCAAATTCTTCCATCTCATATCCAGTAATGGTGGAAGAGAAAGAAAATTTGCAAAGTCAATGGGCGCCCTCCGACGTGATGGAAGCGGCGTTGAAGAGATGATGGTGCATGGTGTTCTTCCGAACAAGGAGATCATTGGGTGGCGTCCGGCTTGCGGTGAGCCATTTCCGACTCCTGATACCCACGAAATCGTGGTTTTCACACATTTCTTTTATTCCGGTTTTGCACTTCCCACATCAAAATTCTTCCGGGGTTTGCTTGCTTTCTATGGAATAAACATCTACCATCTCAATCCAAATTTGATCCTCTATATTGCAAACTTCATCCATCTTTGTTAAGCATTTCTCGGCATCCGCCCCAATTTTATCTTGTTTCGCCGCATTTTCTTCCTTAAACCTTAACCAGACAAAAATGACCCCTGCATAGTTGGTGGTTCTGGTCTTCAACTACGCGGTTCTTTGACTAGAAAATATTTCAGCCTTCCTTTCGAAACCTCCAACAAGGGCTGGCACTCGAGTTGGTTCTATATTCAAAACCTAGCTCCTGCTCTGCCTGAGTACTCTTGCTCCTGTCCGGTACACAAAGATATCTGGAGCTCCCTTCCTATCGGCGGCGAGCTGGCCCAGGCTAACCTGCTTCTTGACAAGCTCTTAAAGATAAAGGAACAGGTTCTCCAAGGAGAACAAATTACTCGGCACTTCATCAAATGCTGACTGGCCCCTATTAAGGAGAGATCCATGACAGCCTTTGAGTACGATGGTCAAATTGACCCAAACCATGAAGATCTCGACTCAATTGGCTTCAAGATTATGAAGGAACGGATGTACAAGATCTTCTCCCCAGGCATCGTGGTTGATTACGGCCACAAACTCCCAGTGAGGCCGTTCAGCGCCCTCAATCCGCCTCCGAAGGTTAAATCTGAATCCCTTGTATGTTGATGAATTGCATTTTTGTCATAAATCTAATACTCCCTCCGTTTCAAAATATTTGACACCGTTGACTTTTTAGCACATGTTTGACCGTTCGTCTTATTAAAAAAAATTTGTAAAATATGTAAAACTATATGTGTACATGAAAGTATATTTAACAATGAATCAAATGATATAAAAAGAATAAATAATTACTTAAATTTTTTGAATAAGACGAATGGTCAAACACGTACTTAGAAAGTCAACAGTGTCAAACATTTTGAAACGGAGGGAGTACAAAGCTTTTAAAATGTTCTTGTTGTAGGAAAATGCTTTACTCAGCTCCAACCCTCCGACTGCGCAGTCAATAGTCTGGGAGACAAACCAAGGGTGGCCCTAAAGTCAACCCAGACAATGGAAAAGAAACCAGTAACAATTCAGCCAAGCCTTAACTCGGAAAAGGTCAAGGAAGCTGATCCTTAATGACGACAATGATGAAAGCAGCGAACCAGTCAGCCAATCTCCAAGCCGAGCTACACCAAAAAAGAAAGCTGCTGGTCGCTTTGCACCAAAAATCCACAGATCAACCAGGTAAAGAAACAATCCTTCCTAGCTTTGAATCTTGATTGTTGTTAAATTATTGAATTGCAAAAAAGTTCTTTGTCTATTCTTTCACAGGAAGCCATCGGATATCGATTTGACTGGTAAGTCCGACATCCCAGCTGCTAGCTCGGAAGCAGCTGGTGAAAAAGAGATCAACCTTGCCGCCAATGCAGGTGTTGCTGAAGAAGAACCACCGACTGGAAACCAGTCAGGTACAACTAAATGCTGAAGTTGTCAGATAGCTCCCGACTATAAACCATTCGGCCTCTTCTGAAACCGAAGCAAATCAAGAGCCCCCGACTAGTGACCAGTTGGGTGAAGAAAATCAAGACCCTGATCAGCATGACTTTGGTGGGAATAATGAAATTCCAGATGCCCAAGATCAGCCAGCTGGTCCACCACCGAGTCAAGAAAATACCAACCGAGGCTTCAGCACATTTGACAAAATTGAAGGACCCGCTCGGCCTTGTGTTGAAATCATCATAGGTAAGCCTTTTAACTTCAGATTTTCTCATAATTGTCTTCTTTCGTCTAACTTGTTGCATAAAGGACCGATAATCGGAGAAGAAGAAGAAATTCTTCTTCTTAAGTCAGCTGAAGACTCCTATCCTCCAGTTATGGTCAAGTGGTGGGATAAAGACAACCAACCACAGGGCATAGTCATCAACAAGCAAAAGGAAGATGAAGAATTGATGATTCTAAAGAAGAGCCTGAATGAAGCCACTCGTCTTGTAAATGTAAGCCGTTTATGGTATTGTATAATATCTTGCTGTTTGTCGCTAACTGTACTCTGTTTTGTAGAGAATACATATGCGGAATGAAGCCAAAACTGCTACCCTTGCAAAACTGGTGCCACACCTTAATTCTCATGAAGAAATCCGATCGAAGCTATATGCAACTGAAGAGGAAAGAAAGGTTGTAGAGCACCAACTCAGAGAGAAGATATCTGAGTTGCAAGATGCAAACTTCGAGTTCCGTGGCACAACCAAAGGTAAACAAATCCCAATTTGTCTTTATTGACTCCTTGAATATAAGTAGTTCAAGCAGCCAAAATTGAAGAGCAAGCTAAACGAATTAAAGAACTTGAAGAATTGGCTGCCGACTTATCCAAGAAAAAGGACTCAGCTGAGAAATCTCTGAAAGGTAAAAAACCTTAAGTATTCTGAATTTTGCTTGCCTGACCATTGCTTGTCATAATGCTGAAAAGTATATGCTTGCTAATCTGAACAGAACACAAGATCAGAACCAAAGCTCAGTTTGATGTCTTCGCGGACAAGGTTAAGAAAGCAGAAGAAGCCCGAGACGATGTTGCCAATGCAGCTACTCCCATTACAATTGCCATGTATCATAATGATCTCGGATCCATTTCCTTAGATGCTATTGATATCTTCGACAAGCTGAGAACTGCTCCTGAGACATATTTCAGAAATATAAAGGATGCTGCTGCAATGGGTGCGAGCCAAGCATTAGCTATGACCAAATCATTGTATCCTCGCATAGATATTGAATCGATAGATTGTGGAGATTATGGGTACCCCATACCCACACGGCATGGTTATCCGACTAGTTATAGGGGATAACTTATATATATGGAATATGTAACAGATCATGACTTGGGTATTACGTTTCCTTGTATATCACGGAACAGCCTAAAGTCCTGGTTTGATAAGATTGTAAAGTAGATTTAGGAAACCGATACCGTATTGGTTAAGGTTTCTATCTTGTAATCCTGCCCCCCATCCTATATAAGGTGGGCAGGAGGCCCTCTAGGGGGCATGAGACTACTAGATCGTCAGATCTATAATTCACCCGGGGATTCAAATTCCCAAACAGGAGTAGGGTATTACCTCTCATTGAGAGGGCCTGAACCTGTCTAAATCTTTTGTCTCCGCATCCATCCACTTTTAGGTCTCGTGCGCTACCCCCTTTTCATATTGCCGAAAATTTGTTTCGATAGTTGGCGCGCCAGGTAGGGGAAGCGTCGAGTTTTCCATCAAGAAGTGCGATGGAATCAACATGTGTCGTCGGCATCATCTTTGCGGGTATTCTGGGTTCTATCGCCATTGGAATCAATTTCCGATCAAATCAATCTACAACCAGGCATCAGCCCCCGAGTCATCTTGCTGATTGGAGAGACTTGAAGCCATCGTATATCTGGAGCCTTCTCAACTAGTCACGCATGTGTATTCTTCCATCAACATATACGTGCATGCTTGCAAGGCAATCTGGCCAACCAATCGGATGGAGGCATCGGAGTGTATGGCCGTGTATATGCATATGCATTGTCAAGCTAATTTGTTTTCTACTCGGCCACGACCCAAGATGCGCCAGGAGCAAGCAACACAGATCGACAATCATGAGCACGCGCCTGCAAAGGATACAGGAAGTACAAAATCGAGATTGATTCTTTCTTTCCATAAACCACGCGAGAGGTGATCGACGATCCACAAGCAAACTCCCGATCGGCTGTTTTTCCAATCTGAGTTTTATTCGGCCACGGTTGAATTAAGAGCAGTACGCTACGTGGAGTTATCTATATATGCATATTTTCATCAAGTCATTGACACTTCACCAGCTAGTATTTGCCATTACCAGGTTTATCGTTCTAATTTTCTTACATAAATTAGATTAATCTTGGGTTTTCTAGTCTTCTAATTGACAGATTACTAATTATTATTTGATCTGTTATTTTTATGCACGTACCGCCAGCCGCCCTCGTCGCGGCCGATTGGATTACACGCCTCCACGGTTGGTGTACGTTGCCGCCGTTGCTGATGGCAACACCCTCTTCACCGCTGGCCCGCTTTCGTCGCCGCCGACTGGTGTTTCCGCCTATACGGTTGGTTGGTCACACCACCGTTACCGTTGTTGGGCATCTACGTCTCACCGACCGGCCGCCTCGTCTGCGCCGACTGGTGTCTCCGCCTGCACGGCTGGCCTATTATGCCGCCGTTGTTAGAAGTCTACGACTTCACCGCCGCTGCCTCTGTCGTCGCCGACTGGTGTCCTCGCTATACCGTTGGTTGGTCACACCACCGACTTCATGGCGTCCACGTCTTCACCGACCGGCTTGCCTTCGCCGCCGCCGACTATGGATGCTCTCCGCTCGTATCACGCGCTGGCTATTATGCCGCCGTTGTTGGGCGTCTACGTCTTCACCACCGCTGCGCGCTGCCGCCGCGCTCGCCGACTGGTGTTTCCGCCTAGCACGGGCTAGCCTATTATGCCGCCGTTGTTGGGCGTCTACACTTTACGCCGGCCTGCCTCTGTCGCCGCCGACTTGGTGTCCTCGCCTATACGGTTGGTTGGTTCACACCACCGTTCTAATGGGCCGTCCACGTCTTCACCGACCGGCCTACCTCTGTCTCCGCCGACTGGTGTTCTCGCCTATACGGTTGGCGGGATCCGCCGCCGTTAATGGGCTTCATCATCTACACCACTGGCTTGGTTCCACTGCGCCGACTGGTGTTTTTTGTCACCATTGATGGACTGCTCGTTCCCACATCGGCTACTTTGCTGTCACCGAGGAATACGACCAAAGCTAAGTCATCATTTATTTTATTCTTTATATGATAATTTTGCCTTTCCTTTGCCTACTACATCAATCTGGTTCCCAGTTGATAGTGAGTCGGGGGCTACAGATGTTATATCATATTTTTTAAGACAATCCATAATATTATCTGATTGCTTGCGACATATTCTGAGTACAAAAGTGCCCTATCGAGTTATGGAGTTCCATCTTCCTATGCTTTCCGTTTGGTTTGCCATATGGATAGTTGCCTTTGGGCCGATTTCTAGCACCCGGGGCTCGTTTGAGATGGACCGAGTAACGCAAGGTGCTAAGTATTATTCGGAATAAATCAAAAGTATCATAGAGATGAAGATAATTTATTTTCTGCTCTTGACTTACG
>CM020185.1:8677260-8687814 GCA_009805545.1 Oryza longistaminata | reverse complement strand
CATAAATGTAACATTGGCCAAATAATTTGGATGATTCGTAATATTGCTCAGAAAGATCGATCTATGGAGGAATTTATTTTTTACGTAGGTATAGATTTCTGGTTAAACGATATATTTCAAGTACTTAGAACTTAGAAGATACCTCCCTCCATTAACAAATTACACATGCCAAGTTGTTCAGTAGAGATTAAGCGTTGAGAAGGAAAATATTTTTGGTGCCCCTCATTAAAAGAGAGAGAAAGATTCGTTGGAGGAGAACACGGGTGGGGTGGGACGGTGGTGAGGTTAAGTTAGAAAGGAATTTTGAATGACTGTGATTGTTGTAATAATTAGTACTCGCATTTGTTCTAAAATAAATGACTAAGCTACTTTATCAACTTTATATATGAGCCAAATAATAAGGAAAGGTAAATGACCTAGATGCCCCTTATTAAATGAGGATGTTAGGAAGTGGAGGATAGCTGGGTAAGAAGAATAAGAGATTTGAATGAGAAGGCGATAATAGACAAGTAGCACTGTTATGTGGTTACTTATCTTGAAACAAATTTCACATCAACTGTGGTCACTTATTTTGGAAGAGGGAGTAGTACTCTAGGAATAATCACAATATTTGTGGATAAATTTTAAATGCTTCAAGTTGTTTATATATTTGTGGGTAGGGGCAGTCACTAAATATGATCAACAGATAAGAATTGAAGATAGCACGACTAATCTGGATGAATGTCACATTAAGCATTGCTCACACTCATTTAAAAGTATTGTTTTAAAGCCAAAGAATGCTAAGGATTGCCAGTCAATTAAGAATAAGCATTATTCACATGCTATTCACAGTAGAAATTAACTTCATTTGTACTGTTGTTTGGACAGATCAATCGACTGACTATAAGACAATGTCAATCACATGCTTACCAATATCTTTTTCCACTCAGCTTTACATGCTCTACATCTGATGGTAGCTTGTTGATAGTGTTTATTAAGAAGTAACGTAAGTAATGAATGACAATCCAATGTTTTTGCACTTACGTTAGAAGAAAGTTAAGTCTCGTTGCATATCATAGCTTGCCAAACTCCAAGTTATTTTCTAGCTAGATCTTCCTAATTGAGAAAGAGAGAGAGAGCAGTACACAATTATATTAGTGTGATGGAAATATTCTGTTGTCGAGTACTGACATGTACTAATTAATTATGGAGTACTTAACTCACTAATATCATGGAACCACATTAAGTGTTTCCTAGACTACGGTTTGAAACTACATGCACGACAATTAATGAATAACTGCAACGCTTTTTCACTGCCGTAGACATATAAGCCTGATAAAGAGATGGATATTTAAGGTGCAACAAGCCATTCTAAGAGATGATGATTAATCTATAATAAACGGTGTACCTGATCACGCAATATATAAGGATTATAGTACAGTGTGCGCCGGATAAGGTACGTACTCTCCACTCATCTCCACTCTCCAGCTGGAGTGGATGCAGAGAACTAGAGCAAGATACACAATACGAGTACTATATCCACAAGGAAAGAGGGAGAAATATAAACCACGCGTTCCACCTAACAAATTCGGACCTGCTGAAAACTGAAAAAATATTCAGGAACGGCCATATCGCATGCTATGTACTGGTGCCAACGTCATACTGTGTATGATGGAAAGACACACCCACACCATACCACCCTCGACGAACGGAGCTGACGCGACCATCGTGTAGTTTTGTGAGAGAAATCACTTGGCTAGCTCTCAGCCAGTGTACGATCGAGAGGGAGCAGTGAGTGGTGTGATCGAGAGAGGGTGCAGGTAGGCCAATATCTCTCATCCACTGACCGAATGTCACATGAGCTTGTTTTCTCATTTGTAGTCTCGCACGCTCGCAGGCTCGCAGCTTCTTCCTACCCCGCAATTACTGGCCACGCACGCCGGCCGGCTCCTTCCTCCATTGGCTGCCATTTATTTAGGTTTTTTCTGTCTATTGGCTATCTTGGTTTATACTCTGCTTCTTGTACGTTTTTGTCCTTGATTTTATTCAAGGTCAGGAGCCTCCTTAATCGTCAAATTTCCCGCGGATGAGAACAAGAATCGACGAATGGGGAAGGAAGATGCACAGAGAGACGCGCAGAGAATCAATCGAGAGTTCGTGGACATGCTGCATGGAACAGTTGTAACATGGGAGAGGAAGAAGAAGAATGGTAAGAAAGAGATGCTACAGGCAACTGGTGGCGACTGTGAGAGGGTGCGGGGGTGGTGTGGGCATATCCATCCGTCTCCAGGTCCGTACAGATATTTAGAAGGGGTCAACTTCTACAGGAGTTCACAGCTTCCAATAATAGGCAATAATAGCAAGTGAGAAGCAAGACGAAATAGTAGCCTACTAGTAGTGTGTTGGCCGGCGGTCGCCGTCGCCGTCGTCTTCGTCGTCGCAGCAGCGGTGGCCAAATCCGCAGGTGCCAAATCCGAACAGACAACCCTTTTTGTTCGACGGAATTAAGGGCAGGAATTCAAACTCTGACGAACAAGCAATCCCAACAGCCGAATCCTCCAAACCCCAAACCACAAAAATCACCCGATTACCACAGAGAGAGAGAGAGAGAGAGAGAGAGAATGAAATCGCGGTTGCATTTGATGCAGCAGCACGACGAGGGCGAAACGAGCGAGGAATAATTTCGGCGAGAATTAACTTGCCGAGAACGAGAAGAAGGTATACCTGGGGGCGTGGCGAACTCGTAGAGGCGGCCGCGGGGGGAGAAGACGATGAGGGCGACCTGGCGTCGCAGAGGACGGAGAGCTCGAACGCCTTCTTGAGGAGGCCATTCCGGCGCTTGGAGAAGGTCACCTGCCGGCTCGTCGGGTTCTCAATCCGCTTCAGCTCCGTCCCTCCCCCGCACCATCGATCCCGATCTCTCTCGACCGCCGCCGCCGACGCCGACGACGCCCAAGAGTCGACTCGAGCCGAGCCGCCGCTCCCCGCTACTCTCCCCCTCTCGCGCAAGCCCTTATAAAACTACCCCCCTCCTGCACACGCGTCGCCGCAAAACCACCAGATGTGAATATATAGTATATTAAATCACCAGATCAAAACTGGACAAAAGTTGGACAGATCTGAGAAAACCGGACGGAGACCCCCCCCTCTCACCCGAAATGGCTCGACGACGACGACGGCGACCTCGCGCCGCCGCGGGTGCGGATTTGCGAACGGAAATCGCGGCCGCGCGAGAAGGCGAGAGGCCGAGTAGTACTAGTAGCAGCAGCAGCAGTAGCGGATGGGAGGTGGGGGGGAGTGGAGAGACGAGACGAGACGAGGGCGAGATGGGTGGGGAGAGGAGGAGGAGGAGGTAGCCAAATAAAGAAGGCGACCGCGCGAGCGACTTCCCGTCCTGGGAAACCCGCGCGACCCACGAGCCGCCCGCGCGAGCGCGAGTGCGACCGACCGAGACCGGCAATCGCCATTGGCCGGTGGATCGCCGTCGTCTCTCGTCCCCACCTCCTCGCTCGGAAAGGGGCGTAAAAGAACAAGTGGGCGAGGCCCCAACACTACCACCAGGTGGCCCCTTCCCCGCTTAGCTGGCCTCCGCCTATGGGGAAAGAGAGATCGATCAGAGGGACCGCGCCAATTGGTGGGAAAGAATTCGCCCATTTGCTTGCACCCAGGTACTCCCGCCTAGTACATTTCTGGCCACTGCATTATGCTTAGATTGATTGGTCAAGCTTTAACCATTTTGGTTCTTACTCCCTCCGTTTCACAATGTAAGTCAGTCTAACATTTCTCATATTCATATTGATGTTAATGAATCTATATAGATATATATGTCTAGATTCGTTAGCATCAATATGAATATGAGAAATGCTAGAATGACTTACATTGTGAAACGGAGGAAGTATTACTCATTCGTCCCATTAAAAACCAATCAAGCTACACATCCGGTACTAGAATGTGTCACATTCACATTCAGTCTTACATTTATTTATTGCGGGACGGAGAGAGTATGTCCTAGTGTACATATTATTGATTCTATGGAGTGAACCTCTCGATTTAACCGTGGATGTGCCCCTAACACATACTCGAAGGGACAGAGACCAGCGAAAAATCCCTAATCTCGTCACTAAAATGAACTAGTTAAATTTGTGTTAACATGTACCACAAGAGTGGCTCACATCCGTTTTCCAACCCAATAAAAGAATCTACAATTGTTAGAAATAAATAAATCAAATGGCCCATGAATGGTGGTGGGGTTTGTTTCTATCCTTGTCCAGACACCAGAGTGGGATATGTCAAAAGCAAGTGGCTAGGCGTATGGCTTGTTTTGTTTTTCATATATATGGCAATCGTACGTTAAAGCGTGGCTATCTGCCAACTATTTTCCCTGTGAGTAGCCCGTTAAAGTTTTTGCGGGCAAGAGTGTGGAGATTATGGGTACCCCATCCCCACACGGCATGGTTATCCGACTAGTAATAGGGGATAACTTATATCTATGGAATATGTAACAGATCATGACTTGGGTATTACGTTTCCCTGTATATTATGGAACGGCCTAAAGTCCTGGTTTGATAAGATTGTAAAGTAGATTTAGGAAACCGATACCGTATTGGTTAAGGTTTCTATCTTGTAATCCTGCCCCCCATCCTATATAAGGTGGGCAGGAGGCCCTCTAGGGGGCATGAGACAACCTGATCGTCAGATCAATACACACCCGGCGGATTCAAATCCCCAAACAGGAGTAGGGTATTACCTCTCATTGAGAGGGCCTGAACCTGTCTAAATCCCTTGTCTCCGCATCCATCCACTTTTAGATCTCGTGCGCTACCCCCTTTTATTATTGCCGAATTCATGTTTCGACATAGATGGCTTTGCTTATGGCACTAGTGAAGAAGCTGCCTTGGATTTAATCAATGAAGAACAAGGCCCAACAGACAAGATAGCTGATGATGTAGTAGAAAATTTCCATAGCTAGTCTGTAATTGTTTAAAAATTGCTATTCTTGTGAATGAAAGACTGCTGTTCTTTGTAAAGAACATACCGTGATTGTCGACGTTTGAGATCGCAACTAGGGTATTTAGATGGTATGGGGATCGTTGGTATTAGGGTATATGCGAGATTGAGGCAAAAGAGATGGAGACAATGATTTTTATACAGGTTCGGGCCTCTTATCTGATTGGTAATAGCCCTACATCCTGTTGGCCGAAGCCAATGTTGCTCTTATTCATCTGAATCACACAAGTATAATAATTGGGATAACCTATCTATCTGTCGTCGGCTTGGCGGTATGGATAACCAACTTGTGATCGACGACAGGGTAGTCTTCCTCCTCAAGCACGAACTCGTCGAGATCAGAGATAGCGCTAGATCCCTCTTGCCGGCCTTCATAGGCACCGGATTGGGTTTATCTAGGCTTATCTCTGATGTCGATATCTAGCGGCGTATTGGTTTGTGTATATGCTGTGTCTTGTGGCTTGTCCCCTCTCCTCCTAGAGGGGATTGTATTTATACCCATAGGTGTCCCCTTGTCCAAGTAGAACTAGGGAGATCAATATGGATACAATCCGAGTAGTCCTTGTCGTTTCCATGTAGAACTCTTCTTGTCATTCTTTATCCGGAACTCCTTCTATATACGAGGTATGGTTCTGTATAAGACTTAGTATATGGTGGGTCCCGCCGAGCTTAGTCGATTACTATTGGGTATGTGGTATCCATAACCCTGACAGTAGCCCCCGACTTCAATGCAAATGAACGAGTTGATGTTCTCAACCGATGACCTTGGAACAACTGTTGTCGTGCTCGCTTGATCGTTCTCGGTGAGATCAGAGATAGCGCTAGATTCCTCTTATCGGCCTTTGTGGGCACCATATTGGGTTTATCTAAGTTAATTTCCGATATTGACCGAGAAGGTATAGAGCATGCGACTAAGTCTCTCGTCTTGCTGTAATCGAGAATTTGGATTGAAGTCATGAAATATCTCGGCGGGTACACCATCTCTTCATTCCGTAATTCTTGTCGATCTCCATCAACCGTTCTTGGATAATCGAGAAGGCGCATAGTCTGCGACAAAACCTTGAAATATGACTTTTCTGAACTCAATACTCAGAATAGATTGTTAGATACAAATAGCCCCCGAGCGAACACTCAAAGGGTAACATGTTATAATATGTATGGAAAAATAGAAAATGAATTGAATCTGCGTGTGACAATAAAAGAGTACGCTCGCTAGAGTTGCCCTCAGCAAACGGAGTTTGGTACTCTTCCTAGCCCCCAGCTGTTTTTATGGAAAAGCCATTTTCTACAAAGGCAACTTAAATCTTATAACAAACCATGCTGAAGCTGACAAATCCTATCCCCCAGCCGTGAAGATAGAAAAATCAATTTCCGATTACACGGCTTGGTTAATACGCATCCATTGAGCACTCTTACATGAACAGGTTTTACATGGTTGTTCGGCTCTTAGAATCTGACAAGACCTTATCTGCTATGGGCGTCCCCAGCCAAAATTCCCTTAGGTTTCTCAGAGGCTTATCAAAACAACGTAAAGGGACAGTAGGACAGACTTCAAGACGAAGGCGATATAAGAAAAGAGGATCACCGAACAAATATTACACATATAAACACTTACAGAAGTTGTTGTATATGAAGTGATGGGACGACTTCCACACCGAGTGAAGACCAGGTGTATAGTTGTACTCAACAAATCATAGAGGTAGTGGGAGAATCGCTATATCGCTGGTCGAAGACCAGTTATAGTCATATCTCGACCACTGGATTTTAAGGTGCGAGAGATTGCTACGTCCTATTAGTTGATAATCAGGAGTAAGTATCTTTCGACCGTTTGAAGTAGAGGTGCGAGGACCACTACGTTTGTTGGTCGAAGAGCAGTCGCAATCGTACCTCGACCATTAGAATTCATGGTACGAGGATCGCTACATTGCTGGTCGAAGAGCAGTCATAGTCGTACCTCAACCATTAGAAGTCGTGGTGTGAGGATCGCTACGTTACTGGTAGAAGGCCAGCCATAGTCATACCTCGACCATTACAAGTCGCGGTGCGAGGATCGCTACGTTGCTGGTAGAAGACCAGCCGTAGTCGTACCTCGACCATTAGAAGGAAATCCAAAGTAATAGATGGACGACATTCTCGTGACCTACGAGAACTGCCTCCTGATGACGACGAAGACAATGAGGAATTATCGTAGTCGGAGGTTCGGTTCCTGGACCTACTACTTCGTCCTCGGGCCCTCTAGAAGTCTGGGAATCTCGAGTTTCATCGTCGTGTGATGTCGTGATGTCGTTAACCTTGTCCGTTGTTGTCCTGATGTCGTTAGTCCTGGACGTTGTTGTCCTGGTGACAAAGGCGATCTAGTCGGTCTTGGTTGTCGCTATCACGACAATGTTGATTGTCGCGTTAGATGTCGAGAGATTGCTGTAACCGATTGGTCGAGGACCAGGAGTAGGTGTATTTCGATCACCTGAAGATGAATTTTTAGGCGGTGAGAGATCGCTACTATCTACTGGTTGAGGACCAGGTGTAGGCGTATCTCGATCACCTGAAGATGAATTTTTAGGCGGTGAGAGATCGCTATTATCTACTGATTGAGGACCAGGTGTTGGCGTATCTCGATCACCTGGAGATGAATTTTAGGTGGTGAGAGATCGCTACGATCTACTGGTCGAGGACCAAGTGTAGGCATATCTCGATCACCTGGGCAACTGATAGGCATACGGAAACAAACCGTATTCACGAAAGCATCTCTTGTTATCCGTGACTCCCCTTGTAAACATTTATATAATACCGACTTATTTATGCCGTGCTTGAAAATTTAAACTTAGTGTTTGATTTCTTAAAAGTTTAAATCAAACTTTATTGAGCCTAAAACTCGCAAAAGTTGTAAAAAAACTTTCAGTCCTCATTAACTAAGCCAAAAATAAAACATGGCAGTGATAAATCAAGTAGGCAATTTGAATTGATAAAAATCACACTCCATTATTATTATTATAGCCCCTGACTGATATCCCAAGTAACACTCGGAGTTGGCAGTCAAGAAAGACAAAAGATACAAAATAATGCCTAGGCATAAAATCGACGAAGATGCTCAATATTCTAAGAATTGTCGACAACTGAATCGTCTTCACGCTTAAGTCGATAGGCACCTGGCCGAGTGACCTCGGAAACTATAAACGGCCCCTCCCACAAAGGAGATATTTTTTGCCGATCTCGAGTAGTCTGAATTTTCGCAGGACCATATCTCCGACAATAAAAGCACGTGATCTGACATTACAATTGTGATAACATCGAAGTCCTTGAAGATATCGTGCCGACTGAATTAATGCGGCCTCGCGAGCTTCTTCTAGTCGGTTAAGATCATCCACTCTATCTTACTCGTAGCGCTCCTCATTGAAATTGCGAAAACGCATGGATTCAAACTCCATCTCACTCGACAACATTGCCTATGCTCCATAAACCAAGAAAAATGGTGACTGCCCAGTAGCCCGACTAAGTGTGGTGCGTAAAGACCAAAGTACAGATGACAACTCCTCAACCCATCGGCCGACATAGGGACACAGTCGGTCAAAAACCCATGTCTTGATACCTTGAAGAACCATGCCATTGGTGCGCTCTACCTGGCCATTACTCATAGGATGCGCTACATAAGCATAGCAAATTTTGATACCAAAGTCTTCACAAAAATCTTTGAAAACTCCACCAGTGAACTGAGTGCCATTATCTGTAATAATTTGATTAGGCACACCAAACCGATGCACGATGTTAATGAAGAAATCGCAAGCTTTGTCGACCGTAATTGTAGCCACTGGTTTAGCTTCAATCCACTTGGAAAACTTGTCAACCGCTACAAAAAGATGAGTAGAACCACCCGTCGCCCTCTTGAAAGGACCAATCATATCCAGCCCCCAAACAACAAACGACCATGACAATGGAATAGTTTATAACTCTTGAGCTGGCAAATTAGTCTGTCTAGAGAAAAATGGCAACCTTCACATGTGCGCACAATCTTCTTAGCATCAGTGACCGCTGTTGGCTAGAAAAAACCTTGTCGATATGCCTTGCCGACTAGTGTGCGTGCTGCAGCATGATTTCCGCAGATTCCTGAGTGAATATCTTGTAGCAGTTGTCCGCCCTTATCAAGAGAAACACAACGTTGTAAAATACCAGACGGGCTTTTCTTGTACAACTCAGCTTCAACCATGACATAAAGCTTGCTGCGCCGAGAAATCCGTTCAGCTTCATTTTTGTCTTGAGGCAATTCTTGTTGAGTCAAAAACTTGATGATAGGTTCTCTCCCATCGGCGTAAATCATTCCAACTTCCTTGGCCTGTTCATCCTTGACTTTATACATTTTCAGTACAGTCAGCTCATAAAGATGCTCAACAAAGACGTCACAAGGCGCTGCTTTAAAGAGCCAGGTGCTGGCATACTTTGTAGCTGAAAGGACACTTGTGCCAGACGTGGATGACAAGATGGACGCGTCTGTTGGTATTTCTTAACGACATTACTAGAAAAATAATTCCCAGCAATGATGTAGAAATATTCATGATATATTTATGGTTACAGATATGATCCTCAAGCGTACGGATATACCATTGTAGCATTTCACCTGAGAGTATTCCAAGATATCGTATTTATTTATTTCCAAGGGAAGATATGATAAGAGAGTACTATGCTAATAGATTATATATTACTTGTATACATAAAGGTCTATGCAGGGGTAAGTTAAGCTTAAGGGTAGAGTGACACACAACTAAGGATTTAGCTAATTCCTACATCTTCTAACTATGGCTAAGTGGTAGTAGTTTAGATATGTTTTATTCCTGTACTTCTAGTATACAACATCTTAGTATATTCTAACTAGTATACACTATGTAGTATAACCCCTTTAACAATGCAGCATAGCTAAGCCTAAGCATAGCTACACCCTCCCGATGCATCACAAGACTACCCCGGGTTGCCGAGTTCCTTACGACAACCTGTCATAGCCATCCAACCGAAGCGGGATACGGAGGAGTATCCAACCCCATGAAATTGTATGTAGGGTTAAAAACTACAGGGGAGACACCAGTACTGAGCTGTCACCATCAGTGGCCTGCAAATCACCCAGAGAATATACCCCAAATAATGATAAGTGGTAACCTAGCATAGGATCCCCCCCACCGTGTCGCCCACGCGGTGGTGACACGGGGGGCGAAATCCCTAACAGCACCGCCGCCTTCCCTCTCCTCCCTCCCCCACCTCGCCGCCGTTGGAGCTTGCCGCCGGAAAGCCGGCGGGCGAGCTATGATGGTGGTGGCGGGGCTTCCTCCATGGCAGCGACCCCTATCAGGCGCGGGAGAGGCGGCGAATGGCGGCAATTGGGGAGTGACGGCGGCGGCCCATCCCGGGGAGGAGACGGTGGATCCGGCACTGCCTTCGCCGGATCTGGCCATCCCCTGGCTGGATCCGGCCGGAGCGTGGGCGTTGGTGGCGGAGGAGGCAGCGGGGCGCGCGGGCGGCGACGCGTCAAGGGCGGCGGCGATGGCGCGGCGTCGGCAGCGGAGCGGCGCGACGGCGCGGCGACGT
>CM020185.1:8665996-8677155 GCA_009805545.1 Oryza longistaminata | reverse complement strand
GACGATGGCGCTTGCACTGCGGCGAGGCGAGATGTGAGAGGCCGACGCGACGAGGCTGCCGTTGTCGGCCACGGCAGAGGACGGCAACGCGCAGTGGTGGGGGAGCCCCTGGTGCCCGACGACGGTCGGCCGATGGCGACTGAAGTTGGCCAGGCCGATGGGCACAGTGGCGGCAAGCTACTGCGGGTGGAGGACGGAGGCGACGACGATGTGGCCGGTGGTTTGTTTGACACAGGTAGCCGGTTGAGGCGGCGACGACGGTAGCGTCATGAAAGCGGCGTTGAAGCCTACGACGTTTTTTTCCCTCCAGGTGCCTGTCCTTTTGCGGTGGCGGCTTGCCGTCGCAAGATGGCCACGCTGGACGGGCCAGTGCGGGAGAGAGGGGATCCATTCTTCTCTCTCACCCTCTCCCTCTCCAACCCAACCACGTGGATGGAGTTGAAGCGCGCCGAAGGACGAGATTCCACTTTGATAGTCAACCGGCAACACAGGTAGCCGGTCGAGGCGTCGGCGTTGGTGGCTGCACGTCGAAGGGGATTAGTTGGCGGTCCTGTTGAACCTGACATGCTCTTTAGTGTGGGTGTAGTAACTCGGGTGAAAACCTAGCCTCCGGGCCGGCAACGGTGACACCTGCGGATGCCGCTTTCCCCATGTGGCGTTGTTGCGTTTCCTCCCCTCCCCAAATGGGTTATTTAGGTGAAAACCATGTCCTGGAGGTCTAGGACGGGCGATGGCGGTGCGCTTTGCGTCGTTGCCTTCTTGGAGGCGTCGTTTGGAAGACCCATTCCTTCGGGGTGCTGTGTGCTTGTTTTGTTCTAACACTATAATCAGACATAGACGTGCGGTGTGGCTGTATATTCTTTTTTCTCGCTATAGTCTTCCAGGGCTATAGACTTGTATTTTTTTCTGCTCTATCAATAGAAACATCACACTGTCTTGTGCGGGTTGTTTTAAAAAAAAAGATAAGTGGTAACCTAAGCTTCATGCTTAAATTACTACTTACTACTCTACAGCCTTGCAATCGTTGTAGAGCAACTAACTCCTGGAGCCATAGCTCTTGGCTTAGCCTAAGCAGACTAATGATCCAGTAGTTAGACATTATACCAGCATCCATGCAAATCCCAGAAGGTTTAACCACACAGATTATATTACTCATGAATAAACTAAGACTGGTACTCATATTCTATGATTAGAATAAACCACTGAATTTGTATAAAGAAGAATATTATAGTGATAAATGGAAGTCTTACAAAGAAGAAAGGAAAAGCAATAAAACTTTTACCGAACTCCCCGAAGCCTCCGCGGACTTGAAGACTATTCTAACTCTACTCCACTGACACTAATACTAACTTTGTAGAGAGTTTTGATCCTTGGTTGAGTGTGTGCTTGCAATGAAGGGAATGATGGGGTATTTATAGGTGGAGGTGACTTGAGAGGGTGGAGATCCTCCATGGCATCCAAGGAGCATATTCCCTCTTGCTTCACCTCCTTGTGCCAAGTTTCCAACGACGGTTTCTTCAGTTTTAACCGGTCATAACCGCCTTGGGAGCTGATAACCGTCGGCTGGTGAAGTTCTGGGCTGATTGGGCCAACTGGTGGTTCGGCCGAACCAGGGGTTCGGCCGAATCCTAGCCAGGCCCAATCAGCAGGCCACTTGGCTGGTGTATTCCTTGTTGATTCCTCAGCCCAGTAGTTGTGGTGGAATGAGCCCATTTGATATTATTTACTGGATTTATATGTGTGACATCTCGGCCCAGGGCTTAATAGGATTGATAGAATACTCATATCAACAAGTTACAACTTCTTTTCCGGAAGCCGATCTCGAAAGAACTATGAGGTTAAGCGTGCTTGGCCTGTGAGGCCAGTCTATGACCTATGAAAGTTGCTAGATGTAAGTGGGCCCGGCCTGGGAGAGACGGGACATTACAAAATACAAAGTGTGCAAAAAAGACTTGTGTTGGTTTGTGAGGGCAGTCTATGACCTATGAAAGTTGCCAGATGTAAGTGGGCCCGGCCCAGCAGGATGTGAGTTGTTAAGGTTCCTTTACGCTTACTCTGGCTACCACGAGATCAGCATGGCAAAAGAGGACGAGGAGAAAACAGCGTTCATCACGCCCTTCGGTGTATTCTGGTATACCAAGATGCCATTCGGAAATTGACTTTTCCAACCTCACGGCTAGGGGCTAGGTAATCGCGTTTTCAAATAGGCAAGTTTCGGGTCATAAAGCCTTCCCCTCTGATAACAGATTTCTCCGAGGACAAGGCTAGGGGCTAGGGAGAGTACCCAGCTCGACAATAGCCAAAAATAGCTTGAACAACGAGCAGTACTCGCATATTTCAGACACTGTTCAAACTCTTAGTAGATAGATTTCCATTCTATTGACAAAAAAACTTAACATTTATATTACAAACGTTCCTCCAGATGTTTTTTTTTTTGCAGGGAATGACATCTACCAAGAAAGCCATTGCCAATCCATCGACAAAAAGACTTTCTCGGCGAGGGGAGCAAGAGAACGAGCCAGATGATCGACTTCGCTTGCCGATAACCGAGAACGATCGAATCCCCCATGAAGAAACCCAAGGTTCTCATGAGGACGCTCGTCTCGGATGCAGGCGAGTACGTGGCCCCCGACATAACGGCTAGCGAGGCGGCACTCCTCCTTCAGGCAGTTGTCAATCCGCCGTCAGACGTCCTCCACCTGGGCACACACACCGCTCATCCAGGATAAATACCTGGCCGTCGTCTCCTCGGGCTCTGCGCGTTCGACCTTGAGTTGTCGACAGATCTCCGACATGGCGCTGCAACAGCTCTTCACATACGAGTTCAACCAGACCTCGCGTCCTCGGAGCGTTTCAACAGCCTGATCTTTCTTCACGACCACCATGGACCGCTCGAGCTCTGCCACCTCAAACTTCGTCCTCCAGTATAGAACTTGTTGGTCTCGCTCGGCGAGTTCTCCCTTGAGATCTACAAAAGGCAAGGGTTCAAGGAACTTTGCCCCGTAACAAGTAAAATTTCGGGAGCGAAAATCCTAAGATATCCCACCTGAATTCTCGCAGAGGAGCGGGGCCATGTCAAGATCTGGCATGCCAAGTACGACATCTGCACCCTCGGACGCGCCGACATCCAGCAAAGGCAGTCCACTCAACGAAGGTTGGTTCGTCGCATCGACATTGGGATGTCCGCCTTGCTGGACGTCCTCGGAATCGACATCTCTACGAGAAGGAAAACATGCTACAAATTAACGAGTTGAGAACATTAAGAATAGGAAACTGTTCCACCAGAGACAGCACAAAAGTATCTACACAGAAGGAGCACAAAGAAGAGAAAAAAATACTCCTCGAAGAGTGGGAGGACGGTCTCCCCGAGATCTGCTACATCGGACATCACGTCGTCGCGCGAGGCATCGCCCGCTCCCTTAGACAGGACCTCTTTGAGGTAAACGTCGGGGAGAGCGAGCTTTGCGCAAGTGAGGACATGACAAGCCCCCGTGTGGATCCCGTTGGAGATCTCCTCTGAGACCCTAGCAGCGTGCTTCGACGGGATGACCTCCATCTTCGTCGCCAGCTCGCCCAACGCCGATGTCAAGGAGGTCTCGTCGGGATGCGCGGGGATCGACAACTCCACACCACACGCTAGAGCTAGCTGGTGCAGGCTGGTGAAGCTCTTCCGCAGCTGGTCGCCGACGGAGAAGATGTGATCTTGCAGGTCGCTCATCCTCTTCTCCAGGCCCAGACGTTGCATCTCGTTGCCAGCCATGATCTCTTTCATTTTTTGGAGATCGTCGCGGGCAACCTCGAGCTCCGTATCCAGCTGCGCCACCCTCCCGTCCGACGACGTGGCGCGGGCTGTCAAGCGGTCCACATGGGCCCCCACTTCCCGAGAAGTTCTCTCGAGGAGGCGGCGGCACTCGCCCATCATGTTGGACCAGTCCTGCGGCCCCGCAGCCATAGCCGCGACAGCAGGCTCGGTGAACTCGGCGGCTGCAGGTGCGATATTCGCTCGAGGAGAGGCGACTACGTGGGAACCGCTGGTCGCCACCTCGTCGCCGCTTTGCGTGGAGGTTGCGGAGGTTTTCCTGCCAAGACAAGAAGATCTCCCGATAAGCTCACGGACGCAGTAATGAAGGAGGTCGAAAGATTCACTTACTTGTCGGTGGCTTTCTTTGCTATCCTCCTCTTCGGAGGAGGAGGGAGGCTACCCGTATCCTGAGTAAGATAGTAGATCACGACTTCACTCCATCATACCATGAAAAAGAAAAAGACAACGAGCAGAGAACGGTGGACTTTACCTCGGATCCGCTCGACTTCTGCCGAGATCCGGCTGGAGCACTTGACCGAGCCCATGGCTTTTTTTTGGTCCCGCTTCCCCCTACGACAACGGTGATGGAGGAAGCGGCGACGACCTCCTCCGTAACCTTCTCCTTGAGGGAAGCGGAGGCCTGGTGATCGACAAGGGGACCAATGACATCTGTCAATGGCAGAACCTGCAGGAGTTGAGGTTACCATGATCTTCCATTAAACAGGGACATACAAATTGCATGCTCTCACGCACATTGATGGCGGCTGCTTTATCAGCCATCAGCTTGTCGCAGAACGGGGTCGGAAGCTCGTTAGCGGCAGAAGCAGGGCTGATCAAGATGTCCTTGACCCGCTGCGTCACGACGTCCGCGCGGAGAACTGCGACACAAGGAAAAGGCGGAGAAGAATCAGACATAGAGCTTAAAATGTTGTCATCAGCAATAGGAGGGATGGCGACACGAGAACGAGTACCCCGCGACGATATCCGCGTCACGTTAGAAGCACCCTCATAATCAAACGCAGGATGGGCGCGGGCTTGCAGCGGCTGGATGCGTCGGGTGACGAAGTCCTGGACGATTTCGTACCCGTTCAGCCCCTGTTCTCGCAACCCTTTGATAACGTTCGTGAAGGCCTCAAGAGAAGGAGTCAAAGGAGGTCTGGAAGTCCAGCAATCTTGTCGGACAGGCTGATTCTCGGGCACGACAAGAACCAGATCGAGCTCTTCCAGCTCAAGGTAAAACCACTTGGACCACCACTTGGTCCGGGATGTATGGCACTGGAGAGATATGTATCTCGCCTTCATGCCATCGCGCAGGCGAAACCCGCAGCATCCCGATACCCTGCAGGCTTCCATCCATCGGAGTTCATAGAAAAAAGGGTAAAGATCCAAGGGCACTACCCCATTGTAGGCCTCGCACAAATGGGTGAAAATGCTCAGGAAAGAGATGGAGTTGGGGTTGAGGTGCAAAAGAGAAAGGCCATAGAAGTTCAAGACCAGCAAAAGGAATTCCGACGGCGGCGGTAGAAAACCACCGCGAACGAAATCTTCTACTGCTACCATACGACCTAGGGTAGGGAAGGGGGCAGTACCTCCTTCTCTGACCATGACTTGCTCTGGAGGAAGGGCTCCGTCGGTGGAGAGCTTCGCCAACGTTGCTAGATCGGAGGTGGAAATGCCGAGGTCCGCCATCAGAGGAAGATCGCCAGAGCAAGTTGGAAAAACTTAGGGAATTTGGGGAGACGAAAGGTCCGAGACTGTCAGAAGGATGGAGAATTTTTTGGCAAACGGACTTGAAATGGATCCCAAAATCCCTTTAAATAAGCGCACTACCTAACGGTTTGAATTTCGAGGAAGGAGAGAGATTGCCGCCGAAAAATCCTAAGGTCCGTTAAGGGCGGTTGTTCAGACTTCAATTCAAATTCATGATTAGCCAGACGGACTTCCGTTAGTGTTGTCAATAACTCCTTGTCTTCTTGGTCCATACTGAGAACGATCTAGTGTGTATGACAAGCCGCTGATGAGAGAAGTCGCGAACGACAACATGAATTCATTTGAGTTGAAGTCGGGGGCTATTGTCAGGGTTACAGAAAAGGCATACCTCCTATCCTGTGACTTATGAAATATATCGATAAGGTATACCTTCACGTATACGGATTGTTCCTATGAATGTCACGAGGAAACCGACTATTCCAACGTACCCCAATACTCTACTCATCCAGTGCGCGAGTATCACTCGTCAACAAATATAACTATAATAATGGAGAATTAGCTATGCTTACATTGCATATTTATTTCAGAATAATATAATTCCACTTGTACTTGGAGAATAATGTGTTGCAGGAATTTAGCAAATAAAATAAAGAGAAAGCGAAGAAATCCTAATCCTAAGCAAGCTTATGGATAAGAAGGCCCACAAGTCAGGTGTAATCGTCCTAGAAACCGCCTTAACTGTCAAAACCGCCAATAGGACCCACATGTCAGTGATCATACCAAAGCTAGAGGCCTGTTGGGCCAGCGCAGGTTCGGCCGAGCAAAGGGTTCACTCGAACCCTGGTGGCGCCCAATCATCCCGGCCCTCCACGTGTACGCTCCGGATGCACTCTCAATGACGGTTAAGGTGCAGGAAGGACATTTCCCCTTCTCTACAACCGTCATACCGGCCCTATAAAAGGAGGAGCTCATTCACTCTCCCAACACACTCCAAGCTTAAGCTAAATTATAAGAGGCCCTATTGTATTTTATTGTATACTAGATTAGGGAGAGAGTAGAATAGAAGAAGTCAGAGGAGTTTCGGAGTTGTTGGTAATACTCTTCTTATTTCTTTTGCTCTATTAATTACTCTGATTATAATAGAAATATCTTTTGAGTAATTTAGTTTTGCTCGGTGAGATTTATCTCTTGGTTAGTTCCTAGTCAGCGTGCGGGATCATCGTTCACTATAATCCATAAAATTATAGTGATTGCTTTAGGGTGTAGCTAACATTAAAGTAGCTATTAATTGCTTAGACGCGGTGTTTAGGTAGTTGATTTCCGGTGTTTACTCCGTATCCCATAGTAGGTGTGAGGTGGGTGTAGAGGTGGTGACAGCCCTCAAGATCACTAGAGTCCTCCCTGTCCGGGTACGTTGTATAGCGATATCTGGGAGCAGCGGGCTGACCAGTGCCCGAAGTGTCGCGTTAGGATTAAATTAAGCTTTCCGTAGGCACTGTTTCTCACCGGTAAATCCTCTCTATCCTTTGCCTACTCTTAGCTTCGTGTCTTTGGATGAACCTGATGAGGAGTTGACACACGTTCCCTGTGTAAATTGATACCTGAGAATACTCCCGGGTAAAGTGCTACATCGGTATTTTCCGTACGGGCGCCAACAAACCCTCTGCTCGAATCTTCAAACTTGGGGAGGGGTCTTCATTCCCCGTTGTCCATGGGATTGCCCCCGCGACATATGCGTATAGGGGAAATCTTCAATACCACATGGTTGGACGGTTATCCATCCTATAATATAAGGCGCGCACGTATTTTCAAGATTCAACCAATAAAATATTTGACCAACATTTAGTATAATATAAATGTATTTTATTTGTTAAAAATTATATCATTGGATTGATATTAAATTTACTTTTATATGGTTATAATTTTGTTGATAGGAACCTTGTAGTATATGAGAAATTATAAACTAAAGATTAGTTTTAGAGATCATGTCAACTTTGACCGCGCCTTATATTTTGGGATAGAGGGAGTACTACATATTTTTATTTTTCTTTTGGTGGGGAAAATCTTGAAAACAAACTAAGTCGTCAGCCTGTAAACTTTCTAAACATTTGAATAGCTCCATATGCATTAGTTTTGAGGAGTGGTACTACATGACACGCCACCCGGACCGTGTTTGACGTTTTAACACGCTAATAACATATATCTGAGCATAAAGCTACTTTTCTATTGTCATCGACGCGGTGGATAATAAGTCATATATACACAAAGTATACACAACCCCCACCCGACCAGACGATCCACCCACTAGGCCACTACAAGCAAGTGTGTTAACAACTACGTTGACGAGATTAGCCGTGGGGAGCCGAGCCGCTTCAGCACCGGCGCCTGGCCATGTCGCCCCTTGCCAGAATATGCCTGATCCTTTTGCTGTCGGCGGTGGTCCTCACGGCGGCCTCCGGCGCCAGGCTTCCACCGCGCCACCAACAACGAGTACGACGACTGTCCTCGGCAGCCTCAGATCGGGGAAGAAACCGGCCTCCAACAGTACTAGCACTGGTCGTCGGAATAACAGTGCTACTTTGCTCGTTTGCTGCCATTGCTGTTGCCGCCGTGGCGGTAGCTTCGTTCTTCAGGAAACTATTCCCATGCCTGCATAAGTTGATGGACGAGGTCGATGACCCCTTCCGAGTCGCCGGAGGCATGGTGAGCAGTGAATGTGCAGTACCCAATAGATTCAAAGGCTACGGCGCCGTCTCGTCGTCCAGCGGTAGCGCAGACGTGGTCAGCCTCTTCCCGATAGTCTGCGGGACCCCAGCACCCAATGGAATCTACCTGCCGATCGACCGGCCTCCCCGCCGCGTCCACCGTGGAGGCAGGGTCGCGGCGGTGAGGGAGTTCGAGCTCGCCGTCCTGTCCATGGCGACGGGCCAGTTCGACCTGATGGCCCTCATCGGGAAAGGCGTGGCGGGGGCAGCGTTCAGAGGTACCATCATGGGGCACGACGGCCTGCAGACTCCGGTGGCCATCAAGAGGTTCCACGCCACCATCTGCAAGGAGATGATGCAATCCGTTCGCAGCGACCTCGCAGGCCAGCCTCTGCGGCACAGGAACCTCGTCTCCCTCGTTGGTGCGTACGCCATTTCCTGCCGCAATGTTTCCATGTCTCGCCTATACGTACGTTTTCTAATATACACGCACTGCGAACAAGACAAAGTTTTTTAAGTAAGTTCTCAATATTAAAATTGATCTACTAAACCAGTACTCCCTTCGTACAAAAAAAAAACTCAACATCTTACTACGACGTGACATATCCTAGTACAACGAATCTAAACATACTCTATATGTCCAAATTCGTTGTCACATCTTAGTACTAGGTTGTCTTTATGTCCAAATTCGTTGTCACATCTTAGTACTAGGTTGTCTTTTTTTGGGACGGAGAGGGAGTACAGTTTAAACCCTCTTGGTATTCAATGAAATTGGCACTCATCGTTTTGTAATAAAAAAAATGGCAAATTTAGCTATAGGACACTGTGATTTCGTGGTTTTAGCCATAGGACACCGCCCGAACTCACTTTTGGGGGAAAATACTCTATAAATGTGGTAATTTGCCAATGGACACTGCACCGATTAGAATAATAATTTCTGGTGAAAAGGAGAGAGAAGTCACGTGAAATGTCAAAAATGCCCTTAGGCTCATATGTCAGCTCTCCTATCTCTCCTCTCTCTCTATCCCCTCCTTCCAGCGTTTGATGCGCGGCGTCGAGTGGTCGTGGTGGCGGAGGGCGATGGCGGACCCTGTGGGCTTCCACGCCTCCTCCTCCTCCAGCACCTCGAACGCCGCCAGTATGTCGAGCCCGACCCCGCCCATGTCGCGTTGGCGCCAGTTGCCGCCGCGTGAAGTGCCGCGCGGTCTAGCGGGCTTGTCGGCGACGGAAGGCCGCCGCTATCGTACTATTTCTGTTGAGGCTACCACGGCGAGCAGTGGGCGATGGAGATGTCGAGCTTGCCTTCTCCACCATGGCTGAGACGTGTAGAGAGGGAGGAGGTGATCCCGTTGACCGGCCGCTTGGTGGACTCCGCGGCGTTGAGGATGATGGTGGGGACGAGGTCGGTGGCAGTGGAGGCGGGAAGGCGAGGGCCGGCGGCAGTAACGGGAGGTGGTCATGGCAACCCGCCGCCGGAGTTCCGCCGCCAGAACTCACCCGCGCTGTCCCACCATCACTATAGCTCCGACCCTCTCCCGCGCGTCGCTACGGCCGCTCTGCTCCGTGCATCAGTCGTTAGGAGGGGATAGAGAGAGAGAGGTGAGACAGGAGAGCTGACATGTGGGCCCAAGGGCATTTCTGACATTTCACACGGTTTCTCTCTCCTCTTCAGCCGGAAATGATTATTCTAATCGGCGCGGTGTTCATTGGTAAATTACCACGTTTATGTGTCCTCCTCCAAAAGTGAGTTCGAGCGGTGTCCTGCGGCTAAAACCACGAAATCGCAGTGTCCTGTAGCAAAATTTGCTTAAAAAAAACCCTATAGGTAGTCTCATGTTCTGTGCACTTGATATTACAGTGGCAAAGGGCGGGTGTGATTTCAACTCTAATATCCTGTGTTTAATCTCCAACATACTCACTTAGTTTTGTCAACTCAAATTGTTTGGTAGTTCCGTATTTTTTTTCTAACCTATATTAGGCAAAACTTATTGTACAACACTTTAGTTTCGTCTTTGCTAAACGATACTTCAATTAGTGCTAATATATTGGAAGACATTATGACCATTGTTATTTTAATATATCATCTTATAATAAAGAGGTAAAATGTTATAAAGACCATTTTACCCTTGGCCATTTGCATGATTTAAATATACCGCCGAAATTAACTATATTTCTCAAATTCAAAACTTGCTCTAGAATGTGGAAACAAGAATTTGCCAATTTTTTTAAAACAATTGATGTAATTTTCATGTTTTAATGGACATAAGGGTAAAATCGTCTCGTCTAAAGCTTTCTCTCTTCGTCGGATTAAGATATATTAAAATCATGGTCATAGTGTCTGTTGGCAAGTTATCGTGGAACTAGACTGTCCTATTGCAAATAAACAAAACTATCCTACTGCAAATAAACAAAACTAAAATGGCATATGGAGCAAATGTTACAAATCTAGAGTGTTGTAGAGCAAATTTAACCAATATATTATCCGACTAGCTAGCTATACAACTTTCAACAGAAAATCCCTTTATAACTTTAAAATGTATACCTCGTACAATTATAGTATAATTATATTATTAACATGGTATACTTACTTTATAACTTCCAAATAGCTTGAGTGTACACAATTCGGAAAGGAAAAAGTACGAATTACCCGCCTAATTATCACGGTCGACCGAATTACCCCCATAATCTTGAAAATCAGATATTGTTCACCCTAAACTTTCAATACCGGATAAAACACCCCCCTAAGCACGGTTGCAAGCGGTTTAGGGTTCAAATAGCACACGTGGCAGTCCAGTCATCCCTTTTTTTAAAAAAGAATCGTTAGGGCCCACTCGTCAGAATCCCCACCCATCTGAGGAAGCGCGCAGCGGCCGGCCTGAGGGCGCAATGCGACGGGCGCTCTTCTCCCTCCTCTTCTGAAGCGCGTGGCAGTGGGGGGGGGG
>CM020185.1:8654435-8664487 GCA_009805545.1 Oryza longistaminata | reverse complement strand
TCGGTTGGACCGACAAAGGAGATTAATGGGCTACGTTTAGGCCCAGTCCATGGCCTGCAGGCCCACGTGGCTGTTTTTTTTACAAAATGCATAGAAAAGGGGTTGTGGAAACGGGATTCGAACCTGGGTCTGTGCACTGAGAGCGCATAGCTCTAACCATCCCACCTTTGCTTCGTTGTGTGCTACAGAGATACATGTTGTATATATTAACCTATTGAACTGCGGTTCAACCGGCGGTTCGCCGGTCAGACCGTCGGACCGGTGAACCGAGGTATCGTCCGGGTCACTCACCGGTCCGGTTTTTTGCACTATGGTCCTCACTCAAAGCGCATTGGAAGTTTGAAAAATCAAAAGTTATCCTCCCTATTTTCTATCGATAGTTGTTTAGCAATTCCAACACAGGGACTATTTTTGTTAGAAGTAATCATGTAAATATAATACAGTGTAATTAGACTGTAACTTGCATATAACTACGATACAATTTGTATGGTAACACGCTATTTTCATGAAGCGGAAGGCGTGAGACCGAATCTCCTCACCTGTGCACATGCTATCATTTTTTTCTTCGCAACGTACACAAATCTTGAGGTAATCCTAATGGTTTAAAATTATATAAAAGTTACGCCCAAGTTGCATTATAGTTAGATACAAGTTACAATATAACTATTTCAGAATTATACTGTATTTATATTTGATAAATTTTTAAAAGAAATTTTGTTGGCAAATATATAGGGAAATCACCAATATATATATTATGCCTGTTTTGTTTGACGTGTGTGTACTGGACATTTTTTACAGTACACCAAAAAGACTCACATTTCTCTTACCTCTTGGGAGGTAAGATGCCATTACTTGTTTAAGCAATGTTTCCTTGCAAGTATAAAAAATAGTAATGTAATACCTTGAATAAATATATGCTAAAAATATGTAAAAGATACCTTGAATAACTAGTGTTTGGTTAATTTATTTTTGCAAGGAGGTAGTACTACATTTTTGTTAAGGAATCAGAAGGATTTTAAGACGGTTCTTATCTCTCTGGACTGGAGACTGGAGATAATTAAGATGGAGTACCGTAAAATAAGAACTCATGCCAATATATATTCTGGCAGGTTATTGCTTGGAGAACCAAACTATGTTCTTAGTGTACGACTTGATGGACAACGGCTCCCTGGAGAAGCACCTGTTCACCACTGAGCGGCATTGCTTGAGCTGGTCTCATCGCTTTAACATCATCAAAGGCGTCGCTTTAGGCCTGCAGCACCTCCACAAGAACGGCTCCATCCATGGATCCGTCAAGGCAAGCAACGTCTTCCTCGAGGAGGGCGACCTCACGCCGCGCCTCGGCGACTTTGGCTACTCCATGTTGGAGCCATCCACCTTGGAGCCCCCTCGCGATGACATCAGGGCCGTCTACAGGCTACCGGAAGCGGCCGAGTGCGTCGTCCCCAACTGCAGCGCCAAGGCGACACGCGAGGCGGACGTCTTCTACTTCGGCGCGCTGGTCATCGAGGTCGTCTGCGGCAAAAGGTTCGTCCCGCGCGGCGCAGAACACAGCAGCTTCCTAGTGGACAGGGTGTGGATCCTCCATGCAGCAGGCTGCATTATCGACGCAGTGGATACCGCGCTTCGTACGGCGGACGGTGGTGGCGGCGACCTGAACCGAGCACAAGCGGAGAGGCTGCTGCTCGTCGGGCTCGCGTGCAGCTACCGGGACCCCAAGCAGCGGCCCGACATGGACACTATCGTCAAGATCCTCCAGTCCGACAGCGTGCCGCCTCCAGTGGTGCCCAAGACCAAGCCAGAAGAATACTACGTGCCACCAGAGCATCATCATGCGAGTAAGGCCTCTCCTCCGCGCAAATCGATCGCTGCTGCAATGGGCCCGTGCCCTCTTTGGTAGCTCAGTCAGTAAGACAGTAATCTTGTGTGCATTTCACTGCTTTTATTGTTTCCTAAGATGCTTAATTTGAGTATTGTGTTGTTATTTCTTTCTGCACGTAACACATAAAGCCTCCAGTCTCCAGAAGTGTTGTGGAGCCGGCCGGTGATATCATTGCCGGCCCGTTTCAAGCATGTAATCACCTCACTTTTGTGTTGTGCAAAATATTGTGACCTTTACAATTTTTTCCAAAATCAGTTTTCAGAACATGGAGGATGTGCATATGCTAGTGGCCAACGCATGGTGAGTGGAGGCACTGGTTTGGTTTCGAGCGAGCTGCTATGCATAGAGGGCTCGAGCAGCCACCCATAGCTGGAGCATCTATCATGGTAGTTTCCCGCTCGATGTCCAGTATGTGCAGCCTTATGTAGGTTATGGTGCAAAGGTGTAATACCTGATTTTTGGGACGTTACAAAAAAAGCTACTTTAATAAATACCTAGTTTCAAATTTTTTTTGATTGTTTGTGTGGAATTAAGGACCTAATTAAGGTCTCAATTAAATATCTCCCTTGTGATCACGAAATCCCAGACCAAAAAATTCCTATCCCAGTTCAAATCTTGGAATTCAAATTTCCCTCCAAGGATCCATTTCAAGATTCCTCCTCATTCCAAGTCCATCAATACCGCTGCTTCGAAAACTCTACTCAAAAACCCCCCCTCCCAAATCCCTGCTTCATAATTCAAATTTTGAATTCAAATCTTCATTCCTAACAAAAATCCCTCCAAGATACAAACCGTTTCTAAAATATCCAAATTCTAGCCAAAAGGCTGTTTCCTTAAATCTAGAAATTTTTTTGAATTTAATCACAAGAGTTGAATTTGAATATCCATTCAAATATCCTTCAAAACAATTCATGGAAAAAATGTCAAATCCTACCATTCCTTCGGGCCGCCCCTACCTCATTTTTTCCCTTGGGCCGTGCATAACTCATCTCCTTTCTCTCGTCGCCCGACCCAATCCTTCCTAGCCCCAACCACCAGCCGAAGCCGGTCGACCCAGCTTTAGGAATAAGTTCATCTGAGGTCTCTTAACTTGTCAATGAATCCAATTTTCGTCCTTCAATCAGAAAACCAGATACTACGAGTTCCTCAACTATCAAAACCGGTGCAAAATAAGTCAAGACGGTTTGAATGGTGGTATCAGCTGACATGACGTCTACGTGGCTAATTTGACCCGGCCTTCTTCTAATGTGGCATTGACATGACGCTTATGTGGCAATTTGATACGTGTAAGATTAAATTGTTGATTGCTCGATTGGTTTTCTAATCGATTTTTGATGTTGTGATTTGTCCTCCATACGCGATTAGGACTTGTATCGATTAAATTGCTTTGGCCGCCGTAAAATAGTGCGTACGAAGATAGAGGGCCGCTCGGTCGGACTTGACGGTCGAAAATTTTGTGACGAAAGGAAAATTATGAATATTTTAAATGAAAATTCCTTCTATACCCCTGAAAGTTTAGCCAATCCCTTATACGCTCCCTAGTTTTGTCCACTCGCTTGTATGCCCTTGAATTTTGGTTTTGATCCCTTTCATACCCATTCCGTTAGTTGACCATTAGTTGAATATTTAATTCCTATGAAAATGACCATTTTGCCCCTACACATGAAAGAAATCTGGAAATTGCGGACTAGCAATATTGTTGGAAGTGTATAATTTTGTTATATATAAAACTATTATATTCATGATTTTATTGTACAAGGTATTATTTCATGGCAAAGTTTATTTTTACATAATGACATAAAACTAATTTTTATTTACTTATTAAAAGAGTATATGTAGCATTTTTTATGGTAGATCAACATTTTTTTTCCTGTCCTATATATTATATAGGAATGCTTTCCAAAACCATGTTTATCATTTAAAGAAAATGCTACGCATACTTTTTTTAATATTTATTAACATTTCTATGTACAACAAACTTACAAATATTATAATCACACAACAAATTTCTATACTTGCAACAATATAGTTTACAAATTTCTATATATTCCTCATGTATTGAAGGGTAAAGCTCAATTTTCTATACCTATTAAACGGTCAACTAACGGTCAATTGACGGCAAAGGTATGTAAGGGATCCAAATCAAAATTCAGAGGTATACAAGGGAGTGAAGAAAATTCAGGGGCATAGAAGGGATCGGCTAAAATTTTAGGGGTATGGAAGGAATTTTCTCATATTTTAATTAGTTAAGATACTCGATGAACCGATAGATCTGTCTAATGTGATGGATATAACAAATCTATTTATAACAGCATTGTGATTGTAGAGATATATCGGCTAAGACAGAAGATCAAACATATCCGAGACAGTCCCAACTAAACCGATGCGTCTCTAAACACAATACAATTACATATAGAATTAAGATATCATGTAGGCAAATATATCAACCAAACTAGAGCAATCCAAGAGATAAAAGCGATGCAACATTGAACAACACCAACGTAGCCGATAGATTCACTAGGGCCAATGGAACGTATGACTTACCCCTTTGCCGGAGATCGAACTGAACCGATGCAGCACCGCGTCAGGTGCCAAATTCTGCCGGTTGATAAGTAAAACCTCAGAAAAGAGGGTGGCGATGCGCCGAGAGTAGTATTGATTGAGAGATAGTTTACAATGACCCCGGGTGTACATATTTATATCCATGGGTAGATACTAGTCCTTGTAGGACAAGAAAGAAATTTTTCTAAAGATAAAGTCCTTATGGGACACTAAACACACTTTCCTAAAGATAAAAGGAAACTAATAGATTCTTCCTAATTAATAGATAAACTGCCATGCCGCATCCTCCTTGAACTCGGTCACTTCTGGATAAACTTCCTTTAGTAGCTTAATTTTCTTAACTGAATACAGCAAGAATCCGACTATTGGCGACTTGATAATTCCCATCGGCCGATTCCAGAACTCTGAAGCCGATACTGAGTCTAGACCGATGATGACTTCGGGGCTTACCAAATTTCACTGTTAACAAACATACCGACGACCAGTTGGCGGACATCAACACTGTCATACAGCAAAATCAGGTCGACATGTTGGCCTACTTTAGATCGCAGGGATTTGATCGCCATCATGCACCATGAGCAAGAAGCTAGCTTGGGGAGTGCCTCCCCTAATAAGGTAACTTGTATCTTACTTCCATTGCATTTGCCTCATAAAATGAAAAACGATAAAAATGCGCAAAACATAAAAATGACAAAAATATTTGCTTTCCATACACGGAAAGAATGTTTTAAAATTTCCCAGTTGAAATGATGAATAGTTGCTTCTTTCTTATTTCCCTCTATAGCTTAGTTTACAATTTAGATTTCACCTTAGTTTTTGAGTTTAATGATCAACAAAAACTTTACCTTAAACTTTAAACCTGTGGATTGCATATGCACGATCTAATTCTAGGTTGTTGCGGGATATCAGATGGTGAAATCAGAAGCACTAGTTGTTCAAAAAGAATAAAAAATTATAAGTTCCTCAATGATGATAAATTCCCACCAAAGCCATATGACGATCGCATTGAATACCCTATACACTTATGCTGCTTGTTATTTGCAACAGTCCGCCCTCCAGAACTGCGTAGCCAGCCAACCGACAGGTGGGACCACTTACACATATCACCCAACTTACACTTCGTCCTCGCTTCGTGTAAAAGGGTTAACCCAGGAGTGGTATGGTTGGAGGGAAGAGACCTTATAAGTTGGTCTCTTAGGCCACAACATGCCAAATCCTAATTGGGCCAGGATGTTACATACACCCCTCTCAAAGGACCCAACGTCCCTGACGGTCCAACTTACCCTTATAGCCACACAGGCATATAAGGACCCTACGCCCCCGATGGTCCAACTTACCTTTATAGCCACACAGGCAAATATCTAGGAACACGCCTCCCATACGTCCAGTGGCGACGTCATATGCCATGCCATGTGCCTCACATAGAGCCCACATACACCATATGCCTGCACATTGACCCATACGCGCAACCGTGATGGTCGGCTCTGATACCATTTGTAACAGCCCGCCTTCCAGAACCGCGTAGCCAGCCCATCCGTCAAGTGGACCTACTTACATATACCACTCCACTTACACTTTCGTCCTCGCTCTATGTAAAAGGGTTAATCCGAGAGTGGTATGGTTGGAGGAAAGAGGCCTTATAAGTTGGTTCCACCCTTGCTAAACTAGCAAGGTGGTACTAAACATTCGCATACAACTCTCATGGGCCACACAGACCAAATCCTAATTGGGACATGATGTTACATTATTGCATTCAGCTTGGTCAAATTGTTGTGACCTTTGTGAGGATCATTTCATGCTTTCTTGAGCAAGATAACCATTCATGTGCACCCACATATATGCTTGATGTCTACATTAGAGGTTAGGAAAAACATGACATACACCTACCATAGTTGCTTGTGTTTACACCCAAATTTGGCACCTATGGACGAAATAGGGAAAAATTGCCAAAGTTTGGAAAGTGACGGGTTTCCTTCACAGGGCCGGTTAAACCACAGGTGTGTGGGCGGTCTGACCGGCTAGTAGGGCCGGTCTGACCGCAGGTATGTGGGCGGTCAGACCGTCAGGGTCCGAGTCCGAGTCTGTTTTCGTCGGGTCTCGGGTTTCCTTGCTCGGGAAGGCATGTTTAGTGTTTTCTTTAGTTTCTATCCCGAGTTGGATGTGGAGAAGGGCCTGTAGAGGGCAAGACCAACCCCTATTTAAGGGACAAGGCCGGTTCATTGTAAAAACCCCGAATACAATCTACTTGAATCGTTCTTTTACTATGTTTTCTATTTTACCCTAGTTTAGTCCATCTTTGTCGGTTTGCGCCGTAAACCGTCCGCCGCCGCTGCGAGAGTGCGACACCTCTTTGTAGGTTTGTCCTGAAAACCTTCCGTTTTGCCCACGAGACGGGTAGTTATCCTCATATCGATCTAAATCGGCCTAGAGGCTGGTTTTGATCTCTAAATCGGCTTCGCTAGCCGGTTTAGCTATTTTTTTACAAAACCCATCTTGATTTTGCCGTCTGGCTAGATCGAGGTGGTTGGCGACTCCATATCACCGCAAGGCGTTTAGGTGTTACGATCGTGCTTGTCGACTTGTCAAAAAAGTTGCCAACAAGAAGTTTGACCATTAATCTTGTAAGTATCATTTATTTTGTTATGATTTCTTTTACCATTATGAATACTTTAAACATGATTTGATAAGATTTGTAGTTTTGGTTAATTGATGATAAACAATTAAGAGATTAATGCGCTTATTGAATGTATAAGCAAGGGATTAGTTCGATGAAGAGCCGATGAAGATGATGAAGAAAAAGATGTAATACAACGAGGTTTACACTGTGATCCAAGCCTAGAAGTGACGGAAGATGTCTAGATGTGGTGAAGAGTTGGCAAGACTTGGCTACGCGATGGACCATGCATGGGAGAAGGGAAAGCGGAGGCTTGACGCCAAAGGACCCGACTCAGTGCTGAAGGAGCAAGTGCTTGGCTGAACACCGACGAACCGATCGAGGCCATGGGACGGATGGCAAAAGTTGCTGAGGATCATCCCTTGGTGAAGTAAAAGCGTAAGATGTAATGTCGAAGAACATGAGGATGTGATTTGTTGATGAACATCAAGCCAAAGGCCATTCAGCATTGATCAAGGCAATGAAGAAGATGGCGTAAAGGTATTCGTATTGGTATAGTTTTTCTATTTGCTCTTGAGTTGGTAGGAAAGCAAGGGGATGTTGCCTTGATGTCTAGGGATGAGTTTGGTGCTCAAAATATTTTCTAAAGGTGATTCTCATTCCTTATTTTTCACTTCTGGTGTTTTTCGGACCTATTCGAAAGTGATTTTCGGAATTTCCGAAAATGGTTGTGAGCCGAAATTCGGTACTGGTCATTTTCGGACTTGTCTAAAAGTGTTTTTTTCGGAATTTCCGAAAATGATTGCGCTCAAAGTTTTGGTACTGGTCATTTTCAGACTTGTCATAAAGTGATTTTAAAATCATTGTTGATATTTCATCGATATTACTAGAAATATAATTCCCAGCAATTGCACCGAAATATTCTTGGTATATTTATGGTTACATATGTGATCCGCAAGCGCACGGATATACCGTTGTAACATTTCACCCGGGAATAATCCAAGGTATCATATTAATTTAATCCCAAGGAAAGATATGATAAGAAAGTACTATGCTAATAATTCATATATTACTTCTATAGAACAAAGTCTATGCAGGGGTTAATTAATGCAAAGGGTAGGACAAGGTTAATACACAAAAGAAAGAACCAAGATACTTTTCACTAAAATATAATCTAGGCAAAGTGGAGAAAGAATAAGAAAAGAATCATTCATATACTTCTTGTATATAGTTAATTTAGTTTACGCTTACTAGTATACAATCATGCAACCAATACCCCTAGCTATGCCCTCCTGGTGTTTCTAGAGACCACCCCCGATTGCCGAGTTCCTTACAACAACCCGTCATGGCCATCCGACCGGTAATGAATACGAAGGAGTATCCATACCGGGAAAGTGTCTTAGGATTATATATTAACATGGAGGAACGCTCGTACTATGCTGTCACCATTAGCAGCCCACCTCTACTGACCCGCAACATATAACCCCAATTAATGGTATCGAATAATCTAAGCACCACACTTACATTATTAGATTATACTCGACATCTCTGTAGATGACATAGATCAATCATTTGCATGAACATTAAACTCGCACCAATGCATATATCTGGTAAGCTAGCTACACAATTATATCGAGACAAGTACAAACTAAAGTCGGTACTCGAGAAATGTGAATAAAGTAAAAGACCAAAATTATATAAAGTAGAATATTTCATTATACTATAAGTCTCACAAAAGAAGGAAGAGCTACTAGAGCCATACCCGAAATATCCTAAAGACTCGAGGACTAAGAAAACTATTATGTATTCTATTCCTACTCCACTCGCACTAGAACAATAAACTAAACTTGAGAGAGCTTCTTGATCTTCTTCTTGAGTGTGTGTGGAAGAATGAATGAGCACCCCTTTATATTGCCTCTCAATGACGGTTATGGCAGTTGGAAATGCTGGAAACACCCTCCAACAATGACAGTGCATCTGGAGCGTGCACGTGGAAGACCAGGATGAACCTGGGCTGGCCCATCCGGCCTCCACTTTTGGCAGGTGCGTCTCTTGTTGGGCTTTATTCTCCGTGATGTGGTGGTTGGGCCTATTTGATGTTATTTTATTGGATATGTAAGCCCATCCACCCGTGAGTCTACCTCTCGACGGGCGGTGATTGATTGTTCAGCTATTTTTAAACAAAATATGTAGAGTTCTCCTCGTCGGGATGAGGATCCGCGCTCCCTTCGCTGCACCGCCACGGATCCGCGGTTTTGGACTCTCTTTCAACAAGACTTTTATGAGTCTGTGATTCAGACCAAGGCTCATCCCACTGTTCCTATGCAATGGATCAATTGGGAGGAGTTGCAGGCACACAATGATCCGGTGATCAACTCTGTGATTGCCAATTGTGATCTCATGGGTATCCGCTCCTTCATGACGTTGCAGCAAAATTGGTGCAACGAGATCATTGCTCAGTTTTATGCCACTGTATACTTTGATCGCTATCGTGCCATGCACTGGATGACTCAGGGGTCCTGGTACTCTGTTTCTTATCAGCAGTTGGCTGAGATATGGGGCTTCCGTCTTCGTTCTTTGCTAAACCTTGATGATCTTCATAATCTTCAAATTCCTGCCAACTCAGAATTGCTTCCCCTTTACACTCCCAATGATCCAAGTGTGGTGTTGGGCAAAGTCGACGGTCTCAAGCCGCACTTTGCCTACTTGAACCGGATGTTTCGCCGGTCTTTTGTGCCCAAGGATGGTGATGCTAGCAGCATTAACCACCTTTCTAGGACCGTGCTTCTCCGGTTTGATCCCCCTCCTCATCGTTTCCATGTCTATCACTTTGTGTGGAAGGAGATCCGCATGGCTTCAATTCAGTACAAGAAGGGGTTGGTGTATGCCCCTCACATTATGCGGGTGATTGAGACAGTGACTCAGCTCCAGTTCCGCCATGATGTGACTCATTCTCAGCTGCACTTGCGCCTTATTAAGGCCCCCCGCTCCTCA
>CM020185.1:8632257-8645472 GCA_009805545.1 Oryza longistaminata | reverse complement strand
CGGGCTTGTATTATAGATTAGGGCAACAACAATGTATATAGCAAAAGTAGTCCATATAGATGGGACCCACATATATGGACTATAACTATTGCTATCTTCACAATATATATAGATAGCAACTAGTACTAAGAAGAGAGAGGAAATAGAGACAAATAACATATTTTATTCTATATGGGCAGCTCATATGCTTATGGGTGGCTTTTGCTATTTTCTTGCTATGGACTAGTTCCACAATGTGGTTAGGTGGCTGAATGGAATATTTAATTGCTTATGGACTAGTTTTAGACTACATTGTGGATGCCCTAATGCTTGAAAAACCTATATAGGTGCCGAATGACACCTGCCATATTTCATAAGTATTGTTTCTTCATAAATTTTCTTCATCGGTATTGCTTAGATAATTCTCCAAAATATTTGTTAGCTTTTAAAATACATAATATTTAATACATCCCTATAAACAATTATCTATGATCTCTTCATTGTGGAGTTAGATTTAGTTTGTTTGAAAAACGTGTGTAACAAATTAAGTGTAAATTAAAAGTAAGATGTTTTGTCTTGTTTAATTGAATTATTAGTGACATTTTTTAACCAATTCTAAAGACTATTATTGTTAATTAATATGTATTATTTGTACCATCTAGTTAGTCCTCGTCTGGTTGGTTCGTGTTGACGCAAGTTGTTACATACTGCAAAGAAATTAACAAAGACAAATCTAGACCTCGCTTCCTGGTCATATGTGTGGCCTATGCTATCTGTTTTAAGAGAAACTACCGTGTTAACATGAATCCAAATAATAAATTTAATAGTAACAAATATAACTTATCAACCAACTATATATGACAACCTTAGCGTGGCTTATATATCCAACAATATGTGGCGGGACTCATAATATCTAAGCATTTAAAAATTGTTATGAAAATATAACATGCAATGGTTGGTCCAATTTTAGTTAAAAGTAAGAACCAATTCTTTTATGGACCTATGACATTTTCTCCAAACAATTTAGTCCCTATTGGCATGTTTCTATTTCCTGTTTTATTTTATACCAATTCAAAATATAAGTACTGCAGATCTTCAAATAGTTGGTTTAAATATGAGTACGGCAATAGTTAGATTAGAAATCAGATTTGTAGCTTAAAAATTGTGTATATTTTAATATTTTTTATTATTTCTTGCTATAAAAAATAGGGAGAGGTGGAGGGGACGGGTAGTATTAAGCCCACTTACTATCTTCTTTTTTTGGGTACTTGATGACACACATGTTCATTAGATGTCAGCTAAATATTATTAGGTGCACTATGCACGGATGCCTCATAAACGATATGACTTGGTAATTACTGGATAGTGATTTGTATATAAAATCTATATACGTTAGGGTTAGTAGGAACATACAATTGATACATTAGGTTGTTCCTGATTGACAAACTATATTGTATACTACATATTAAGTGTTTTAGTACATAAGTAATAAGTTTAAGATTAAGTTCTAAAGTGCTTATTGGATTGGCTACTCCCTCGTTTATCTTGCGCGTGTCTTCCGACTACTAAACTGTGTGTTTTGCAAATACTTCCTATACAAAAGTTTTTTTTTAAGAAAAATAAATATATTTTCAAGGTTGTAATATTTACTACTTAATTAATCTTGTGCTGATGACTTACTTTGTTTCACGTGTCCTAGTTAAGCTCAGCCAATAAGCTAGATCAAATGTAGTCTAAATAGGAGATAGAGGACATCAGTGTTAAAATAATATATTTGATTGTTAATTTTCTAATAATATATAAATAAAGAAAACCATAATTTAGTAATATGACATGTTATTTTACCAAACAGAGTGAGTAATTTTTAATAATACTTATCAGATATATTTTTATAACCTATAACATAAAAGCATAGATAATATGGAATTGAATTATTTGTTTGAGAAAGAAAATAAAGAAAAAAGAAATACGTACGTATTTTTTTTGGAGGGATTGTTATGTACGGACGTACATACGTGCATGTACAGAGGAGCGATGTGAGACTTTTTTCAGAGATAAATTTAAATGGTAATTTTTCAAACAACCTTAGAGTGCTTATAGGGGGTGCTATGTGACGGCTAGAAGCGTTTGCAGTAAGTTTAATGGATTTTTTAAGTATATAATAGATAGATTTGGTTAAACTTAAAAAAAATGAGTAGAAAAATAGTCAAAACACAATTTATAATATGAAACAGTGGAAATAATACTATAATGTGACTATCGTTTGAATTAAATAAAAAATAAAAACAACCGTTAAATTCAGCAGACCTCGTAGGTACACGGGGTTGACCAATACTCTTTCATCTGTGTTCATCTCCCAGTCACTTGACGCGCGACCTTGCAGGTGCATTCTCCAAAGTAGGACGTAAGCTCTATGTGGTGTACGACTTAATGCCAGAAGGCAGCCTGCACCAACACCTCTTCGTCCGAAAAGCGAGTCTAAACATGGATCGCCGCACTAGCATCGTCCAAGACGTCGCCCGCGGCCTGCAATACCTCCACAGCCATGGCATCCTCCACGGCTCAGTGAGGGCCTCCAACATCCTGCTCGAGGACAACCTCAAGAATGCGCGCATCGGCGACTTCGACTTCTTCCTGCACGACCAACCGCGGTGCAAGGGCCACCCATCAAATGGTGCCGGCGGCAGCAGATCAGCTGAGGAGGCCGTCGTCTACATGCCCCCAGAGTGCCGCGGGTCGAACCGGCGCCCCATCACTGAGGCAACATATGAGATGGACGTCTTCTGCTTCGGCGTCATCGTCCTGGAGGTCATCTCCGGCCGCCAGGCCAACCACAATTCCAGGTTCATCGTTGACGTGGTCCGGGACCTGCACCGGAGCAGCCGCATCCTTGATGTGGTTGTTGATCGGAAGATACTGGAGGGGGTAACTGCCGATGGCTGCCACTCAAACTGGAACGAGGCCGAGAGGCTGCTCCTGGTCGGCCTCGAGTGCTGCCACAACGACCCCAGTAAGCGGCCGAGGATGAGCAAGGTCGTCGAGAAGATCAGGCCACCAGAGGTGCCGCCGGGCTGGACGGTCAGGCGGTATTAATTAAATACGACGACGCGCATGCAGCCGAGTGCAGCATGGTACTTCTGGATGTTGTTGCTTCCTCCGCTATATTTTTCTTATCTTCGCGTAAGTGTCCATGGTTTACCGTGTAAGTAATAAAGTACCCTATCGCAAGTGTGGCTTGTAAAACAATACTGTTATTATTGTACTGCGTCTTCCTATGATAAGGATTGATACAGTAATAAGCATATGAAATACTGTCCTGTTGCAGGGATTGATACGATAAGCATATGAAATGTCTGGACTAAAATGTATTCCCTCCATATTCCATATTTTAATGTATGACGCCGTTGACTTTTTAATCAACGTTTGGCCATTCGTCTTATTAAAAAAATTTATGTAATTATCATTTATTTTATTGTGGCTTGATTTATCATCAAATATTCTTTAAGTATGATATAAATATTTTTATATTTGCACAAAAAATTAGAATAAAACGAATGGTCAAACGTTAGTCAAAAAGTCAACGACATCATACATTAAAATACGGAGGGAGTATATCTTAATATATCTTAATGGGCATCAGAATATTGTAGATTTTGAAATGCCGCAGCGCGCTCCACCACCGCCGACGCCGGTGCTCCAACCGACGGCACCCACGCTCCTCCGCCGGCCGCAGGTTTGGGCACTCATCTCTGCCGCCTCTTGGCCGCAGTCCACCTCTCCTCTGAGCCGCAGCACGGCCTCCCCCTCCCTTGGTAAGTTCTGGCAGGCCATGCCGCCACCCCCGCCGCCCAGATCTGGCACTCCATGGTTGCCGGACAGCGTCACCCACGTCTCCGTGACTCCAGTTCGCTCTACCCGGTCGCCTGACAGGGTCACCCATGTCTCCGCGACTCCAACTCGCCCACGCTCATTCGCCGAGGTCGTCCTCTCCCCCGTCAGAGCCAACGCCACGTCGTCTCCCACCCAACCACCGCCGCGGCCAAAATTAAAGTCCACATTTACTGTGCCTTCGCCCCGACGAGATGCCTACCGCCACGCCTATGAGATGGAAGAAAGAAGGAGTTCCCCCCCTAGGCGTACGACGCCGCTGCTCAGAGCATTCACACCCCCTGAGCCGGGATGGACGGTGGTGAGATCCCATCGCTGGCGGAGAGGGGGAGAACATTCAAGTCCCGACCACCGGCCCGCTTCATGGCGACAAGACAGCGCTGGCCGCGGTACTAGCAGGAGAGTGGCTCTCTCGCTGGATGAATTCAAGGCAAGAACCAGGGGTCACTGCTTTGTGTTGCCTTGCTCGCGACCACCGTGCCTCAGCGTGCTGAGACCCGCCTCGTTGTTTCGTGTGCAATCGCTCTGGACAGAGCGCGCTCTTGCAAAATTCGCCCCTCTGTCCGCCCTTCTCCCAGAAGAACGCGCCCGCTGCTCAGCAAGAACAGAGCCCGGTTGCCCTCACCTCCTCGCCATCGCCATCCTCCTTCAACTACACCTCGCCGCCGATGTTCTCCACCAACGCCCCGTGATTCCACCACTGCCACAACCCTCCCTCCACCATCACCGCTACCTCTGCTTCACTGGCGTCAAGTACCGGAGATCCTATCACCGCCTTCAGACATCATGGCGCAGCTGGGAGACCCTGAGACAAGGCCTTTAGAAGACGTCGTCTTCATCCCGACGTCCCACGCCATTGATGCGGAGCTACGGGAGTGGGAGAGCATGGCGGCTGTCACCTGGGCAAGCGCGCCCCGCCATCTGTCACCGCCAAGGATGTGGAGCGTGTCCTCGCCAACAAGTTCGGCTTGCGTTCTGGGGAGATTGCGGTGTCACAGCATTACCCGGAGGCCTTCCTCGTCAAGTTCAAACATCGCCGGCACTATGAAGTAGCGGTGAAGCAAGGCTTTGCCAAAGGTCGTGGGATAGAAGTCCATTTTATCCAATGGCGAAGCCTGAAGAATGCCACCTGTTCCGCCCTCATGTACAGAGTGAAGCTCTATCTCGACGGCGTGCCAATGCATCTGTGGGCTCTAGACATCACCGAGCACATCATCGGCAGGACCTGCACTCTGGAGTCGGTGGAGACGGACCTCGTCCACCCTGTGGATGCCGGCGACACAAGGGTGATCTCCCAGTAGGCTTGGACACCAAACCCGAGCCGTATTCACAAGCGCGTGTGGGTGACAATCACGCGCCAAACACACGACCCACTGCTCGAGTCTATCACCATCTCGGAGACGCCACCGGAGCACTAGCAACAAGGCGTCAAGCATCCGGTGTTGTTACACATTGAGGAGATACACGACTACACAGCGGCGGCGACGGTGGACCTCCGCAATCCGAAGTCATGCAGGCCGGCGTCGTGCATGCTCGCTCCGTGGCATCTGGGTCTTCTGGACGGCGAACGGGCTCCGCGCGCCTCTTTGAGAACTTCCCTCACCACCTCCCACCGCTGAAGACCTACGCTTTTCTCCAGGGGCAGGCGGAGGGCGTAGAAGACAATGTGCCTGCTCTCGTGAGGGATCCCCAAGACCAAGGAAGCAGGACGGCAAGGGAAGCTACTGCTAGGGATGGAGGACGGCGCCAGCTCGACACAGACCTCATTTCAAATTATCAGCTTTACAATGTGCTAGTACTGATGAGGATGTAGAATACATGTCATGAGTTCCATGTTCTAGTGTTGTTGATTCTTTGATGTATGCCATTGTTTGCTCTCGTCCGGATTTATCTCATGCTATGAGTTTGGTTAGTAGATACATGGCTAATCCTGGCAAAGAACACTGGAAGGCTGTTTAGTGGATTTTCAGGTACCTTCGAGGCACAGCAAATGCTTGTGACTTGTTGGCTATGTGGATTCAAATTTTGCTGCTAATTTGGATAAGCGAAGATCACTCACAGGTTATGTGTTTACTATTGGTAGTTTTGTTGTGAGTTGGAAGGCAACATTGCAGCCTGTTGTTGCCCAGTCTACCACTGAAGCAGAATACATGGCTATTGCTGAAGCATGTAAGGAATCAGTTTGGCTGAAAGGATTGTTTGCTGAGCTTTGTGGAGATGATTCCTGCAATAATTAACCTGTTTTGTGACAGTCAAAGTGTCGTATACCTCACTAAAGATTAGATGTTCCAAGATAGGTCAAAGCACATTGATATCAAGTACCATTATGTTCGCAATGTAGTCGCACAAGGTAAGCTAAAGGTATGCAAGATAAGCACTCATGATAATCCTGCTGATATGATGATAAAGCCAGTTCTTATTGCTAAGCTTAAGCTTAGTTGGTATCGTGGTTTAGCCCTAGAGGCTGTTTGGCGCCGAAAATGTTTTTTGTCTTTTGTTGTGTTCAGGGTGAAGGATTGATTTATGCTACAAGAAGAAATTTGTCTCAAGGTGGAGTTTGTTGAGTTGTGATCCAAATTCATTTGCACATAATAAAGGCCAGCTTCTACCGGAGTGAAGCGGAGGCCTGTCGCCGGATGCTTGGGCCAGATCGTTATCCTTTTAGGATTTCAACTTTGTATATACCTCTTGTAAGCCGCCGTTCGGTGTTGTAACCTTACCCCGATATAGTGAAGATATTTTGCTGGCTAGCGCCCGTGGTTTTTTTCTCTCCTGCTTTAGGAAGGTTTTCCACGTTAAATCTCGTGTCTTCTGTGATTGATCTATTCTCTTTCATCGTTTATTTACCTATCGTTTCCTAACATAACTGTCCATTTTGGAGAAATTGGAAGAGTAAATTGCGTTGACGGTATACGAACTTGTATGGTGGGTGTAAATAGGTACAATATCTTGTAAATTGCTTATTCCGGTACAATAACTTGGCTAGTTCGTGCAAACATGGGCCAAACCGATCCACACAAGTAAAATTGATCTAATATGATACACACTAGTGTGTAGTGTGTAAGTATTGTTACCCATCAAAATTTTATACTGACAACGTATTATTACTATTATTCGCATGATACTTTCAAGATTTAGATCAACGAAAAGGCAAAATAATTAAAAATACATGATTATTAAAATAAACTTTCGATGAAAGTGTCGGAACATGAGCATGAAAATTAAAATGCTATTTTAGTAATTAATTGTACGGATAAAAATTGTCTTGATCTTTGAACTGATAAATAAACATTAGACGAGTTATATAGATGATCAAATTTTTCCAAAAAATGAAATAAATATTGTATCCTGGACATGAGAAATAAACTTTTGCACATCTAATTCCTCTTTTTTATTTGGATTTGAAATAAGATCTCCAAATCACAGTACCTGTATGTTGTTATGTCATTATTATGCGCTAATTTAGAGCAATTTTACTTGTGTGAATTATTTTGGCCCGGTTTGCACCAACTAGCCAATTTATTGTATCAAAGTGAGCAATTTGCAAGTTGTTGTATCTATTTGTACCCACCACACAAGTTTATGTACCGTAAGTATAATTTACTCAAATTGGAAAGTAATTTATAAGAGTTGTTTATATATTCCTTTCTATTATGGATTTATGGTCATATAAGAATCGGTAAAGTTCATTTTTCACCCTAAATGGTAAAACTGCTTACGTTTCACTTCCAACTTCCGAACTAGCTAGACAAATAATACCCCTACTAACCCTTTTTTTACTATGGTTTTTGCTAATATGATATTGATTTTTTTTGTAAACATGAAATTCAATTGGAAAGTATCATAGTTTTTTATGACATAATTATGTGACATCCGTATACACAAAGCATAGCACAATAAAACTACAAATTAGAAAAGCTGCCTTCATTTTCAACTAAAACAAATAAAACTGCCTTCATTTTCAACCAAATTTGCTATATTGTGTTGTTCGTATGATTTGAAAGGTAAGATTGAAAAGAAAATCATGATACTCAACTTGTTCATTGTTCAGAGTGGAAACTCAACTTGGAGCAATGTTGAAGTGCCAAAAAAAGAACCCTTCGTTGTTTCACATAATTCTATAGCTCCAAAATTTCTGTATTTATCGTATACGTAGATGGCCTAAAAGCCTCCGTCACAGCCTGAAGCCCTTCTCCTTCCTCCAGCTGGCCGGTAATATCATAGGCGGTTTTTCCCTCTGCTTTTAAAATAGCTGATTTATGCAGGCTATCGCCTAAAGGTTGGTTGAGAAATGCCCATGTAATAAATGGGTTATAACTTATAAGTCGCCTGGGAAAATATGTTCTTTACGAGTGATTGTTAGATATAACATTGTAAATTGCAATGATGCAGATTATTTTCATGCGAATTTCATTGTGTCATCTGACAAGTAATTTTCTTAACTTTTCCTTGCACACATGTACTCCTTCCTATCCGTAAAAAAATTAATTTAGTATGGGATGTGAGGCATGTATCTAGTATAATAAATGTGAATAAAGTTATCAATCCAAACTGTAGGCATCCAACCAATCCAAGTTATGATGGGGTCTTACTAGGCGCATTAGTCTTCAATGATTGAACGTTTTGAGTTAAAGCTGGTAACATTGATGGGATTGGACACTGGGTTCCCTGTCGACTGCTTTATCCACTTGTGTTTTTCTTAATGTGAGCTACTCCATCTACTCTCTGTCTCGTAAGAAAATAATCTAGTACGAGATGTGTAAGTCATGTGACACATCTAGTCTGTTTAGATTTGTAGTATTAGAATATATCCTGTACTAGATTGATTTTTTATAGGACGAATAGAGTAGATCCCGAAATATAGTAAAGTAGGATAAAATTAGACACAAACCTATTATTACGGAAAACAACAGGACTAGTATTTCCCCATTCATAGTAGTTTAATTCAGTTCTATGTTATTATATTTTATTTCACCACCCGGGTAAGGCCAACGTTGTTGTTGATGCTCTCAGTTGGAAGCTTCATCACATCATTGCTTCTTTCTTGGCCAATCAACCGACATTATACGGAGAATTTCAGAAGCTAAACCTAGAAGTGGTTAAAGATGGTTTTCTCACAGCCTGCTTAGCGCTGCAACTAACCCTCAAATCTCTGATAAAGGCTGCTCAACTCAGTGATAACTGAGGCTATGTTTGGGAGTGCTTGTTCCTAACCCCTCTCTCTCGTTTTCCACGCGCACGCTTTTCAAACTGCTAAACGGTGCGTTTTTTACAAAAAGTTTCCATGCAAAAGTTGCTTAAAAAATCATATTAATACATTTATAAAAAAAATTAGTAAATACTTAATTAATCAAGCGCTAATCGCTGCTCCGTTTTCCGTGTGAGGGAACCCTCACTCCCGAACGCAGCCTGAGTGGCTAAAATCAAGGCACAAATAAAAGGTCTCACTTCTAGTTTCTCAAAAAATCCCGATGGAATCATCATGCACAGACAACAGCTATATGTCCCAAATGGCCCACGAATAAGAGAGCTCATCCTTAAGGAAGCACATGAATCTCCACAATCCATCCACCCCGACTACATCAAAAGGTATCACAACCTCCGCACACGTTATTGGTGGCCTAGCATGAGGCGTTACATAGCTGCGTAGTTTGCTATATTAGATGTTTGCCAACACATCAAGGCAGAATACCAGCTGCCACTGAGATTACTCCAATCTTTGAATGTCCCTGAGTGGAAGTTTGACGAGGTTGGGATGGATTCATCACTGGTCTTCCAAGAACACCGAACGGGCATGACTCTATATGGGTTATCATCGACCGTTTGTTCAAGGTGATTCATTTCATTCCAGTGCATGTTTCCTACAATGGAGCAAAACTTCGTGAGCTCTACATGACTCACATTGTTCACTTGCACAGAGTACCAAAGTCATTGTTTGAGAATTGAGATCGTGGCTCTCAATACATTTCAAGTTCTAGGAAAGCTTGCATGGTCCCGTTATAACACGGTGGGAATCGCAACAAGTGGGAGCAAAATGAGATAGGCCAATAGAGGAAATCTATCTACTATATACTAAAAGTCCATGAAACTACATACAAATGCTCCTAAGCTGCCACGTGTACCCTACAAACTCTCTCAAGGTGCCAAGTGGCGCTCTAATAAATTAAAGAATTAAGGAAATTCTTAAAAATTCTGAGGAAAAAATAAAACATCTAACCGTTGATTTTCATTTAATCCTGTGGACCCAATATTTTTAACTTTCCAATTACATAGGAAAACTAGAATTTTCCAATTACAGGATGGGGACCAATTAATAAATGGTGATGCAAATTTGAAATCGCATATTACCAATTATTATAAAGGTCTATTTGGTCCTCCTAAGGATTCTACTCTTCAGTTTGATGAGAATAAATTTGTTGATATTCCTCAAGTCTCTCAGTTGGAGAATGAGGTTTTAACACATGAATTTACTGAAAAGGAGATTAAGGAGGCTATATTCCAAATGGAACATAACAAAGCACCGGGTCTGGATGGATTTCCTGCTGAGTTTTATCAGGTTTTTTGGAATGTCATTAAATCTGACTTATTAGATCTTTTTAAAGAGTTCCATAATGGTACATTGCCTTTATTTTCTCTTAACTTTGGTACTATTATCCTATTGCCTAAGTGTGTAGATGCGATAAAAATTCAACAATATAGGCCTATCTGCTTACTTAATGGTAGTTTTAAGATTTTTACCCAAGTAGGTACAAATAGAGTCATGAATGTTGCACAAAAGGTAATTAGTCCTTCTCAAACTGCTTTTATTCCTGGGAGAAACATTATGGAAGGTGTGGTTATTTTGCATGAGACTTTACATGAGTTACATCGTAAAAATAAAAGTGGTGTAGTTTTTAAGATTGATTTTGAGAAAGCTTATGATAAGGTTAAATGGTCGTTTGTACAACAGACTTTGAGAATGAAGGGCTTTTGTCCTAAATGGTATGAGTGGATAGCTTCTTTTATTCAAGGGGGTCATGTTGGTATTAAAGTTAATGATCAAGTTGGAGATAATTTTCAAACCTACAAAGGCCTTAGACAAGGGGATCTTTTATCTCCAATCCTCTTTAATATAGTAGCTGATATGCTGGCTTTACTAATTAAAAGGGCTAAAGATATTGGGATCTTAAATGGGGTAATTCCTAATTTAGTGGATGATGGTTTGTCTATTTTGCAATATGCAGATGATACTATCATCTTTCTAGAGCATGACTTACAACAAGCAAAGAATCTTAAATTGATCCTATCTGTGTTTGAAAAGTTGTCTGGCCTGAAAATTAATTTTCACAAAAGTGAATTATTTTGTTTTGGTCAAGCCAAGGAGTGTGTTGATCAATATTCTAATATCTTTTGGTGTAAGCTAGGGTCTTTTCCTGTTTAGTATCTTAGTATTCCTATGCATTTTAGGAAGTTGAGTAATAATGATTGCAAAGTTGTTGAACAAAGGATTGAGAGAAAACTTAGTAGTTGGAAAGGTAAACATTTGTCTGTTGGGGGTAGACTAGTTTTGATCAATTCCATTCTGTCTAGTTTAGCTATGTTCATGATTTCTTTCTTTGAGATTCCGAAAGGGGTTCTTCAAAAGATTGATTATTATAAATCACGCTTCTTTTGGCAAGGGGATGATCACAAGAAAAAGTATAGACTTACTAGATGGGATATTATATGCCAACCTAAGGACCAGGGTGGTTTGGGGGTCCATAATCTAGAGATTCAAAACAAATGTCTTTTGAGCAAGTGGCTGTATAAATTAATAAATGAGGATGGTGTTTGGCAAGACTTATTGAAGAGAAAGTATCTTTATAATAAGTCCATAACTCAAGTTGATAGGAAACAAGGGGACTCCCATTTCTGGACATGACTCATGAAAGTCAAAAATACTTTTTTAAGTATGGGCTCTTGGACTGTGAATAATGGGGAACAAATAAGGTTTTGGGAAGATAAATGGCTAGGAAACATAGCCTTTAAAGATAAATATCCTTCTTTATATGCTATTATCAGGAGGAGAAGCTCTTCTGTGGCTAGTGTTATGGGTTCTATTCCGCTTAATGTTTCTTTTAGGAGAGATCTAGTTGGTCAGAATCTAGCACATTGGTATCATTTATGTGTTTCTATTGTTCATATCCAGTTGAATAATTCTTCTTATTCTTTTAGATGGAGTTACCATCTAAATGGTCAATTCTCGGCTAGGTCAATGTACTTAACGTTAATTAATAATGGTTACATTGAGAGAAATAAGTTTGTTTGGAAGCTTAAGATGCCACTAAAGATCAAGATCTTCATGTGGTACTTGCTTAAAGGGGTTGTGTTAACTAAAGATAATTTAGCAACACGAAATTGGAATGGCAACTTGAATTGTTGTTTTTGCATGAAAAATGAGACCATTCAACATTTGTTTATAGAATGTCATTATGCAAAGTTTGTTTGGAGTGCAGTTCAGTTTTCTTTTGGATTATGCCTTCCCAGTAACATATCTGATATTTTTGATGGTTGGCTTCTGGGGGTTGATAAGAAAAAGAGTAGACTGATACTGGTTAGAGCCTCTGCCTTATGTTGGGCTCTGTGGTTGAGCGGGAATGATAGGGTTTTTGATAAATCACCATCTGTTTCCTATATGCAGGTAATTTTCAGGACAACATACTGGCTCTGGCTATGGGCTCAGCTACAAAAGTGTGATGAGGATGGAGAGTTCCTGTTGGTTGCATGTCGTACGCTTGAGACGATGGTTATGCAACTCTTTGCTAACTATGGATGGAGATTCACCAATAGACTGTAATAATGTTCTACTTGTCTAGTTTGCCTTTCCTTCTTTTATTTGGTGTGATTGCTTTATTTTGGACTTTACTTCTCGAGAGTGCTAGACTGTAATAATTGGCTGTAGCTCTTTTGAGCAAAAGCCGAGATGTTTTTCATTCCATTATTAAAAAAAATATTTTTAACTATTAGATCAATCTATAAAAAGAAATCCCCCAATCCCTACTAGGACTGTACGTGGAGTCGTAGGTACGTACATACTTATCCGTGTGGACAGCCCATACGCCTCGTCTCTTTCTCTTTCTCTTTCTCTGTTCTCTCTCTTATTTCTTATTCCTAATTTTTATGTAGTATTAGTTAGAAAGCACAATATATGAGCATGGTTGATGATTAAAAAAAATATAACATCTAAACTTCTATTTCTTATTTGTTTATATTATTAGATTATTTATCACTAAATATATGGTTCAAGACCATATTCATTATATTTTAACTTTCAAAAAGAATGTCACATTTTGGTTATAATTTTCTGACTTTTAGTGCCATTTAAATAAT
>CM020185.1:8600855-8632171 GCA_009805545.1 Oryza longistaminata | reverse complement strand
TATTATATTATATACTAAAAGTTCATTCTATTTCTTACAAACATTCTCAAGCCATCATGTGAACATCCTACAAACGCTCCTAAATCGCCACGTAACGCTCCAATAAATTAGTGAAAATCCTACGAATTCGAAGAAAAAAGAAAAATATCTTACCACTGATATTCATTTAAATCGATGGAAAAATTAATGTTAACGATTATATCTATATAAAATAATATAATGGTGTGGGCCATGTACATAGATCTAATGTATAGGAAAAGAGATCGGTTTTATAGCTATGTTCATACACGTATGGAAGAAAACATTGGATAGTAGTCTAAAAAATCGAGATTCATTTTTCTTTCTGAATCTGAAAAAAAATACTAAAAGCCCATTAAACTTTATAGAAACACTATCAAGCCATCACGTGGACATTCTACGAACGCTCCTAAATCATCACGTGACGCTTTGATTAATTAGATAAAATCCTATATAGCTAAAAAATATATCTTATCATCGGTTTTCATTCAAGTCGGTGGACCTATTAATTTTAACCATTAGATATATATAAATTAATGGTGTAGGCTATGTACATTGATCTAACATAAAGGAAAAGAGATCGGTTATAGCTTTGTTTGTACACATAGAGTAGAAAACATTGGATCGTAGTCTAAAAAATTGAAATTCATTTTTCTTTCTAGAATTGAAAAAAATTAAGACTCCTGATCAGTCATAGTTTTGCCCCCCTTCGATATTAATCGGGACACCGTCCACGTGATAGGGCAAATTAGCTTGGGACTCCAATGTGTATCACAGATGGCTGAGCTAAAATCTTTATCTACCAATTATTTTAGAAACTTAAAATTTAAAAACTATTTAGTATTTAGACTACCATGATTGTATAAATGGCTAATTCTTTCAAACAAAGATGATGAAATAGGGTAAGCATGGTAGGCTTCATATTTAGGATTATGCAATATAAGTATAATCACTAAACGCCCAATTCATGTTACCTAAAATAAAATCACACAGAGTAATCGTTTGCATAATGTAAATTCCTAATGTTTAATCAGATATTTTAGAGTCAAAATATTTAAATCATGACAATAATCATACCACCCTCCATAATAATCACACATGCGGAGTTATTTTTCGCTATGAAATTATGTTCCTGCTAAGCTACATGGAGTCTCACATACTTTGCATGAAACAATAAGCTATCTCCCACATTGCGAAATCAATTTAGACTTGAGAAGGCTTTTTATTTGAAATATATGTAGTGTCACATGCACCCAAGACATCCATTAATAAATAATGAGACAATCCAGCATATAGAGAAAAAAATCAGGTGTATCACAGCAAAGGATACAATAAGTTGTAAAATATTTAGCCAATTTGCTACATACCAAAAGGAACGCTAAAAGTAACTATCAAGTTCAATTGATTGTTGGCAAACAATAATATGGGCATAAAGATTTGTATGTACCATTATTTTCATAACCAATCAATGTGAAATGACAACTTTGAGCCACTTATCCAACTTTTTAATTGAATGAACAATTATGTTCATTGCACTCCTAAACAAATGATTTCCGCGAGCATACTTTTCACATGTTCCTCAAATGTGCAGCCTCCTATGTGATGAGCCTTTTGCCTCACCTTTAGAAATAACTTTTGTAATGTTTTTACACAGAACTATTTTAGTGGAGTACATAGCCCACAAGGTAGCGTTGAAGCTTTTACACAGAGAATTATTTTAGTGGAGCACTTAACCCGCAAAGGTAGTATTGAATCAATCTACTCCCTTGGCTATATGGGAAAAAAGCTCATTTTTTGTCCAATCGATATTTTATTCTATTAAACGTTTTATGCTTATGTACATACAAGTCATATTTTGCTTTGACACATCAAGAGACTAAGGTCGATAATAATTAAACGAATACACTAAATTTCACGACTTGCATGTAATTCTAAGGTGTCGATGCAAAATCAATAGAATTTCTTATAACAATATTATTAGAAATTTCCTACTAAATTTTTATCTTAAAACTCATATTGACTAGGTAATTTTCTTCAAAATACAGTAGGGTCCTACGTATAATAAGAACTATCTAAGATATGTATGTTTGATCAATTAGAAAAATAAATAGCACGATGGTAAAAATTATATATTTATGAGCAATTAAAGTTTCTCAAGATTTTAAAAAAAACAAATAAACAATGAAAATTCAATTAAAAAGGGAAATATCTCACTTCAATTTATACTTATTTTTGTTAGACATGTTTTCGAAACGAAATAAAAGCATGCCCGCGCGAATGCGCGGGCTAACTTCCTAGTTGTTTAGAGAGGGCATTGCAAATTGCAACGATGCATATTATTTTGATGCGCATCTAAATTGTACTGCCTTCTTAGTGTCATCTGGCTAGTAAATTTCTGAACTTTCCTGCGCCTATAAATTGTACTGACTAATATGCCCCTGCAACAGTGGCATTTGTGTGTTTGTTTGAAAAAATCCTCTATGTAGCTTGGAATATTTGGAAGCAGAAAAATAGTCTTATTTTTTATGGGGTTAATCCATCTGTTCGTTCTGGGACGGCTTTCTTAAAGGAAGACATTTTTCTTCTTCTTTTTCGTCTATCTGTAAATGATAAACAGGCTTTCTTCTTTTTGTAAATTCCCATCTGATTTATTAATAAAATGTTTAACTGTGGGGTTTCCCCTACAGTGTTTCTTTAAAAAAAAAAGTGTGTTTGTTTTATTTGGTCAGTTAATGTAATAATTGACGGGAAAATGGGGCCTAATGCTGCAGTGATGCATGGACACATTCATTGTATTTTGGTGGTGGGGTGGACTGCGTGGACAACTAGACATAGGATAGTATCAGACTGTCGGTGTCCAAGTTATGATGGGGTCTTTGCTCCTACCTACTCCTTTCGTTTCAAAATAAAAAAAATCTACTATGAGACATGACACATCGATCCTAATACTCTAATACCACGAATCTAATCAGGTTTCTATTCAAATTCATAGTTGAATGTGTTACATCCCGTATTAGATTTGGCTATTTTAGGACGAAGGAAATGGTACGTTAGTCTTCAACGAGATTTAATGTTTTGAGTTAAAAGTAGTACCATCTTATGGGATGGGACACTGCGATTCCCTTTCAAGTGCCACATCCACTTGATTTTTCTTGATGTGAGCTACTAGTAGTATGCTGCTGGATTTTTCTTTTTTTTGCATTCTTTTTTTTTTTTTGCATTTTTTTATCCTCTACTATATCGTAATAGATACCCTAACTTACTGCCCTTTAACATTAAGTGGTTAATATGCTAGTATTATAGCTCGTGAGCCCACATACCAACGACCCACGTTAGAAGGTAGTAAGCATATATCTAGGTATAATAATTTGATTCATATATACCTATACCTACCAACAAAACAACTCAAATTCAACTTTCTTTCACAATCTTACATACCTAACTAATTATATGTTTGGATGCTATATACCTAGAATCAAAATCTAAATAAAAAAATGTTCAAACTTAGTTCAAACTTGTTTCAACTAGTTAGTAAAGAAGTAAAATTAAGTGGAGCACCATGGTGCCCGGGTACCAAGATTCAAATTGGGTATATACCTAATTTAAATATGTATGAATTTTTTAAAAAATATTTAGGTATGAACATTAACTTCTTTATTAACTAGTTCAAATAAGTTTGAATTGAATTTGAACATTTTTTGTTAGATTTTGAATCTAGGTATATAGCATCCAAAAATATAATTAGTTAGGTATGTAATAATGGATTATAAATAAATTTGAATTTGAGTTATTTTGTTGCTAGGTATAGGTATGAATCAGACTCTTATACCTAGGTATATACTCACAATTCAATCTTAACGTAGGTCTATATGGTAAAGCGGATATGAACCGAGGTACACCTGCATCCTGAATCACAACCATTCAATCGTTCCAAGATGTGTGCTTCCTAAATGGACATTACTTTCACGAATGAAGAGCTTCCACAGGAGAAAAGGTCAGGGAGGTACATAATGCATGTGTAGCTCTTGTGAAATCATTGTCATGATTAATATTTTGTGATAAACAAACTGGCGATGAAAATGATTTATTCGATGAATTTGTTTGAATAGATATGTGAATATTGGTATGAGTGCGTGTGACTAATGTGGGCTAGGTTGTGTATTTGTGCCTAGAAATGGTTGTTTTATATGATTGTGTGCAAGTGACTTGAGGCCAGTCTTGGTCAATGGTGAGGACCGGGACTATGCTCAGGGAGAAGCAAAGGTCTGGAATGGTAAGGATACCATGTGAGAGGATGACTAAGTCAGGATTTTGGAGGTCAACTTGGTCAACGGTGGGTTTGGGACTAGACTCATGGAGTAGTGGATGAGGTTTTTGGAAATAAATAGATGAGTGGATGAGGCTAGAAGGATATCGATTTTTTTGGGAGAGAAAAGTTAGGATTTGCTTTGAGGCTTCGATTTTACTTCGAGAGTTGAGAGAGTAGTGTTTTAGATGCACTTTGTGAACACATATTGATGTAATAAAGTTGATCTACTTTGAAGAGTTTCATCAATACGTGTTTTCTGGATTCCGACGATTTGACCAACGTTTAACCGGCGGCAGAGCAACGGTCTGACCGGCAGCAACACGACGGTCTGATCAGCACAACTTTGTCAAGTTTGAGGGTATCTTTTATTTCACTAAAAGTTTTGGGTTTTGGTTTTTCCTACCATTCATCCTTGGTCTTGTTCTAAATACTAAAAGTTTTCTTGGTTATTTTTGTGATATAGTTAATTTGAGAATGAGTAATAATGCAATAGGTCTATATGTGGGTGTTTTTCTTTCAACATATGTGCTAGTGAATATGTTGCATTATAAATCAATTGAAATCATGAATCTTTATTGCTGATTTTCTTCAAGAAAGTTTAATTGAGCAAGCGTCAACATTTTCTGAAGATGACAACAAAGGTAATGATAATGGTAGTACATTTACTCAAGGTACTCATACTTATGATGTGCTAGATATGTCCACTACTTGTGTTACATTAGAGCAACCCATAATGGAAACAACTGATGAAATATCTTTGTCACCAAACAACATGCTTGTTGTTTGTAGTGATAAAAGAAGAGTCGTGCGATACTTCACTTATATCTATGCCACAACTAGTGAATGAACATGTTAGTTATATTGTTGAACCACCATGTATTGAGTTTAAACATGTTATTCACATTGGTAGCGAGAATGGTGAAATAGTTTGAACTGGTCGACCAGGTCAGGCCCGATCAAGCGAATTTGTAAAGTTGTAAGATGAATCGCCTTTTTGTACTATTTATTTCACGGTTAGAATTTTGATTGCTATCTTCTTTAAATATTTGGGGCTATATGCAATTGGATTATCTTTGTCCACTCAATTGTTTAGAGAAGAAATTATGTGCTAGATTTGAACTGTCATGTCCTTCTCATGTAGTTTTTCATGTTATTGGCAATTATGATAATAAAGGGGAGTATAATATCCATAGATTATGTATTTGTTCAAATTTGAATATGCCTCCTTTTAATGATGAGATGTATTGTCTAGAGGACCGCATTCATATAAATAGCTCTCGATCTAGTTCTTCTTGTTGTTTAAATGAGTTATAGGTTGGTTTGTAAAGAAGGGGAGTGTTTGTGGTTTTTCGAGTGTGAAAATTTCACAATTCAACCATATGGTCATCAAGAAGTATAGCTCACCCTATGTTGTGATAGATAAAGATAAGTTCATCAGGTTCAATGACAAGGTGAAACCGAGGACAGTTTCCAATCAAGAAGGGTAGGATGATGAGAAGATCATTGGCTTGGATATAACCATGCTTATGGTACATAACAACAATATAAAGGTACATATGTTCTATATTAGATATACTTATTATATGTTTGAACAAATGTTACTGCACTATGAGTTTTGTATTTTTTTTCACTTGCAGAAATACTTGCGTAGATGAAGGAAAGGAGTACAGGCTCACGAAGTGCATGGATGATCACAGAAATTGATTGGGGACTAAACCTAGATCTTCCCAAGACTACTACGTCACCACATCACTTTTGGTCCATAAAAAGCAAAATAAAGTTCTAAATTTTTGGATTCGGATTCGGGCCTCCTGACAACATCAACTTCAAGCGGACCTAGCAGCTAATCTAGAAGGAATCTTAGGGCCCATGAGTACTTGATGGAAAGCTTATGGAGTTTACTTTCAGATGGTTTTGGTTCATCGTCAAAATTCCTCTTTAGTTGTTAGGAATATGCAAAGCAAGCCACATACCTCATCCAATTGGAGTCTGACTTGGACCTTGGGCCTTATAATTGTGTCGTGGGCTAAGCCCAAAGGGTGGACACCCTAGGGCTAACTCTAGGACGTACCTAATCATATTTATTCAGTAGCCGTCATCATTTAGAGTGGGGTTTTGCTTAAATTATTCTGCCAAGAGCAGCTTCGCCGCTAGTTTGGTTTATGGAACTCCAAATTTGATATCTTAATTATTCATCTGCAAATTGAATTGCAATCTACCATGTTCTTGCTTGTGTTCTTCAATTCAGATATAGGGATTAGCCATCTCAGCGAGGTGAACCGGACATCACACGGTTAATAACCAAAGGAGACGTGGTGCTACGATTGCAGGGTTCGGATTGTCTTGATCGGAAGCCAGATCGTGTGTGTTAAGTTTCTGCTAAATCAAGAGTTATCAATAACTATCGGAAGGACCTAGTTCTTCATTAGGCTATCTATCTGAGTCCCACAATACCAAATCACAAATAGGAATTGTATTTTTACGAGGAATTGCTATTTCATGAAAGCCTTCTAAACAGACTCTAGTAGCCACATCACCAACCATTCTAAAATAATTGTATTATATGAGGCATCACATGGATGTTTATGGCTTCACAGAATAGTTAACCACATATTACCTTGTGGTACTTGTTCATGAGAATTACCTACCATTTTCTATGAAGGTAATGTCGCTTGTGTTGTTCAGATGGAAACTGGTTATATTAAGGGCAACAACACTAAGCATATTGCTCCTAAATTGTTTTATACTCATGAACTTCAGCAAAATGGAGAGATAAACAAATTTCAAACTAAGTCATGTGATAATGTTACTGATTTATTCACAAAATCTCTACCATACTACACACTCTTTAAATGTGACGAAGGAACTGGTATGAGATGATTAAAAAATTGCATAATTCAGGAGGAGTACCTCTCTCTGAAAAATAAGCTATCTTCATTATATTACACTCTTTTCATTGAATGATTTTTGCTCTTTAGGTTGTCTTATTCAATGTTTTTAATAAGGTAATATCAACATAAGCTATATGTCTTATCATTTTACTTTTCCCCATTGGGGTTTTTAATAAATGATAACTACAGACATCCTACTATTTTTATACCATATTACGAGCTTTACTCATAAAAGTCTAAAAATAGTTAATACTATATCACGATCCTTCTGCTTATTTTTCCAATTAGGTTTTTGAGGAGTTTACCTAATATACCTACTGCACAAATTATCATTATCATCATCATCATCATCATCATCATCATCATCTTAACATATATCTGTAACAATATGAATGAGCAATGATCAAAGGTTGTATTCAATCAAGGGAGAGTGTTAAGAAACATTGGGTGATCTCATCCACCTGGAGGAATGGGCATGGCGGTTGTCATGCCTTCCCGCTCCTCATCGACAGAGAAGGAACCATGACGGTTAGTCGCGCCCATTCTCTCCTCTCGGCGCTGCTTGACAACCGGCGCGATGGTTGGCATCGCGCCCCTACAGTTCCCACCATATGCCGATACACCTCTCGCTGAATCTCTCTCGCTCTCGCTTTGAATCTTAACAATTCAATTGGAAAGTACCATGATTTTTCTTTTTACATAATTATGTGACATCATCCATATATGCAAAGCATGCACAACAAAATTACAAAATTAGAAAAAGTGCCTTTGATCATTATTTCAATCAAAACCACTAAAGATACATGCTATCTGGTGTTGTTTGTCTGACTTTGAAATTAAGATTGAAAAATAACCGGTTTCATTGTTCACGGTGGAAACTCAAATTGGAATAAAGTTGAAATGCCAAAAAAGAACTATACCTTTGTTTTTGTTTTTATCGTATTCATAGATGGCTTGAAAGCCTCCGTCACAGCCTGCAGCCATTCTCTTTCCTCAAGCTGGCACAACCCCACGTCTCTCTCACTCCTGGCCGATAATATCATAGGGAGGTTTTCCATCGGCCTTTAAAAATACTCGCTCATTCTGTGTTTCATATTAGAAGCTAAGTCATTTGACTTTTTCATACTTAAAGTTGTTTAGGTTTGATCAAGATTATAGAAAAAATTAGCAATATTTGTAACAATAAATTAGTTTTATTAAATTTAACATTAAATATATTTTGATAATATGTTTGTTTTTATTGAAAATGGTACTAAATTTTTCTACAAACTTGATTAAAGTTGAAGAAGTTTGACTAAGAAAAAAAATCAAATGACTTATAGTATGAAACTGAGGAGGTAGCTAATTTCTAAATGCTATCAAGTAGAGGTTGGTTGAGAAACACCCATATAAACAGGTTATAAGCCGCCTAGGAAAATATATTAGGAATTGAGGAGGATTAGAGAGGATTGAGGGAGAATAATTCCACACCATAATAGGTGTGGAATAAATTCCCTCCAATCTATTTCTCATATAGGGATTAATCGAACAATTCCTTACAAGTGATTGCTAGAGAGGACATGGCCAATTGCAATGATGCAGATTATTTTTCATGCGCATATAAATCGTACTTCATCGTGTCATCTTTCTAGTAATTTTGTTAACTTTTCCTGCAGACATGTATGCCCTTGCCCTTATAAGTGGCAATTGTACATGTGTTTGTTTTACATGGTCAGTTCGGCTTAATTGACGAGGTTTTTTTAGGGATAATGAGGCATAATGCTGCAGTGATGCATAACCACATTCGTTGTATTTTGTTGGTCGTGCACTACAACTGGACAGATCATCAGACTGTCGGCGTGATGGGGGTCCTACTCCTACGTACGTTAATAGTCTTCAATGATTCAACGTTTTGAGTTAAAAGTTGTACCATCTGATGGGATGGGACACTGATATTTCCTTTCAACTGCTACATCCACTTGATTTTTCTTCATGTGAGCTGCTCCCTATTTCTCTCTCTCCATTTCAAAATGAACCAATCTAAACAACAAGAAAATATTATTTAGTAAAATAAATCTAAACAGACACGTATCTGTCCCAAAAAAAACTCTAACCCTAGCTTCCTAAGATAGGTTTAAGGAGAGAGACATTGGGTGTGTTCGCTGGAGCTGGTTCCCAACCAACACAGTGCGCACGGAAAACAAAGCGGTCCATTAGCGCGTGATTAATTAAGTATTAGCTATTTTTTTAAAAAAAATGAATTAATTTGATATTTTAAGCAACTTTCGTATAGAAACTTTTTAAAAAAAACGCATCGTTTAGCAGTTTGGGAAATGTGCGCGCGGACAACAAGGTGGAGGGAGCTGGAAACCAGCCCTCTTGAACACACCCAAAGAACCAAAATGACCCTAATTAATAGCAAATTAAAGTTATATTGATGAGTAAGTAGGTTTGATGAGAAAGTAGGTGAGGGGAATTGAAGAGATAAAACTTCTCGATTTGTGGACCGATGACAGATAAAAAAAAAAGTAGAAATTGATTTATTTTGGAACAAATTGTAAACTCTACAAGTTGTTTTATTTTAAGACGGGGGAGTATAGCTTTATTGTACTGGCCGTGCTTATATTCGGTACTACGTTATATTTTAAGAAAAGAGCTGCTCCATCTTTCTTTTTTGCGTCGTTCTTATCCTAATATCCTCTACTAGATCTGTGCAATATAATATAATATTGTTAATTCAATATTCATCAGCTTGCCCTTGCCTTACCTGGACAACCATACAAGTATCCCCGATTCCCAAGGCTACTAAACTGTTTATAGCCAGACGCAATGGATTTTTTCCTTCGAAACGTACCAAGAGATCCCCCAAGACGACCTCCCTAAGGTACGTTACTCTCTTCTGCTAATCATATGGATATATATGTAGTCATTTGAGTTACAAGTTTATCTTAAAAGTTTGATCACCTTTTCTGGATTCTAAGGACATAATATCAAAATTTTACCCACAAACTGTTGTTAGTGGCTAATATAAGGCCGTTTTACGGCTTAGCTAGGAGTTATAGGCCAAACTTTAAGCTGGGAGATGGCGCAACACCTCAATAGGAAGGTGGGGAGTTCTTGCTCGATGGCTTTGAGATTGAGAGCCTTCTGGTAGGAAAGAGATGGACTAAGGAATGAACTTGGTAGGTGGAGACACCCACATTTGGGAGGGGGGGATTTATTTGATAGCTTAAAATGGAATTCCCTTTAATTTTAGTCTGTAGTGCATTTGATCCAGTTGGAGAGGCTTCTTTTTCTATCAGAACATAACTCTGGTCAATAGCTCTACCTAACAGATGAACATTTGTGAGCATGCATGATGCATCGGTGTTTGTGTGCATGTGTCTACCCGGGCAGCGTCAGATTGGAGGGATGGGCCGAATGTGGACTTTAGACTGGGTAGAAGAACATCAGGGGGGATATTTGACTAATTTTCATTTATTGCTTAATCCGAATGACTGCACAATCCATTCTTATATAGATGAAGGAAAGAACTCCGTCTAATGCTATCCAATCGACTCAAACAAACCTGCAAGTTGCCTATCGTGTATGATCATGATTCATGAGTGCATTGTTCCCTTGATCCTCGACCAGTACTAAGCTGCCCTTAGGCCTTGGCTTTAGAGACCAATGCCCATGACAGTATGTGAAGCAACTTAGTTTTTTCTTTGCTGTCCTAATGTTCAGAAAACTTACCTCCTAACGCTGTTTTTTTTGGGGGAAAAATATCTAAACTACTATGGTCTGAAATTTTAAATTTTGCTTTTGAGTTTGTTTGGTTTGCATATCCAAATCGAACATTCATATTTCTTTTGCTTTTGGAGCAGCCATCAACAATGATCTGTGAAAAATCAGCTTTGGAACTGTTTCACTTCAACTGTTAATCCTATGTTTACTTGTAGACTTGTTTGTTTACTTAATTACAAAGAAGCTGACTTATAAAACTGATTGCAGGGTGGTTGATTTAGCAGTGTGATATAACAGGGAATTTCATAGCTGAACAGAGCTATGGCAGAAGCTCTGATACCAGTATTACTTCAGAAAATTGCAACTACCTTAAGCGGAGCAGCACAGAATGCAATCAGCTCACAGTTGGGGAAGGAAGATACTATTTTGTTTGACGTGGAAAATAGCATGAGAGAAATTGAGAGCGAATTTGATGTAATGCAGGCCTTTATAAGTCAAGTATATCCGTATGGTATGAAAAACGAAATATTCCAATCCTGGCTAAAGCAAATAAAAAAGGTTGCCCTTGAAGTTGAGAATATTGTTGATGAATATGCCTTTCTCCGTGGAAAGATGAATGGCACAGAAAGTTTTCTAAGGAAGACATTCTATAAGACTAAAAAATTCAAGGTGTGGCATAATGTTGCTTCTCAGCTTAAACATGTGAAGAGCAAACTTCAGAGCATAACAAATATGAAAGAAAGATATGGCATCAAGATATCTGACAAAGATGGAACCTCTTCAAGTCATAATATAAGTCGCCAGATATACTCTTCTGATTCATCTTATTTGAATGATGATGATAATGCAATGGTGGGACAAGAAGATAACTTGCAAAATCTGACAAACTTTCTGAATGTTGCAGACATGAATCGTGCTGTCATTACCATCCGTGGAATGGGAGGATCAGGCAAAACAACTCTTGCAAGAAGTATCTACAGGAAGCAAGATATCACAAAGAATTTTAATTGTCATGCATGGATTGTGGTGTCACGAAATGACCAAATTGAAGACCTTCTTAGGAGCATTATGGAGAAGCTTAATATTCAATGCCAAACTAATAGTCGTGGAGAAATGGTGTTGAAAATCCACAGTTACCTTGAGAATAAAAGGTACCTAATTGTTTTGGATGATATGTGGGATAAAGGTTCCTGGCTGTCATGCTTAGATGATGCATTTTCGAAGAGAAGCCAAGGAAGCAAAGTCATCATTACCACTAGAAATGAAGATGTTGCAAAATTAGCTGAGTCGCCGGAACATATTGTTTCGCTCAACACTCTCCAACCAACAGATTCATGGGACCTCTTCTGCAGAAAGGCATTCTCAAAGCTGCCAGAGGCAACATGCCCAGAAGGTCTCATCAAGCGTGCAGAGGAAATTTTGGAGAAGTGCCAAGGTTTGCCTCTTGCTATTGTAACTATTGGGAGTCACCTATCTTACAGGGGAATCGAAGAAAGGGACTGGGCATCATTTTATTATCAACTAAATTGGCAACTTACAAACAATCCAGAGCTCAGCAGGGTCTCAAATGTTCTAAGCTCAAGCTTGAACGATCTTCCAACCCATTTGACGAATTGCTTCCTGTACTGCGCAATGTACCCGGAAAATATCCGGATTAGACGCAAGTGGATAATCAGAATGTGGATAGCCGAAGGCTTTGTGGAAGATAGAGGAACAGAGACAACAATAGAGGAGGTAGCAGAGGAGTATCTCAAGGAACTTACACAGCGTTCACTGGTTCAAGTTGTTGAAAAGAACGAGTTTGGAAGGGCGAGAAGGTTCAAGTTTCATAGTATGGTGAGAGAAATCATTCGGATGGCATCACAGAGGCAGAGGTTCGCTCTCACATGTGATAACGCAGACGTGACAAGCCTTGGTGATGTTGTTCGTCGTGTGTCCGTGCACACAGGAGGCCAGAACTTCCAGCCAGGGGCAGCTTGGCGGCAGCTGCGCACATTTCTGTTGTTTGACAACCGCGTCTCGATTACTTGGATCAGCACTGCATCAACAAATTTCAGGTTGTTGAGGGTCCTGTCCCTGAGATATTCTAAGCTTGAAGACTTCCCAAGCGCCATACTTGGTTTATTCAATCTGTACTATCTTGATTTGTCACGTAGTACGAAGCTAAAGAAGATGCCAAAATCAGTGGCAAGGCTCAGAAACCTGCAGACGCTGCATCTCCGGCGTACATCAGTAAGCAAGCTGCCACGGGAAATTACATTGCTCACATCCCTCCGCCACCTGTCTGTGAGTAAGGACCTGTATGGCACATCGATTGAAGGTGACATTTCTCGTCTTAAGTCTCTGCATACTCTCAAAGATGTAAAAGCCAGCAAGAATGTAGTCCAAAATCTGAACAACCTGACTCAGCTTAGAAGCCTGAGTCTAACTGATGTGTTGGCGAGCGATAGCGATGTCCTTTGGAGTTCCATCGGGAAGTTGAACTTTCTTACTAGATTGGCTGTTGCAAGTCGTTATGAGGATGAAGATTTTGATTTGGAAAACTTTACAGCGCCCCAATATCTGGAGAAGTTCTACTTGGATGCTAAGTTGGAGAATGGCATAGTTTTCCGCAAACCTGAACGTTTTCAGAACCTTAAGTTGCTGGTAATGCGATTCTCTGGGCTGGTAGAGGATCCTCTCGGCTCCTTGTCTCAAATGCCAAACCTTGTTTACCTTGAACTCAACAATGCGTATGATGGCAAAGAATTGGAGTTCTGCTCAGAATGGTTCCCGAAGCTCAAACAACTCTGTCTGGAGAATCTGAAAAACTTGGATTCTATCAAGATAATTGAAGGCACTATGGAGAACTTAACGGACCTGAAACTCACGGAACTAGGGAATTTGAATGCTGTGCCGGAAGGTCTCAAACATCTTAAGATGCTCCAGCGCCTGTTTGCAAGAAATATGCCGAGGGATTTCACGGACGGTCTGGAAGAACAGCGTAGGGGGATTCTTATGCACGTAGCCAGCATTGAATGCGTGTGATGCGTTTGTTCATGAGATGGCTTCTATTTGACAAGAAGAAGAGAAGAATGTCTTGGATCTTGCTCTGTTCTCCCAAGAAGTAACTTCATTTCCTTCCAATTGTGTGTTCTGCATTCGCTAAACTATGTAATAATTCGCCTGTATGTTCTCCATCGGGTGTAGAGACTGTAAGTTTATCTTTTAATAAAAACCTAGGATGTAAGCCAGTGTGCATGCGCTCGGATCTCTATTTTCCTGAAATGTTAAGATTATTCATAGCAAAACTTTTCCAACTTGGGGTCTCCAGCTAATCCCGTATCATCTATTTGGAACTTTAAGTTTTGCATGTAGTGAAAGAACTTGAATTGTTTGTAAAATCAAATGTGTTTTTAATTATTATTCTGTGATGAACAATTGGCATTGGAGATTATTGGTTTTGATATTTGGAATTTATTTGCGATGTGGTTTTGGAGATGATTGGAATTTGCAGGTGAATAGGAACTACTGCTGTCTGTTGGGTCCGGTCAGACCAGGCACGGGTTGCCGGTCAGACCAGCGTATGTTGCACGGTCTGACCGGCCGACGCTGTGTCGGTTTCGGTTTCGGTTTCGGGTTGTTTATTTGGATATTCGTGATTGTTTCATGATTATGACTTCTAGATGGATACTATGCGTATGTAATACTATTGTTTGCTACTAATGAGTCAAGTTGGGGATAGCTTGGTCTCAGAATATGGTGCAGGTGACTTGATGCCTCGGGAGAGTATTTGCGGTGATGGACCAGGAGTCGACGTGGTGGTAAGGCGATGTCCGTGATGGTTAGATATCATGCGGGATACTAAGGCTAGAGTTCAATGCACGTGGTTGGTGAAGATTCCATATGGCATACGATGGAGGTATTGTGTGCGTATGGGATGCGGAGTCGAATTTGGAAGGAGTCCAAATTTAGTATGATTGGTTTGTAAAGTTTGTTTCTTGTACAAGAAGGTTTCCTAGGGGTATTAGGATTTCTAGTATGAGTTTGGTTCGTGGTTTTATGCTGCGTACCTCATGTATAAATAGAGAGGGAGCGTGAGGCTTCCCGGTATCGCTTTTGAGAGCAATTGAGTTGATAGTTTAATACTGCTGCTTTAAAAACTCAATTTGAACAAAATTGCAAAGCTCGCAATATTCTTTTGAGTGGGATTTCTCGTTCGAATTATGATCGTGTTTCTCATCTTCAAACTGCCAATGAGATTTAAATTGCTTTGAGTAATTTGAACTAATAACATTAAAGAACTTCGTCGAGATCTTTTCAAAAAGAAGTACATTAAATTTGAGATGAAACCTGGAGAAGCTTTGGATGACTATCTTTTTAGGTTTAACAAAATTTTGAGTGATCTTAGATCTGTTGATTCTTCTTATGATGTTAATTATACACAATCTGAGGTTTCTCGCTACTTTTTAAATGGTCTTGATATGTCTATTTGAGATATGAAAGTTACATCTATTCAGGAGTATGTTAATATGTCTACTTTGACTTTGGATTCGCTTTACACAAAACTGAAAACACATGAGATGAATATTCTTTCTTGAAAAGGTGATTCTAAGTCGAGGGCTTTAACTACAAGAATCTATTTAATCTATGACGAAAAAAATTCGTCATGGATCACTGAAAATTCGTCACAGATACTTATCATCATCTATTGAGTGTCACAGATTAAATATGCCGACGTTTTCTCCGAAATCGTCACGGATCAGCACAATCTATGACATTTTTTAACCGTCATAAAACGATTATGGGCTCGTGTAGTCCAGCCCAGGCCCAACCTTTGTGACGAAATTGTGACGAAATTAAACGTCACGGATAGTTGCCACATGGCGGCCAACATGGCAGGTGACGTGGTCGTTTTGACACGTGTGCGATGACGTGTCACTAATGACATGGCAGCTGACGTCAGCAAATTTTTTTATACGACCCATTATTTTTTTGACGGCCCATTAATTTCTAAACAGCCCATTAATTTTTTTAGCTGACCCATTTCAGAACTAGGCCCATTTTGTCAACTAACTATCAGATAAAGCCCACTAAACAAGCCCATTAAATTTGAGGCCACCAAATTCAATCCAATTTCTCATACCATTTCATATTCAAACCATACCATCTTAGATTCAACTAATAACAGATACAATCAGAATACAATAGAATTCAAACAATAGTAACAGATAGTCTCAGATACTCTGCTTCCAGAATCAAACAATAGTTCCACAGCAAGCAACAAAAATTTGTGTAGCAGAACCAAGCTACCAACTTGTCCAAGTTCAAGAATCACACAACATTCAAGCATACCCAGTTTTGGTTCAACAAACACCTGAAAACACTTGCAGCACCAAAAAAAATCAAAGTTCCAGGTTCAGGTTCCCTCCACACCAGCAGGACCTGCAGCACCAAAAATGAACCTCAGTAGATGGCAGCCAAGTTGATCACTTGATCTGTGCATATACTAGCTAGTACTAGGTGTTGTAGGTACAGACAATCATGCACGTGGTTGAACTAATAGTTGTTTTTGCCAGATTCAACAAGCAAGTCCAAGAAGAGATGCTTATATACGAATTCAACTTATTGGCTCCAGCGTTTGTGGACAAGAAAAGATGCTTACATACAAATTCATGGAAAACAAAAGCCTGGACTGCTTCCTGTTTGGTATGCCTTTAACCTTTGTGAGCATGAAAAATTCCATATCTATCAAGGGACAAACATAAATCTTCCTATGTTCTTAGACAAATCCAAGAGCAAGCTACTTGACTGGCAAACAAGATACCACATAATCGATGATAAGCAATGGGCGATGAAGAAGAACAAATCAAGAAGCAGTGGAAGAAAAAACACTTGCTTATTTGCTAAATCTAACAATGATGTGCTGGGTAGTCTCTGAAATCATAATCTCAAAGATACTGCTCATCATATCCTTCAAAGGCAGCACAACATGCATAAATATGAAACACTTGTTAGTCCAGTGCTCCAGCAGGTTACAGTTATATACTTTTTGACGAAATGAGAACTATTATGTCTTTTCATCTGGGTGCACACAGATAAAACTCATCACATAGTAGTGAACTTAGCTGAATTGTATTTCAGTTTGAATTCTATTGTTTCAAAAACCAATATTGTGTGAGGCTGAAAGCATTTTTAATATTACATTGGTCCAATCTAAGGAAGCTAAAATTATTACACCTTACATTAGAGATCAATTTTGGGAAAAAAACACAAAGGGAACAAACCTGATGCTGTTTACGAATCTGGTGTGGAGATTCTGGTGATATCCATTGGGCAGGGTTCTAGCAACCTGAGGTAAATGGTTCTAGCCACGCATGACCATGTAAATGAGAAGGGAAATAGATCAGATTAAAATGTCAATGTGACCAATGTGATACTCATGCACATGTCTACAAACACCCATAGGTAATCTTGGTCTGTTCAAATTGAGGCAAATTGTACAGGCCACAACAAAAATTTGACAGAGGCTTAACGGAAGTTTAAAAAGTCATGGTGCAGGACATTGAGCAATAAAAACTATAACTAAACCATGAACATATTTTTTATCTAATGAAACTGTGCAATAATCTACACCTTCGGAAGGTTCTGTTATGTAAAGCAGCTTATTATGTTAGCCATGATCCTCTGAGAATCGAAGATCTTGTTGCCTACATTTAAGTCAAACAGTATGGAGCTTGAAACTACATATGTCCCAGTAGTAAATTTATTCATGGAATTCAGTTTGCTAAATTTTTTTTGCAGTAATTTAGTTAGAGCTATGTTTATAAGCGGTGCAGCCAGGTGGCAAATTAATTGTCAAAATTGCTAGAGCAATTAAAGTTGTCAATCGAATACTAGTTTTGTTCTGTTTTGCACTCAATATAGCTCACAGTTTAAAATGCCACAGCACTTAACAATTGGTACAGATCTTGAACCCAAAAAATCCATATAAAACGGTTTGGATTGTAGGTAAGCATAACCTTTGTTCCCCTTCCATAGTTCTCAACACCTTTGTTCCCCTGCTAGCTTCTGTTAAAAAGGAAAATAAAGACAGACCAATGTTGACAATCAATCACCAGATAAACAAAAAACGGTGGGAGTACAGTATAACAGTGAAAAGTCAGCAAATATATACATGTTTAATTCTCTGATCCCACACTTCCCCTTTTGACATACATGTGACAAATGTAAAATAAAAATCAGCAAAAATAGATTCACTTTTTGACATACACTTCTCAACAGAATGAGATGAGAAGTTCTGGTTTATCTGCCATTACTTGTGCGGGAAAGGTTATTTGGGGCCAAACAAAATGCTACCTATGGATGTCTGCAGAATGGTAGTTTAATCATCCATTTTCAGGAAAGGATCTAAGATATCACAATTGTTGTCTGCTGCTTAACGTTGATAACACGAATGCCGACGGAGAAGAGAACTCAGTGTGTTGCTGAGTGCTGATTGATGCTTTCAGTTTCTTTATGTAATGACAAAGGTATTTCAGAAAAATATTCAGTGTTGCACCTAGCATATCAGTGTTTTTTTTATAATGTTGGTAATATTATCGATTCCATGCCAGTGCCAAGCCCATCAAGTATTTTTAACCAAAGCACAAAATGTCATTTGCAGATGTATAGTTGATAGAGCTATAATCTGTTCAGCCAATTAAAAAGTATGCAACATGAGATGTTTAAAATGTTTTCTGATTATTTCACAACATTTTCAAGTCCCGTTGAGTAAAAAACATGAGTGGGGGAAATCCGGAATTCACCAGCTTTCGAGCTCGTCGTCGCCGCGGGAGGTCGTCGTCGCCGCGCCGGGCTCGCCACCGCGCCGGATCCGCCCGACTTGCCGCCGCCGCCCGCCGCTGTCATCGTCGCCGAGGTCATCGTCGCCGCGGGGAGGTCGTCGTCGCCGCGCCCGAGCTCGCCGCCGCCGTTCGCCACCCCGCGCCGGATCCGCCGCGGCCGCGACCTGCGCCGCCCGCCGCCCGCCGCCGTCGTCGTCGCCGCGGGGAGGTCGTCGTCGCTGCGCCCGAGGTCGTCGTCGCGGCGGGGAGGTCGTCGTCTCCCGATCGGCCGCGGGAAGCCGCTGGCACCGTCGGGAGAGGGGAGGGGAGGGGAGAGGCGCCGCAAGAGTGAGGAGCCGAGGAGAGTGGATGGTGGCGGCGGCGGCACTGATGGATGGAGTGGATTTGGTTTGCTAGGGTTTGGAGAAGAGGTTATATAGGTAAGAAGTAATCCGATGTGAAATTACCAAAATGTCCATGCTGTGTTCCTAGTAGTCACGGAATTAAATGGACAAAACGGACATTTCACCTTACGAAATTTGGAAGTGGGGAAGAGTTGAGGAGGCAAACCAGACTTTTAAGCAAAACATAATTTCAAATCGAATTTCAAAAAACTAAATGAAGTCATGTGAAAAAGTTGTCAAAAACAAGGTTGTATAACTTATTGAGATCTAGTAATTTTATTTTGGTTATTTCTCCATTTGATTTTGATTGACCTATATAATATTTGAATTTCAAATTATAACAACTTCAAACAACATTTTCAAATACTAAACAATTTCAACTGAAAAAGTCATCAACAACGAAGTTGTATAAATCATCCATATCTATAACTTTTATTTTGGTCATTTTTCTATATGACTTTGTTTGAACAATATGAATTTGAATTTAAAATTATGTCAACTTCAAACAAGATTTACAAGTACTAGATGATTTCAATTGAAAAAGTCATCAATAACAAAGTGGTATAACTCATCAAGATCTATAACTTTTATTTGCGTTATTTCTTCATTCGACAAAGCGATTTGTAACATTGTTCACAAAATATACATATCTCTTACATAGTTTATAAACTATAAGAGATATATGTAAATTTTGTAAACAATGTTACTGTTATTTTGTCGGATGAAGAAATGACCAAAATAAAATTTATAGATATTGATGAGTTATACAACTTTGTTGTTGATGACTTTTTCAGTTTAAATCATTTAGTATTTCAAAATGTTGTTTGAAGTTGTCAAAATTTGAAATTCAAATTAAAATTATTGAAACAGAGTCATATAATAAAATGACCAAAACAAAAGTTGTAGATATGGATTAGTTATACAACTTTGATGTTGATGACTTTTTCAGTTGAAATCATTTAGTATTTGAAAATGTTGTTTGAATTTGTCATAATTTGAAATTCAAATTTTATATTGGACAATCAAACTCAAATGGAGAAATAACCAAAATAAAATAGGTAGATCTAAATAAGTTATACAACTTTGTTTTTAACAATTTTTTCACATAAGTTCATTTATTATGATAAAATTCGATTCGAAGTTTAATATTTTGAAATTAATTGAAAGGAGGAAGGCATAATGGACTTCTCCGTGAGGGATGAGCAAAAGGCCTGTTACGGGCCAGCCCTTTTGCTCATCCCTCGCTGAGAAGTCCACATTTCCTCCCTCCATTCAATTAATTTCAATATATTAAACTTCGAATCGAATTTTATCATACTAAATGAACTTATGTGAAAAAGTTTTCAAAAGCAAAGTTGTGTAACTTATTAAGATCTACCTGTTTTATTTTGGTTATTTCTCGATCTGAGTTAGATTGACCTATATAATATTTGAATTTCAAATTATGACAACTTCAAATAACATTTTTAAATACAAAATGATTTCAACCGAAAAAGTCATCAACAACAAAGTTGTATAACTCATCAATATCTACAACTTTTGTTTTTGTCATTTTGTTATATGACTCTGTTTCAATAATTTGAATTTGAATTTCAAATTATGATAACTTTAAACAACATTTTCAAATACTAAATGATTTCAACATAAAATGTCATCAACATCAAAATTGTATAACTCATAAATATCTACAACTTTTGTTTTGGTCATTTTGCTATATGACTCTGTTTCAACAATTTGAATTTGAATTTCAAATTATGATAACTTCAAACAGCATTTTTAAATACTAAATCATTTTAACTGAAAAAGTCATCAATAAAAAAGTTGTATAACTCATCAATATCTATAACTTTTATTTAGGTCATTTCTTCATCCGACAAAGCGATTTGTAACATTGTTCATAAAATGTATATATGTCTTATATAGTTTATAAACTATAAGAGATATATGTAAATTTTGTGAACATTGTTACTATTGCTTTGTCGGATGAAAAAAATGACACAAATAAAAGTTATAGAACTTGATAAGTTGTACAACTTTGATATTGATGACTTTTTCAGTTGAAATCATTTCGTATTTGAAAATACTGTTTGAACTTGTCATAATTTGAAATTCAAATTCAAATTATTGAAAAAGAGTCATATAGCAAAGTTACCAAAACAAAAGTTGTAGATATTGAGGAGTTATACAACTTTATTGTTGATGACTTTTTCAGCTGAAATCATTATATTTAAAAATGTTATTTGAAGTTGTCATAATTTGAAATTCAAATTTTATATTGGTCAAACAAACTCAGATGGAGAAATAACCAAAATAAGATAGGTAGATCTCAATGAGTTATACAACTTTGTTTTTGAAAACTTTTTCACATAAGTTCATTTACTATGATAAAATTCGATTCAAATGTTTAATATTTTCAAATTAATTGAAAGGAGAGAGTCAAAATGGACTTCTCGGCGAGGGAGGAGCAAAAGGCCTGTTACGGGCCAGCCCTTTTGCTCATCCCTTGCCGAGAAGTCCATTTTGCCTTTCTCCTTTCAATTAATTTCAAAATATTAAACCTTCGAATTGAATTTTATCATACTAAATAAACTTATGTGGAAAAGTTATCAAAAACAAAGTTGTATAACTTATTGATATGTACCTATCTTATTTTGGTTATTTCTCCATCTGAGTTTGATTGGTCTATATAAAATTTGAATTTCAAATTATGACAACTTCAAATAACATTTTTAAATACTAAATGATTTGAACTGAAAAAGTCATTAACAACAAAGTTTTATAACTCATCAATATCTACAACTTTTGTTTTGGTCATTTTGCTATATGACTCTGTTTTGATAATTTGAATTTGAATTTCAAATTATGATAAGTTCAAACAGCATTTTCAAATACTAAATGATTTTAACTGAAAAAGTCATCAACAACAAAGTTATATAAATCATCAATATCTACAACTTTTGTTTTAGTCATTTTACTATATGACTCTGTTTCAATAATTTGAATTTGAATCTTAAATTATAACAACTTCAAACAACATTTTTAAATACTAAATGATTTCAACTAAAAAGTCATCAACAACAAAGTTATATAAATCATCAATATCTACAACTTCTGTTTTGGTTATTTTGCTATATGACTATGTTCCAATAATTTGAATTTGAATTTCAAATTATGACAACTTCAAACAGTATTTTCAAATACTAAATGATTTCAACTGAAAAAGTCATCAATAACAAAGTTGTATAAATCATCAATATCTGCAACTTTTGTTTTGGTCATTTTATTATATGACTCTGTTTCAATAATTTGAATTTGAATTTCAAATTATGAGAAGTTCAAACAACATTTTCAAATACTAAATGATTTCAACTGAAAAAGTCATCAACATCAAAGTTGTATAACTCATCAATATCTATAACTTTTATTTTGGTCATTTCTTCACCCGATAAAGTGATAGTAACATTGTTCATAAAATTTATATATCTCTTATATGGTTTTGAAGTATTTAAATCGTGACGAAATTGCTATAACGTCACAGGTTTTGGGCCTGTTTATGACGAAATCGATAAATTGTCACGGTATTATGGGCCTTGTATCCATAGTTGCATATCCGTGACGATCTCTGAAAACATCACGAAAATTTCATCAAATTTCATCACAGATTAAATAGATTCTTGTAATGTTTGGTTTCTTCCTCAACTTCTTTGGATGTTGATGCTTCTTCATCGAAGTCTTCTGTATTTGCTTTATTTAATGCCATGTCCGATGATCAACTCGAACAGTTCGAGGAGGACTTGGTCTTGTTATCTAACAAACTTTCTCGAGCTGTGACTAATGTTATGTTCAGGAAAAGAGGTGGACCAAATCGTTGCTTTGAATGTGGTTCTCCGGATCACCTTCGTTCGCATTGTCCAAAGCTTGGGAGAGGCAAGAAGGAAGATTACGGTGGAGAGAAGACCAATGACAACAAGCCTGACAACAAGCCGAGGGGTAACTTCAAAGGGAAGAAGATCAAAGAGACTCTCAAGAAGGCTTTTGATCAAGTCTATGCCGCTTTTGAACCACTAAGCGATGTAGATAGTGATAGTGGAGGTGAAGATAAGGGAAAGAACATCTCCGGTGTTTGCTTCATGGCACGTGGTGAATCGGATTCAGAGTGCAAAGTCAATGAGGTACTTACTTTTGAGGAAACTATTTTCATTTTAAGTGCAAAAAATAAAAAGTGTGAGAAGATGTATAGAAAACATGAGTTTGTCATTGAATCTCCTAATTCTGAAGTTGCTAGATTAAAATCTCTTATTTCCAATGATGATGATTGCAAAAGTTGTGAGGTTTTAATGAATGAAATTTCTAAAATTAGAGATGTCAATGCTGCACATGATTTGAAAAATAGATCTTCTCTAGCTCTTAGATTTGCTTTGCACACACGCACTTTGGATGAGTTGTTTTTAACTAAAAAGTTGTTGCAAAAATATCAAATTGCTTTTCATGCTAGTTTGATGTTTAACATGATTTGTGCTAAAAAGTTAAAACAACCACATGATGTTTTGGATTGCTCAACATGCACATTAAACAAGATGAAACTAAAAGATGCTTTAGCTCGTGTTGAGTATATGGAAGATGTTGTGAAAACTAATGTAGTGCTTTCTTGCCCCAAATGTCGTTAAAGCAAAGGTGTCATGGTAGATTGTGAAAATTGTGCTAATTTGGAAAAAAGAGGTTTCTTATTTCAAAAGTTCTTTGCAAAGATTTTCTGAAGGTAAGAAACAACTTAACATGATTTTAGATCAATCTAAAGTGACGAGCTACAATAGGGGTGTAGGTTTTGATGTTCATGATTATTTCACCAAAAATCAACCAAATGTTTTGAGTATAACTGAACGTGGTGAAATTTTGACAATACCTAGTGCTAAGAAAACAATTTTTAAATCTGCTGGAATTTTGCCTTCTCTTTCTGCAACACTAAAAGAAACAAAAACAAATCTTTCAAAACCATCTTCTTCTAAAGAAAAGTATACTTGTTCCTTTTTGGCAAAGATTGACATATTGTTGGTTTTTGTTTCAGGTTAGCTCATAAACAGAAAAAGAAGAGAGAGAGATTGCTTTTGCAAAATCAAAGTGGCAAAAATCTGGTTTTCCCTCGAGGAAACCGGTTAGACCGCAGTGGGTCCCGCGGTCAGACCGACGACCGGTCAGACCGGCAGCTACCTCTCGGTCAGACTGGTCACCGGTCTGACCGACGGTACAATAGCGGTTAGACTGGCCCCCGGTCAGACCGGCAGTATCTCGACGGTTAGACCAGCCTTAGAGAGATTTGTCTAAAAATTCTCAAACTGTTTTTGCACGTGGATATATGCCTATTGGATCTTTTGGTCGTGTGTCTCAGTACTGGATTCCTAAATTTTTATTATCATCTAACCCAGTAGTAAGGCTTCGACTTCTGCTTCTATGTAGGCTTTTGTGGCGAGGAAGGAGAATGTGTGGATCATGGATTCCGGTTGTTCGCGGTATATGACCGGTGATAAAAATTGGTTCTCCTCCCTCAAACATGCATCCAAAACCGAATCGATTATCTTTGGGTGATGCTTCTACTAGTGCCGTTCTCGCTACAGGTTTGGTCAAGATAAATGGCAAGTTTGAATTGAAAAACGTAGCTTTGGTTGAGGACTTAAAGTATAATTTGCTTTCAGTTTCACAAATTGTTGATGAAAATTTTGAGGTTCACTTTAAGAAAACTGGAAGTAAAGTTTTTGATTCTTGTGGTGATTCTGTGTTGAATATTTCTCGCTATGGAAGAGTGTTTAAAGCTGATTTTGAAAATCCTGTTTCACCTGTGATAACATGTTTGGTTGCTAAGTTTGATAAGGATGTGATGTTTTGGTATCGTAGACTTGGACATGTTGGTTTTGATCATCTCGCTAGGTTAAGTGGTTTGATCTTGTTCGTGGTTTGCCTAAACTTAAGAAAGATTTTGATTTGGTTTGTACACTGTGTTGTCATGCTAAGATGGTTGCTTCTTCACATGCTCTTAATGTTTCTGTGATGACGGACGCACCGGGATAGCTATTACACATGGACACTGTTGGCCCAGCTAGAGTGCAATCTGTTGGAGGAAAGTGGTATGTGTTGGTTATTGTTGACGATTTTTCTAGATATTCTTGGGTTTTCTTCATGGGAACTAAGGATGAAGCTTTTCAACACTTTCGTGGTTTGTTTCTTCGATTAGATCTTGAATTTCCTGGTTCTTTGAAAAGAATTCGAAGTGATAATGGTGGTGAATTTAAAAATGCTTCATTTGAACAATTTTGCAACGAAAGAGGTCTTAAACATGAATTTTCTTCTCCTCGTGTTCCTCAACAAAACGGTGTTGTTGAAAGAAAGAATCGTGTTTTGGTTGAGATGGCTAGAACGATGTTGGATGAGTATCACACTCGTAGAAAATTTTGGGCTGAGGCGGTTAACACCGCATGCTATATTTCAAATCGGGTTTTCTTGAGGTCAAAACTTGTCAAAACTCCTTATGAGCTTCGATTTGGACATCAACCCAAAGTTTCACATTTGTGTGTTTTTTATTGCAAATGCTTTGTCTTGAAATCTGGAAATTTGAATAAGTTTGAGGCACGCTCTACCGATGGAATGTTTCTTGGTTACCCCGCACATTCACGTGGCTATCGTGTACTTATTTTGGAAACTAACAAAATTGTTGAGACTTGCGAAGTTTCTTTTGATGAGGCTAGTCCTGGTACTAGACCCGACATTGCAGGTACATTGTCACAGGTTCAGGGGAGGATGGTCGTATTTTTGAAGACGAGAGTGACGACGACGACGACGAGGTCGGCTCGGCCGGTCAGACTAGGCGCCAGGTCGGTCAGACCGCCGGCACACCTCCGGTCAGACTGGCGCAGGACGTGCGGTTAGACCGGCCAGGGTCGTCAGATTCCGGTTCTGTTGACGCTGATCGAGATGGTCCTCTAGAGGTGACAACTTCGATCAGTACTGGTACAGAACGTGAAACAACTTCAGAAGTCGCTGCACCTTTGCATATTCAAAAACGACATCCATCGGAATAAATCATTGGTAATCTAGGTGATCGGACTACTAGGTCTAAGGTAACGACTCATGATGTTTGTGCAAATTCTGCATTTGTTGCTTCTTTTGAAAACCCAAAGATGTTACTCATGCATTAACTGATGAATCATGGATTAACGCCATGCATCAAGAACTTGAAAATTTTGAGAGAAACAAAGTTTGGACTTTAGTTGAACCACCTACTGGACATAATATTATTGGAACCAAGTGGATTTTCAAAAATAAACAAAATGAGGATGGTTTAATTGTGAGAAATAAAGCTAGACTTGTTGCTCAAGGTTTTACCCAAGTGGAGGGTTTGGATTTTGATGAAACGTTTGCTCCTGTTGCTAGAATTCAGGCAATTAGACTTTTGTTGGCTTTTACTGCTTCAAAAGGTTTTAAATTGTATCAAATGGATGTGAAAAATGCTTTTCTAAATGGTTTTATACAGGAGGAAGTTTATGTCAAACAACCACCAAGTTTTGAAAATCCTGATTTTCCCAACCATGTTTTTAAATTGTTTAAAGCTTTGTATGGTTTGAAACAAGCTCCTAGGGCATGGTATGATAGGCTTAAGAACTTTTTGCTTTTTCTTGATATTCTTGGGTTTTCTTTATGGCATCTAAGGATGAGGCTTTTCAACACTTTCGGGGTTCGTATCTTTGATTGGATCTTGAACATTCTGGTTCTTTGAAAAGAATTCGAAGTGATAATGGTGGTGAGTTTAAAAATGCTTCTTTTGAACAATCTTGCAACGAAAAAGGTCTTGAACATGACTTTTCTTCTCCTCGTGTTCCTCAACAAAACGGTGTTGTTGAAAGAAAGAGTCGGTCTTTGGATGAGATGGCTTGAACGATGTTGGATGAGTATCACACTCAAGAAAATTTTGGGTGGAAGCGGTTAACACTGCATGTTATATTTCAAATCAGGTTTTCTTGAGGTCAAAACTTAGAAAAACTTCTTATGAGCTTCGATTTGGACATCAACCCAAAGTTTCACATTTGTGTGTTTTTTATTGCAAATGCTTTGTCTTGAAATCTGGAAATTTGAATAAGTTTGAGGCACGCTCTACCGATGGAATGTTTCTTGGTTACCCCGCACATTCACGTGGCTATCGTGTACTTATTTTGGAAACTAACAAAATTGTAGAGACTTGCGAAGTTTCTTTTGATGAGGCTAGTCCTGGTACTAGACCCGACATTGCAGGTACATTGTCACAGGTTCAGGGGAGGATGGTCGTATTTTTGAAGACGAGAGTGACGACGACGACGACGAGGTCGGCTCGGCCGGTCAGACTAGGCGCCAGGTCGGTCAGACCGCCGGCACACCTCCGGTCAGACTGGCGCAGGACGTGCGGTTAGACCGGCCAGGGTCGTCAGATTCCGGTTCTGTTGACGCTGATCGAGATGGTCCTCTAGAGGTGACAACTTCGATCAGTACTGGTACAGAACGTGAAACAACTTCAGAAGTCGCTGCACCTTTGCATATTCAAAAACGACATCCATCGGAATAAATCATTGGTAATCTAGGTGATCGGACTACTAGGTCTAAGGTAACGACTCATGATGTTTGTGCAAATTCTGCATTTGTTGCTTCTTTTAAACCCAAAGATGTTTCACATGCATTAACTGATGAATCGTGGATTAACGCCATACATAAAGAACTTGAAAGTTTTGAGAGAAACAAAATTTAGACTTTAGTTGAACCACCTTCTAGACATAATATTATTGGAACCAAGTGGATTTTCAAAAATAAACAAAATGAGGATGGTTTAATTGTGAGAAATAAAGCTAGACTTGTTGCTCAAGGTTTTACTCAAGTGGAGGGTTTGGATTTTGATGAAACTTTTGCTCATGTTGCTAGAATTGAGGCAATTAGACTTTTGTTGGCTTTTTGCTGCTTCGAAAGGTTTTAAATTGTATCAAATGGATGTGAAAAGTGCTTTTCTAAGTGGTTTTATACAGGAGGAAGTTTATGTCAAACAACCACCAGGTTTTGAAAAATCTGATTTTCCCAACCATGTTTTTAAATTGTCTAAAGCTTTGTATGGTTTGAAACAAGCACCTAGAGCATGGTATGATAGGCTTAAGAAATTTTTGCTTGCAAAAGGTTTTACAATGGGAAAGGTTGATAAAACACTTTTTGTTCTTAAGTATGGTGATAATCAACTGTTCGTTCAGATTTATGTGGACGATATCATCTTTGGTTGTTCAACTCACGCTTTAGTTGTGGAGTTTGCTGAGACTATGCGCAGGAAATTTGAGATGAGCTTGATGGGTGAGTTATCGTACTTTTTGGGATTGCAAATTAAGCAAACACCTCAAGGTACATTTGTGCATCAAACGAAGTACACAAAGGATCTTTTGAGATGGTTCAAGATGGATAATTACAAGCCAATATCAACACCAATTGGTTCTACAGCTGTGTTGGATCCTGATGAAGATGGTGAAGCTGTTGATCAAAAGGAGTATAGAAGTATGATTGGATCTTTGTTGTATCTAACTGCTTCTAGGCCAGATATACAATTTGCTGTGTGTTTGTGTGCACGTTTTCAAGTTTCTCCTCGTGCTTCACATCGTCAAGCGGTCAAGCGAATAATGAAGTATTTGAATCATACACTTGAGTTTGGAATTTGGTATTCTACTTCATCTTCTATATGCTTAAGTGGATATTCCGATGCTGATTTTGGTGGTTGTCGAATTGATAGGAAAAGTACTAGTGGAACATGTCATTTTCTTGGTATATCATTGATTGCATGGTCTTCTAGGAAACAATCTAGTGTTGCTCAATCAACTGCTGAATCTGAATATGTTGCTGCTGCTAGTTGTTGTTCACAGGTTCTTTGGCTTATTTCAACTTTGAAAGATTATGGTTTTACATTTGAGAAAGTTCCTCTCTTTTGTGATAATACTAGTGCTATCAATATTGCTAAGAATCCTGTTCAAAACTCACGCACAAAGCACATTGATATTCGCTTTCACTTTTTGAGGGATCATGTTGAGAAGGGAGAGGTTGAATTGACGTTTTTGGATTCTAATCGCTTTGCTTTTCTTCGTGGTGAATTGGGAATAATTCATCCTTTTGGCATGATTTGGGGGGGAGTTTTGCATCTCATGGTTTTATCAAGCGAAATTTGACAATAAGAAAAATTGAGAAAATAGAGCTTTGTTTATACATATGGTATTTTCTTGTGCATGCTAGTAATACTATGAAGGTTTATTTGTCTCTAGCATAGTTTGTATGTATTCTAGTCTTTTTATGAGGCTTAGATATTGCTTTTAAGGGAGATGATGCAAGACACTTAAATTCTATACTTGAATTAAGCAATTATGCAATATTGATGCTAGAATATGGTTTGATTTATAAAAGCTTTATATATATTCTTTATTGAATTGTTATTCCTCAAATAGCTTGTAATTGCTCATTGTGCAAAGAGAATAAAAATATAAAAAAAAGGAATACCGAATCCTTGGAAACAGTCTGGACGACAAGGACGTATTCGATGTGAGCAAAAATAATGGGTGTTGAATCCTTGGAAACAGTCTTGACGACAAGGACGTACCCGGAATAATTAAGAAAAAAAAGTATGAGCAAAAAGGCTCAAGAAAAAGAAAAAGTTAAAAATTCTCTTGGTTGTTTTGTGCTAAAGCTTATTTGAGAAAGAGCGATAAATGCAACAGGTATATGTGTATAATGTTTATTCTTCAACCTATGTGCTTGTTAAGATATTGCATTATAAATAGTATGAAATCATGAATTTTGATTGTTGATTTAAACATAATTGTAAAATCTTTGGCTCATGATTATACTTTAATGCATGCTTGCTATATTATAGATGGGTTCATCTTCTTTTCTTTGCAACACATGATATGATATGCTATATGTATGCTAAGCTCTTGAATATTAATGAACATAATTCTTATGCTTGATGAAATCATTGTCAAAATATAACATCCTGAAAATGTGTCATTTTCTAATCCTACATCATGCCGCTTCTTATGTTTTTAATAACTTCTTAAATCTAGGACAATATAATTAGAGGGACCTCCTAGAACTAACTCGCACAAAACCTCTCTAGTATTTAAGTTCTTTTGTGTTTTTCATTTAAAATATATGTGATTGAATTGAGGTATTTCTTGATTTGGTTTAAAACCTTCTCTTAACTAAAATTTCCTTTATTCAAATTTAATTTGAAAATCCTTTTTACTTTTATGAATTATGGTTCTAGAAATCCTCCAACACTACCCTTAAACCTAAACAAAAGTAATTTCAATTTTCTTGGAATTAATTGTTAACCCATTCCTTTGATCTTAAACCTATCCTTGATTCTCGATCCAAATTTCTTATTAGCCTCAAATACTTCTCTAAAATTCATGCCATATATTTTGAGGCTAAAATCCTATTTATCCTCCTCCATTTATTTTCTATCCACGTTCCCAATTATATATTCAACTTTTATTCATATATCCCTCTCCCCACAATTGAGTGCATCAATATAAATTGGTCTGACCGGCCGACACTGTGTCGGTTTCGGTTTCGGGTTGTTTATTTGGATATCCAAGTTTATTCCATGTTTATGACTTCTAGATGGATACTATACGTATGTAATACTATTGTTTGCTGCTAATGAGTCAAGTTGGAGATAGCTTGGTCTCGGAATATGGTTTCTTTGTTTGTTCCATGTGTAGGTGACTCGATGTCTCGGGAGAGTATTTGCGGTGATGGACCGGGAGTCGGCTTGGGGATAAGACGACGTCCGTGGTGGTCAGAGATCATGCGGGATACTTAGGCTAGAGTTGATGCATGTGGTTGATGGAGATTCTATATGGCATACAATGGAGTTATTGTGTGCAGAGATAAGCGGGGCTTGGGACGATACGTGGCAAGAGGCGGGGGCATACAGGATGGGCATCCCAAACCGGTCACAGGAAGACTTACCAATACGTCACAAGTTGGGGAACCGCGCAGTGTGGGTTCCACATGTCCTTCCAATAACCAATGAGGAGCCTTCGCAGAAAAAGGTGAACATTGCTCGACCTGGAGGTGTGTAATTTTCAATTGTTTATACACCCATAGGACGACAAAATTTACAAGTAATGTAGACTAATTTGGC
>CM020185.1:8585907-8598601 GCA_009805545.1 Oryza longistaminata | reverse complement strand
GCCGAACATGCAGGAATTTATTTCAAGGATTCCGGAAATCAACTTCGAAATCATTAGAGAGGAGCTAGCACAATTCATACTAGATGATATCTTGTCACCGAAAGGGATGTTTAGAGTGAAGTCCTAGGTAGCTCGTCTCGTAATGGCAGAACATTCGCAATGCATATGCGACAAACATTTGATTTTTGTAAATATTCTTTGTAATACAATTATATTCTTTAGAGTAAAGTCCTAGGTAGCTCGTCTCTGTATATACTTGCATTTCTAGTTTCATATAAAATTGTTCCAATTTATAACTTATTTTTGCAGGTTTTGATGCATGTCGGCGGTTTGGAGAGAAAAATGGATGTGAATGACATATATGTGAATGGGTTGTGGATGTGAATGTATATGTGTTTGATTTTGTGAATTCGCTGTGCTGTGATGGAATATGAATGTGAATTGGCTGATGTGATGCTGGGAATGGGTCTATATATGAAATGGCTGTGATGGAATATGTGAATTGATGCTGGGAATGGGGTTGCTGGAAATGGGACTATGTATATGCTTCTGTCATTTTTGCAGCGGGCATGGCTAGCAAAGGCCTGAGGCTAGCCAAAAAGCCAAATTTTATTTTTTTTTGTTCCAAACTCATCCCTGACAGGCATTTAGCTAATGCCCGAAAGAGATAACTCATCCGTGACGGGCTATTCAGTCCTGCCCATTAGAGATTAGTCATCCATGACGGGCTTTTAGAATACACCCGATAGAGATAAGTCGTCCGAACCGGGACTAGTTTGACTCAACACGTGGGGTCAAACCTATCGGTGACGGGCTCTGGCTAAATGCCCGATGGAGATGACTACTCATCCGTGATGGGCTTAGTGGTGTGCTTGATTGAGATTAGTCATCCGTGACGGGCTCCTTACTACACTGGTTTGACTGGTCAGACTCATCTGTGACAGGCTTTGTTTTCGGCCCGATTGAGATAACATCCATCCGTGACGGGCTTTTGCCCGATTGAGATTTTTCCTCACATCAGTGACCTTTGCCCACTGACGGGGGCCTTACCCGATAGTGATGATGCTTTCAGCCCGTCACAGATAAGCGATCCCGTTCTAGTATACACAAATATTTATAACGAGGCTACATGAAAAATCATAATTTGTTGAAACTTATAATGTGACAAATCAATTGCCAAATGTCTATGTCTATAAGGGCATTTTGTTTTTTTTCTTTAAAAAGTATCATGTCTATGTCTATAAGGGCATTTTGTTTTTTTTCTTTAAAAAGTATCATGTCAAATGGCATATTATAGAAATTATTGATAAACATAGTGCTATATTTATAGAAATTATTGATAAACATAGTGCTATATTATGAAAGTAACAATATGGGTGATAAATCATTGAACCATACAAACTCTGTAGCATACACTAAATTCTCTTTTTTTATTATTGTTGGAGTTTTTCTAGACTAGCAAAAATACTCATGCGTTCCACCAGGAGGTTAGCCACAATATAAAAAAATCATTTTTGCATTTTTTTTTTTGGCAGGAAAAAAAAGACCTGCTTGAAAAAATACGAAGGGAGTCTCTGGACAAGGCTCACGTGTGAAAATAAATTTTCACAATCTGGCGTATAAATCATTATTTCTACAAGCGGTCTTTTAAATATCCTCATCCTCATGTGGAAACAAGATGTATGTTAAAATACAACCACCACATTAAAACTAACGCACACACTAAAGTCCAATCTATAGTAGCCTTCTCTCGGTCTCTCACCCATCCTTGTCTCCTCTGTCCTCCCCCATCCTCCATTTCTCTACTATCCTTCATCCTTCTCGCCGCCATACTTTGACTGGGGCACCGGACAGGCCGTGAGGGGATAGATCTGATGCCCGTGGCCCGCGGACACCGGAAGTGCCGAATCGATGCCTCCTCTCCACCATCTCCTCCAACCACCGCACGTGCTCTTCCTCCCAGCTGTCCTGCCTCGTTGACTAAGGGTGTTGCCACCTCCTCCCCAATTATGCAGCCTCCCATCACTATCGCATGGCACCCTCCCCCTCACCAGCCGAAGCAAGGGCGCATCGACAACGAGCAGAGCGGCCATCGTGGCCTCAAATCCAGTGGCGAGGAGGTCAAATATAATCTAGCAACAGGGAGGCTGGATCCGGCAGCATAAACGAGCTTCATGCAACGGTGGCGGATCTGAGGCCTGAAGCCATGGAAGCAGTGGGTCCGCCTAGCTTCCCGACAATGATGACGGTGACGGTTTGTCTGTCGGTGGCTAGGGTTTCTGTTTTCTAGAAAGAATCATCACAGCTAGGTGATTTAATTATCGTAAAACAAATAATCGCAGTCAATAGGCTTAACATGGTCGTCTATGAAAATTAGTTTTCACAGGGAGGCTCTCAGGCCCTGTTTCTTTCAGCTTGGGATTGTTATAATCCAGATTATTAGGAGTAAGCTGAAAGAAACAGACAACTTATTGAAGTAGCTTATTATAACCTGAAGCCCAGCTTATTATAATCTGATAAGTTCATTTAGGTGAGCTTTTTCCAGATTATTGGGTGAAAAATTACCCACCATGCCACCCCACTCCCTCTTTAGACTTGAAAACCCAATAATCTAGGCTCTAATAATCTAGGAAAGAAACAACTAACCATTTATTCTACTACAAATTATAACAATCTACTCCCTCCGTATTTTAATATATGACGCCGTTGACTTTTTGACAAACGTTTGACCTTTCGTCTTATTCAAAAAATTATGTAATTATAATTTTTTTATTGTGACTTGATTTATCATCAAATGGTCTTAAGCATGACATAAGTATTTTTATATTTGCATAAAATTTTTGAATAAGACGAGTGGTCAAATATTGATTAAAAAGTCAACAACGTCATACATTAAAATATGGAGGGAGTAGCTTATAGTAATCTGACTCAATAATCTAGATTATAATAATCCTAAGCTGAAAGAAAAGAGGGCTATTAGCAGGGCGTCAGTGAAATCGGTTTCCGTACGTGTACAATTATGACGCTCACACGGTGATTTTTAGCGAGACGGTTGGCTTGGCTACTTGCAAAAACCAGTTTTGACTGTAGGGGAAGATGGTTTGTGTAGAATTGCCACTCACCTCTTTCAACGTCTATCTCACATGTGTTCGGTGTCCCCTTTGCAACCTACTGCTTCGTTCCAGCATTCATCTCCTCTATATATAATTGATTAGACATTGTAGTTAACATACTTCCTCCATACTCATAAAAGAAGTCGTTTAGGACAATGTTTAAGTCAAACCTTAGAAATATAAATCATGAATAACTCTTAAGTTGTTGAGTTTGAAAATGTAAAAAAATATATGTATAGATTTGCCTTAAAAAATACTTTCATAAAAGTATACATATATCACTTTTCAATAAATATTTTTATAGAAATAAGAAGTCAAAGTTGTGTTTTGGAGACCGTGTCGCTGTCCTAAACAACTTCCTTTACGAGTATGGAGGAAGTATCGGTAAAAGAAATAGTAAATACACATTACTCCCTCCGTTGCAAAATATAAGGCACAACCACCCTTAACCCAAAGACCAAGAAACAATTATTATCATCTCCTAGTTTGGACCACCCTAATCAATATAATGTATGCATCCAATAGAATTAAAGATCTTGAGGGTGGAGGGTTTAAAAAGTACAGAAAATCTAGGCAACGGGATTCCGTCCCGACGGAATTGTTTAATGACCAACTGACACCTTGCATGGTTGTGCTTGACTACGTGGAAACTGGTTTGACGTGAGGGTCATAAACGATATATCCCGTTGCTTTGACGGTATACCGTAGGGTAGTCGCTCTCTAAAAAGTAATAATTTAATAGAGAAGAGGTTCTAGTTAATTGTATGCATACATGCATGCCTTATATTATGGAACATAAAAAAAAGTAGTTGTGTCTTATATTATAGAACAGAGGGAATATAACACAGTATGCTAGCTTTTCCATGGGATCAAGTACTGGCCTGAGATAGATATGATTTAGCATCGAGAATTATTGATCAGGAAACACTGTAGATAGATCATAAGAGCAAGTTTAATAGTATAGCTTACTACTAGCTCCAATTTATCTATAGCCAATCTAATAGCCAATTCATATAATAGTTACTTACTATACTATTAATATATGGTCCCACCTATCATACACATATTGCGTCTTGGAGTTCGTGCTGCAGCTGGCTACAGATCAGCCTGCTACTTTTCTCTCTCATCTTTTATCTCATTAAAATATATTTGTAGCTGGCTAATAGTCTACTACTGTACCTGCTCTAAGCACAAGTCAGAAAGGAATATTTGTTTTGCAAGTCGTCTGTAAAAACTGTCCATCCAATAACAGCCGACGGTGGTCGCGGGCGACATATGCATGCATTTGACACAGCGAATCTAACACAGGCTCTTATGTTCTCGGCAGGTGGACTCAAGACGGACGTCGAGTCGACTATGGATCATGGATGGACGAAAATTATGGATTTAAATGAAAAATCATGTGTAACGAGATATTATGGATGCTTTTCTGTTACCAGTGAAAAATTACGAAGTTGTAAAAGCATGCTCTTAGTAGGTAAACACCGTAATTGTTCTTTTCTAAATCAATAAAACCATGCACCGAACTGAGTTCCTTTGAAAAAGAAAACAATCGAACTGGACTTAATAGAATGAATGCAACAAGTAATTAATGGATTATTAAGAATCATGTGGCCCGGTACGTGTAGGGCAACGGCCCATCAGTTAAGAAGCACACTCGGCCCAAGTGGTGGTCTGGACGTAGCGATGCAAACGGGCCGACCCGTGAACCTATTTATATGTTAAATAAAGCGTACTCCATGGGTTTTCGCATAATGACTCGGCTTTGTCGCGTTGTAGAAAAGCAAGTGGATCAACTCATAAACCCATTTATATATCAAATTAGTAGGTAACCCGCAGGTTATCCACTCATTTTGCCTATAAGCAGGTGGCCCGCTTGCATCCCAAGCTAGACGCCGCCTAGACAGGTGTGGTGCGTAGGGATGCAAGCAGACCGACCCGCGAACTTATATATAGGTCAAATAAGTGATAACCAGCGGGTTCTAATGTCGTGGTCCGGCTTGCCACATCTAGAGATGCAAGTGGGTCGATCCGTAAATCCACTTATCGGAGTATATAAAGGGGCGCGCATGGGGCGAGCGAGGAGCGGTGCCACGTAAGGATTTTGCTACAGTATGTACAGTGCGCGGGGTGGCATTTTTGCGAAAAGGCCCTCCGCTTCGCGCGTAATTCGGCCGCCGTCCTTCATGAACAGTCCCACCTAGTTGTCTATTTACTTTTAGGCCCCTGGTGAATCTGGTTATTGCATGGGAGGAAGGGAAATGTGGTGAGTTAGGGTCGTGCTGTAAAAGTTGAAAGACGAGGGTCTTTTTCGAAAAAACGCCGCGCACCCAGCCCCAAGCCCCCAACCCTAGTATGTCAAATTAGTAGGCAACTTGCGGGTCAATCCACGGGTTTCCCACTAATTTTGCCTATAAATGAGTTCACGGGTCAACCCACTTGCAGCCCTTTGTGCGGGATCACTAGCGTGGGGTCACTGGGGTAGCATTGTTGTGCAAGAAAACCGTGTCGCCCGTGGAACAAAATTGGAAATGAAGTGCGAAACGCATGCGTCCAAGTGCGAAATGGAAACAAATGACGTGGCAAGACCAATTCAAACTTTTATCTTTATCTTTACCTATAACTATTATAAAAATTGAAAATGATTTAGTAGTCACCCTCATTCATTCACCTTTTCGTCAGTTGTATCGTATCCGATACAAAGTATGGTGCTCGTATGAAAATCGCTTAGCGATACAGCACGGCATCGACATGTCTACTGCTAGATGATACCCTATACGTTGCAGCGCGAATTTATAGTAATCACTAATCAACTTAAATAAATTTGAAGTTGTCAACTGATTTTAAGTAGGAGAAAAACAGAGAAATGCTAAAAGCACAAAGCACAATCGACAGTTTGAACAATCTAAATGGAATTAGTTAGATGACAATATGAAGTAATAGTCAAACTGTATATTCTACTTTAAATAAAAAGGAAAGCACCTACTTCAATTGATTTTTGATGTGGACGTTATTGCGAATGAACTTCATGGAGCCAAAGTAGACAATGCACTCACCAGTTAAGGCACACTGAAAATGAAGTAAACACAAACTGATCTTTTCAAATCTGATTCTTCCATCACAACCACAAAAAAATATCAATATTTGAAGCTTGAAGCTTTAGTAACAAAAAGGAAAGCATACAGAACAGATGGGACAGATGAAAGCAAAGATCCAATGTCACACTATACATAATTTATGTAGGTACAAGGCACCTTAAAGTGTGTTTTTCCATAAAGCTCGGGCCCTATAACTCACATAGCTCTCTTTCCCCTGGTTGAAAAGAAATATTGTCGTTTATTAGGGTCTAAAGCGTGTGTCCATAGAAAGAAAGTACTTTTAATTTCCCAAAATATTACATTGTGGACTGAAACATTTTACAACTGAAGATAAACAGTTGTACTAACCTTATAAATATCCCAATGGTTTGTCCTTTTTTGATAGAATGCTTTATTCTGCAATCGAGATAGAAGAGCATCCATTATAATCCAATCCAAAGAAAGATCTGAAGAATTAAGTAAACCTGATTGTACAACACGAGCATTTTTTTTAATAAAGAAGGATTAGATGGACAGCCTAAAGAGCAAGTTTAATTGTATAGCCAACTACTAGCTCCAATTTATCTATAGCCAATCTAATAGCTCATTCATACAATAGTTACATACTACACTATTAATACTTGGTCCCACTTGTCATACACTCACTGTGTCTTGGAGTCCGTGCTACAGCTGGCTACAAATCTGTAGCCCGCTGCTATTCTCTCTCTTCATTTATCTCCTTAAAATATGTTTGTAGCTGGCTTATAGCCTGCTATTGTACCTGCTCTGAGGAACTAATATGCACCCAATCAAGTTCATCACTGAACTAATAATGGTGTGGCTTATTAGCTGGGTGCATACCTTTTGATCTTGGAATAGATTTCAGTATCTGACTGAATAGAGGGAACCAAAATGACATTCGCAATAAGATAGATAGTACTCTGAGAGTAAGTAGAAAAGAGATCTTGTGACTGATGGCTTTAAATAAGAAAAAAAAAAGCAGATGAGGCTATATGGCTCAAGAACAGAAAGAACCATATATACCTGCACGAGGAGAGTTGGATGTGAGCACAGGCGAATAGGTTAATTTGGTGTGGTATTGCGTATTGGAGCCGACCAAGGAGGTCCTTTAGTAGATGTGGACCCCAGTGTTCTTTTTTTTTTTCTTATAGCTGACATGTGGGTTTATAGTTTTTATTATTTTTTCTGGGATCGAATTGCAACGGAAACGCCACTTCAATGGCACGTGGAATGAAAACCTAGTAAAACTAGCCACGTAGGCACCACGTCAGCAAAAAAAAAAGCCAAGGAACCTCGTTTGTACCGGTTTTAACGGTTTAGGGACCGGTTGTATCCGGTTCAAGGACGAAAAATCGGAGCCGATCTAAAGATAAGGGACCTCAAATGAACTTATTCCTTTAAAATAACATCAATTTAAACAGGCCCTAAAGGCCCGTTATGCCCAAAACTGGGAGATATATCACAGGGCCCATTAGGCCCATACCAGGATCTACACGAACAGGCCAGTGAGGCCCACAGCACGGAGCTAGATGACCAGGCCCAAATACGGATCTACAAGAATTGGGCCCATTAGGCCCATTCGGACCTTCCTGTGAAGAAATTAATCCAAGAGAGAATAACACAGGTGGGGTCCACTCGAAAGAACCCACGTGGGGAGAGGAGAGAAAAAAGAGAGAGAGAGAGAGAGAGGGCGGCGGTCCAAGGCGGCGGCGACGGGATGGAGGCCACCGGCGGCGGCGATGCGGCGGCGGAAGGGAGGAGGGGGGAAGGGGGAGGATAAATTTTTTAGAGATCACTTTGGTAGTTTATTTATGCGCGTTCAGTGGTGCTGGTCTCGTGGAGCTTCCCGGCTCGCGAGCTTTCCGCTGGAAGCTTCTTGAAGGCCAGCTCCCGAAGCCTTATTGCTTGATCTTTGGTTTGTACAGCAGTACAGGAATATAATCCAACGGTTTATATTACTTGCTGCATGCATTGGACGGTGTTTAATTTGTAGCTTACGTGGCTCAATCAGGTTTTGAGAAAGTTTACTATTTTCAATACTTTAGATTGGGGACCAACTCCAAATGCATAACTTGCACTGGCCTTTTCGATTGTAAGTTCAATAGTAGTGACTGACTTACGCTAGGTTCAAACTTATTTTAGCAGCAATAGTCACTTGTCCGTAAGCTCTTCCACATCATCATATTTCTGGTTTTAAATAGGTTTTGCATTTTTACATATTCTCCCTCCAACATTCATGCTCCACGTCCTCCTTATCATACTCATCGATTCTTTACTTTGTAAAGGGCTTTGTTTTTATTATCACAAGTTACACATAAAATGTATCAACAATTAAGCACTTCTGTTCCTGGCATTTTGTTCACATAAGCAATACATCTAAGAGATTATTTTGTTTTGAACAAAAAAAAGGTGGTGTTGAATGATAAAGATAATGTCTCTGGCACTCTTGTTCGGTTTTTTTTTAGCTTGTACATTTTATTTTTTTGATTGATGATGGCAATGATTTTCATGATTGAATTACGATTGCTGCTGTGCATTTTTTACAGTAGTAGGCTAATAGTGGTAGTCTGGTAGACTTGTAGTGGAAAATGATGTTGGCAGTAGTTGCTTGATGCTTGCATTGGTAAAGAATGTGGAACATGGGATTGCAATCAATCATCTATGGAATAAGGATTAAGAGCTGGTTCACATTGGAACAAATTCAATTTTAATCTCAAAAGGAAAAGTACAAAGGAGATAGGAAGTAAAGAAGAGTTATTCAATTTTAGATCCCCAGATTTTTAGTATTTTTTAGGAATGTTAATATTTTGTTGGTATAACCAGCCATAAAAGCACATAATAATAGCGATGGATTTTGTCTTGACAGATTCCAACCTATTGTCTCTTTTCTCTTTTCTTTCCACTGTAATCTTAATACTTAGCAACATTATATTCCTGACAATTGTAGCAGCAATAGTCACTAATCTAAACTCTTTCACATCATCGTATATATGCTTTTGAATATACTTTGCATACCTTTTTCCTCTACACATTTCTGCTCTGCTAGCTGACATCCCTCTATCACCAAATTATAGAAGGATCTGTTGATAGATTGCAAGCGCCATGCTTTTGCTATTGCTTGCAAGACTACCTCAAATTCCATTGAAACTGTATCAGTTATTAATTTTCTATTGCAGTAACTGAGATACGGTAACCATATGTTGAGAAATAGAAAGTGGTGTATGCTGTCAATATTGAATGCAAAAATAGCGTCTGTGGTACTTTGCTTTGGATGTTTTTGTTAGTTTCTATGTTATACAGCTTATTTATGTGATTGATGAGTTAATGATGACTACTGATGTGCATTTCGTCTTTCATAGTTCTCATTTTGTGTTAGAAGTAGCTATACACTTATGTTTGATCATTTGATATGAATGTTCATGTAAACTATCCTTATTTTGCTCTCTCTCTCTCTCTCTCTCTCTCTCTCTCTCTCTCTCTTCTTTTTTTTTTGCATGTAGGGTGCCCGTGGATCCTCTTGAATGGCAGATTTCTCAAGAGATGGCGAATAGTATAGTTGCATCCTTGGCTAATACAATCGGAGCTGCTGAATCTGTATTGAGGGTGGCTGCGACTGGACATGATAAGAAGCTCTTTTTCAAGGTATTTTATCAAACTTTAACTGTAGGTTTGTTCTTCGAGGAACTTTTGAAGCAAAGAAAAGCTTATCTTCTTAAGACGCAAGCTATCAGTGCTATCTTGTTGACATATAATTAAGTCTCTTGTGGAAATTGCAACCTAAGACATGTGGGGTCAGGTGCATTTACATGATTGCACCTATCATTCTATCACCATGGATGCTAAAAAACAGAAGGGATGAAAGAGATCAATTACCCCTTGTTAAGGGATAAATTGATTTTATCTTCTCTTGTTTCATCTTAATGCAGCCTGAGCTGTTTGACATGATAGCTATATTTGCAACAACCATCTAACCATCTCGTACAAAGGAAATTGCTTGGCTTTCGGTGAACTTTCCTAGTACTTGTTAAAAGATGTGTATGTACATATTGCTCGGCTCACAGTGAACTGTCATTTTTTAAGATAATGGAAGCTTTATTGAACTCGGCCAATTACATCAAGCTTTATGTACATATTGTTCAGCTTACAGTGAACTGTCATACCTGAGCTATAACATAAAAGGTGCATATATACACACTGTTTAGCTTACAGTAAGCTACAACCTTGCAGGTGGTTTTTACTCTGTATTTTCTAGCAGCTTTGGGGAGGGTGGTGTCAGGCGCCGCAGTTGCTTACGCCGGTAAATATACCTCATTAACTTACTTATGATCCGATTTATTCCTGCATACTTTATATTTATCTCTTAACACCTCTGTGCTCTCTTTCTCTCTCTCTAAAATGATTTATTGCCCAACTTGTTGTGACCAGCGCTCTGCATCTTCTGCCTCTACATGTTTGCACAAAGCACTGATCTTTTCGATCAGCTCCCTTCTTGGGTTCCCGTAGGAAGAGATTCTCTTGGCGGCGCTCAGGATACAACATGATTCTGTACATCAGCTAGTTTGTGTGTACGATCGACTCTGCAGGTCAATATATAGCTTCTTGAACTGTATGTATAGCATCTGTTGCTTCTTTCACGGCTCACCTCTGCATTGCAGTTGTTCATGGTGTCCTGTAACTGCAGCATCACCTCTGTATATCATATGCTGTTGCTAGCAACTTTGTGGAAAAGAAAAATATCATTTGCAGTTCTTTTGCCTTCCTGTCCCGCTTATCTCATTCCTGTACATGAGAGCCAAATGCATATTCGATAGCGAAAATGCAACACATCTCCAGGTCTAACTCGTGATCTCTGGGGGCTCAAAGCTTTGCCTTTTTTAAGATAATGGATAGAAATTTAGCTTCTATATTCACATGTTACATAGACAAAGAAACACGGAAGAAACTTCAAACCGGACGTCCGATTGTTTCTTAAAAAAATTAGACGGTTAAAACAATAACTGCCGGTGAAACACTAAGTTATACATTTAATTGAAACATTTTTTTTTTTTGAAACACAGAAGAGACACACATTGAAACATGTCGCTATCGTGTATGAAATATTAAGTGCTAGTGAATTGAAACATGTTTTTTTTCATCAGAATATAATCATACAATATCTTGTTATAAAGATTAATTACAATGAATATAACTGTGTTATCGGATCGTAGATTTGATAAGTAGCTTAGGAGAAAAATCGTTTTGAATGTCACTAAATGCATGTCTTTTGTGAAACACGGTAAAGACACGTTGAAACATGTATCTATCACGTATAAAACATTAAGTTTTAATGGTTTGAAACACATGTTTTTTTCTTTTATCAGAATATAATCCTGCGCTTGTTGTAAATATTTAATTACAAAAAATATAACAGTGTGGTCGGATCGTAGATCGAATAATTAGTTTAGGAAATAAAAGATTTAAACAGCGGAGGAAGGATAATAAACTAGCTAGTTGAGCCATATTTTTATTCACTGCGATTCTAAATATTCTCTATGGCTTCTTCTTGTCCTCCACCCCCTCCACTAGATTGAGATAAGAAAAGGAGGGCAAGAAGGTTATTTCTCATCCAGATTGATGAGTTGGTTAAGCTAAAATGGTAAAATGAAAACAATTTTTAGTAGACCTAGGTAGCAAATAATCCAAATTCTTTTAAAGAGTGCTATTTGAGATTACGTTATTGGAAAGAATAGTATATAGAAGAACTCAGTATATATGATGTTGAGTTTATGACCAGACAAACACAAAATTGAAAAAATATATATATTGGGAGCCACCTAAGGGTGAGTTCAATTTTATCACTTTCCCAACTCACCTCTCTCGTCTTTCGTGCACACGTTTTTTAAGTTACTGAATGGTGCATTAATTATTTGAAAAAGAAAATTCTATATAAAAGTTACTTTAAAAATCATATTAATCTATTTTCCAAATTTTTTTAGGCTAAAACTCAATTAATCACGTAGAATGTGCAACATCTTTTTTCCGTACCGAACACAGCCTAACAACTTTTCTTTAACTCACGAAAACATCCTATAATCCATACCAAAGTAACATATCTCTATCGCTATCTCTACTATTATAAAAATTAAAGATGTTTTTGCCGGTATTTTGGTACGTCATCCGTGTATGAGTCGGTTTTTAAGTTCGTTTGCTTTTGGAAATGCATATCCGTATTTGAGTCGGTTTTTAAGATCGTTTACTTTTGGTAATACAGAAGGAATCATATAAGAAATATGTTTAAAAAAAACTCGCATGGTAACTTGAGACGATCGGACTCCTAACTGTAGCTCATGATTTTCTATATATATATATATATCCAAGTGAATTCCCACATTGAATTTCATCTTAACTAAACCATATAACAATAATAAGATTAAAATAGACTCCACTCGTGTAAAACTATACTTCCTTTCAATGTATAAGGTGGTGTATAGATCCAGAGATATG
>CM020185.1:8488033-8585882 GCA_009805545.1 Oryza longistaminata | reverse complement strand
GGGGGCGGCGACAGCGGCGGCGCGCGTCTGGGCGTGCGGCGGCGGTGGCGACGCGGCTCCGGAAGGGGAGCGCGGATCTCGCGGGCGCTGCGGCGGCGGGCCGGCGGTGGCCTCCATTGGCGCGGCGAGGTGGGGATGCGAATCGAGGAGGAGGGGGAGGAGGCGATAGGAACGAGGCTGGTCCAAACTGCAAAGAGAGTCGATTGGGGGGTTTTGTGGGTTTGGCTTCCGGCTTTGGAACCTCCGCTTCCACCTGGGCCTTTTCAGCGATTTTCAGCTATGCTCTCTTTCCGTCTCTCTCGGTTTTGGATTTGGAAACCGGTGTTTGTCTGGTTTGGACCTTTGGAACGGCGATTGTGCCATGCCAAGTTTTCGAGTTTAGTTTTATAAGTTAGTTTTTAATATGTTACTTTCGGAGACGACTACAGATCGGATGTCCGATGCAATTGTTTTCGTCGAACGTCTCATCTACGTTGGATCCATATCCATCCTTTTATGTCCATGCTGATTAAAAAACTATTATCTATACATGCAAAGAAGAGCAGCAACAACAAAAGTTTGACCGCCCATGCATAGTACCAAATGAGAGAGGTATAATGATAGTGGCAAGCTTTTGAACATTTTTTCTCGAAAACCATTTGTCCGATTTACAATCCGATTGCAACCGTTGTATTCATTGGAATTAAATCTTTATAACAGATAATCACATCATTTATATTCTGATGAAAAAAATACAAAATGTTCAATCGTTGAACTTGGATGTTTCACGTGTGAGAAATAAATGTTTCAATTAGAATTTGACTATGTTGGCACATGTTAAGTTTTATGTTGCAGTAGATCCTTTATAAATATTGCACATGATATTATTTAGATGTTTCAATAAGTATTTTCTAATGTTTCACTAGTTTCAATGTAAAATGTTACACGGTGGTTTCTTTGAGTGTTTCAATAAATAGTTGCGGTGTTGCAAACACTTATAACTCAATATTTCATATTGGAATAAAAATGTTTCATAGGATTTAACAGTGTTTTATTCTTTTTATTTATTTTTTCATCAAAATATAATCAACTAAGATCTTGTTGTAAAGATTTAATTGCAACGGATGTAAATAGTTTAACGGATTGTAAATTTAATAATTTATTTTTGGAGAAAATAGTTTGATAGTTACTAATACGTGCATAGCTTTTTTTTTACATACATGCATACTTATATGTTAGAGTGGATGTACTAAGAAAAAAAGTAAGAGAGAGAGAGAGAGAAAATGTGCAACCATGTAGTAACCTAAGAGAAAATACAAGACAAACTGGACATGCTGTAAGCCATGAGCACATCAGCGTCTGATTTTTCTTTGATGCGTTGGACGTCCGACCGCAAGCATTTTCGGTTACTTTCATATGGATTATAGGATGTTTTCGTGAGTTAAAGAAAAAGTTGTTAGCTGTGTTCGGGATGGAAAAATATGTTGCACATTAACGCATGATTAATTAAGTTTAAGCCTAAAAAACTTGGAAAATAGATTAATATAATTTTTAAAGTAACTTTCGTATAGAATTTCTTTTTAATTAATAACCGTTCAGTACTTGAAAAACGTGTGCACGAAAGACAAGAGAGGTGAGTTGGGAAAGTGATAAAATTCGAACTCACCCTTAGGTGGCTCCCAATATATTTTTTTTCAATTTTGTGTTAGCCTGGTCATAAACTCAACATCATATATACTGAGTTCTTCTATATACTATTCTTTCCGATAACACAATCTCAAATAGCACTCTTTCAAAGAACTTTTGATTATTTGCTACCTAAGGTCTACTAAAATTGTTTTTCTTTTACATTTTAGGCTTAACCCACTCATCAATCTGAGATGAGAAATAACTTCCTTGCCCTCCTTTTCTTAATCTCAATCTAGTGCGAGGGGGTGGAGGACAAGAAGAGCCATGGAGAATATTTAGAATCGCAGTGACTAAAAATCTTGGCTCAAACTATCAGTTTTATTAATTCCTACCTCCGTTGTTTTAAACCTTTTATTTCCTAAACTATTATTGATCTACGATCCGACCACAACTGTTATATTTGTTTGTAATTAAATATTTTACAACAGCGCAGGATTAACTAGTTCTAAAAAAGAGAAAAATATGTGTTTTTCAAACCGTTTTAAACAAATTTTTATACGTGATAGGATACATAGTTTCAACGTGTCTTTATGTGTTTTCACAAAAGACATGCATTTAGTGACATTCAAACGATTTTTCCTCCTAAGCTACTTATCAAATCTAAGAATCCGATCACTCAGTTATATTCATTGGTAATTAAATCTTTATAACAAGATATCACATGATTATATTTTGGATCGAAAAAAAACATGTTTCAATTTCACTAGCAACTTTGATATTTCATAACACGATAGCGGCATGTTTCAAATGTCTGTCTCCTCTGTGTTTCACAAAAAAAAAAAGTTTTCAATTAAATATAGCACTTGTGTTTCATCGCCAGTCAATGAAACATATTTGACCGTCGATTTTTTTAAGAAACAATCGAACGTCCAGTTTTGGAAGGTTTCTTCGTGTTTCTTTGTCTATGTAACATGTGGATATAGAAGCTAAATTTCTATCCATTATCCTTAAAAAAGGCAAAGCTTTTGAGCCCAGGAGATCACTGAGTTAGACCTGGAGAATTGAGTTGCATTTTCGCTAATCGAATATGCATTAGGCTTCTCATGTGGAATGAGATAAGCGGGACAGGAAGGCCAAAGAACTGCAAATGATATTTTTCTTTTCCACAAGTTTGCTAGCAACAGCATTATGATTACAGAGGTGATGCTGGCAGTTACGGACACCATGAAACACTGCAATGCAGAGGTGGCGTGAAAGAAGCAACAGTGCTATACATACAGTTCAAGAAGCTATTATTGACGCTGCAGAGTCGATCGTACACACAAACTTAGCTGATTGTACAGAATCATGTTGTTAATCCTGAGCGCGCCAAGAGAATCTTTCCTATGGGAACCCAGAAGGGGAGCTGATCGGAAAAGATCAGTGCTTTGCCGCAACATGTACGAGGCAGAAGATGGCAGAGCGCTGGTCCACAAGACATGTTGGCAATTAATTCATTTTAGAGGAGAGAAATAAGTGATAAATATAAAGTATGCAGAGGAATAAATCGATCACAAGTAAGTTAATGAAGGTTTATTTACCGCGTAGCAAACTGCGCGCTTTGACACCACCCTCCCAAAGCTGCTAGAAAATACAGGTAAAAACCCTGCAAGGTTGTAGCTTACTGTAGCTAAACAGTGTGGCATATATGCCTTTTATGTTATAGCTCAGGTATGACAGTTCACCTGTAAAGCTGACACATAATGTACATAAAGGATGTAATTGGCGAGTTCAATAAGCTTCCCATTATCTAAAAAAATGACAGTTCACTGTGAGCCGGCAATAATGTTACATTACAACTCTTTAACAAGTATTCTAGGAAAGTTCACCGAAAGCCAAGTCAATTTCCTTTGCACGAGATGGTTAGCATGGTTGTTTGCAAATATAGCTATCAGGTCAAACAGCTCAGGCTGCAATTTAAGATGAAAACAAGAGAAGATAAAATTTCAAAAAAAAAATTTATCCCTTCACAAGGGGTAATTGAATTTCCTTTTCATTCCTTCTGTTTTTTTAGGCATCCATGGTGATGAGAATGATAGGTTGCAATCAGTAAATGCACCTGAACCCACATGTTTCAGATCAATTTCACCAAGAAGACTTAATTCTATTCAAACAAGATAGCATATAGTTGCAAACGTCTTTAAGAAGATAAGCTTTTCCTTGCCTCAAAAGTTCCTCAAGAACAAACCTCATTAAAGTTTGATAATACCTTGAAAAAGAGCTTTTATCATGTCAGTCGCAGCCACCCAATACAGATTCAGCAGCTCCGATTTGTGTTAGGCCCAGGAATGCAACTATACTATTTCGCCATCTCTTGAGAAATCTGCCATTCAAGAGGATCCACGGGCACCCTAACATGCAAAAAAAAAAAAGAGACAACAATAAGGATAGTTTAACGTGAAACATTCATCTCAATGATCAACAATAAATGTATAGCTACTTCTAACCAAAAATGCAGAACTATGCAAAGATCGAAATGCACATCAGTAAGTCACATCATTAACTCATCAATGCACATAAATAGAGCCTGTATAACATAGAAAAACAAAAACATCCAAGCAAAGGTATTCACAGACGCATTTTCTTCATTCATATTGGGACAGCATACCCACTTTCTATTTTCTCGGGAAGGCGCCTCGTCGCGCGCCGCGCCGCCGGCGACGGCCAGGCGGTGGAGGCTCAGGAGGCGCTCCCCATCGAGAAAAGTCCGGTTCCCCTCCTCTCTCTCTCTCTCTCTCTCTCTCTCTCTCGCTCGCTCGCTCGCTCCGTATGCCATCGGTTACTTGTGTTCGCCATGAACTGAGGGGGATTTGCCTCTCGCAGGGTTCCCTCCCTTCCCGAGCGTCATGGACATCAACCAGATCCGCGAGATCCTGCCCCACAGGTGAGCTCTAACCGCATTCCGCTGCTGCTGCTGCCTCTGCTGCAGGATAGCTCTTTGCCTTAGCTTGTGTGTTTCATTTCGCTTGTAAGATGTTGGCAATGCGAAACCATTCGAATTACTCGATACAAATCGAAATTATACCCTTTTGAAGTTCGATGAGAGGCATATCAACTGTGCGTGCAATCTGTTGAAAACAAAAAAAAAAAACAATATCCTGATATTAGAGTTAACCTCATACTCTTTTTTATTATTATTTTCAGTACTAGCTAAAGGCCTGTGCGTTGCAACGGATATTATAAAAGATAAAAACAAAAGTAAAAATTGCAACTTCATAGCATAGTTAGTTGATTAGGCATATAATGCCATGTCCAAAGCAAAAACAATCACGTGTGGGGATTTTATGGCTCTACATGTCAACTTGTGGCGTTGGAGGCAGACTCGGACACTACCACTAGCATCATTAAAGCAGTATAGATAGATGAAAGAAAAAGGTGCTTCATAGCCCTCTGAATTAATGGAAGCTTTATGTTCATTTCCTTTGAGCTCACTTGGTGAAGAAAGGCGTGATCTTTTTTACTAGAAAGTACTAACTTGCATCTTGGATATTTTTATGCTCGCCTATGTGGATATACACCTGATGAGCCCAAGCAAGAGAAATGGTTGGTGATGATTCACGAATATGTAATTGTTTAGTACTTTCTCTAACTTGTGCATTTGAATGTGAATGTTAGGTTTCCATTCCTCCTGGTTGATAGAGTTATTGAGTACAAGGGAGGAGAATATGCAGTTGGGATCAAGAATGTCACGATAAATGATAACTTCTTCCCTGGGCATTTCCCCGAACGACCCATAATGCCTGGTGTTCTCATGGTTGAGGTATGATTCCACTATATTGGCATCCATGTGCTGTGATCAAATTGTTTAGTATATATGGCCTCTGTTGTTTCCTGAGGTTTGATCATCTCTCATTGTGGTCTCTGTACATTATCTATAGAAATGCCAGTCCATGCTACACTACTTAGTTCTTCATTTAATTTTACTATGACCTCATTCTATCATATTTTTTTTGCAGTCTGAGCATATTGATACTCAATTCATCCATTTTCAGGGTACCAATCTCATTTAACAAAATAAAAAAAAAAGTTGAATTTGATGAAAAAAGTAGTAGTACTTTCTCAAAGCCATTTTACTGCATTTTTCATCTCTGTCGAAAAGTACTATGAAGTAATAAGGAACTTGCGTCAATCGATTTGTTTAGTTTCTTGTCCTTTTCAAACTGATGAAAAGTTTTGATATCCAAGTATTCAGGCACCAGGTGGGTAATGGATAGTTGGTACCATGACCAATGAATTCATCTGGGACTTGTAGAACCGATAAGTTTTATGGTAAAGGTTTTGCAACAACTATGTTTACATAATCCAAACTGAACCAATGGTGCAACTTAGAATCCATAAATAGATGAGGACATGGCTGGATGCTTGTTAAGTGCTTATTGTTCTATCATCAAGTAGACAAATATCAGAACTTCCCTAATGTGAGGCTACCTTTATGCACAGGCAATGGCCCAGGTTGGGGGTCTGGTGATGTTGCAGCCTGAAATTGGCGGATCTCGGGACAATTTCTTTTTTGCAGGAATTGATAAAGTGAGGTTCCGTAAGCCAGTAATTGCAGGGGATACCTTGATCATGAGAAGGGGCTCAAAGCTTTGCCTTTTTTAAGATAATGGATAGAAATTTAGCTTCTATATTCACATGTTACATAGACAAAGAAACACGGAAGAAACTTCAAACCGGACGTCCGATTGTTTCTAAAAAAAATTAGACGGTCAAATGTTTCAGTTATACATTTAATTGAAACACTATTGAAACATTTTTTTTTTTTTGTGAAACACAGGAGACACACATTGAAACATGCCGCTATCGTGTATGAAATATTAAGTGCTAGTGAATTGAAACATGTTTTTTTTCATCAGAATATAATCACGTGATATCTTATTATAAAGATTAATTACAAAGAATATAACTGTGTGATCGGATCGTAGATTTGATAAGTAACTTAGGAGAAAAATCGTTTTGAATGTCACTAAATGCATGTCTGTTGTGAAACACGGTAAAGATACGTTGAAACATGTATCTATCATGTATAAAACATTAAGTTTAAACGGTTTGAAACACATATTTTTCTTTTATTAGAATATAATCTTGTGCTTGTTGTAAATATTTAATTACAACAAATATAACAGTGTGGTCGGATCGTAGATCGAATAATTAGTTTAGGAAATAAAAGATTTAAACAGCGGAGGAAGGATAATAAACTAGATAGTTGAGCCAGATTTTTATTCACTGCGATTCTAAATATTCTCCATGGCTTCTTCTTGTCCTCCACCCCCTCCACTAGATTGAGATAAGAAAAAGAGGGCAAGAAGGTTGTTTCTCATCCAGATTGATGAGTTGGTTAAGCTAAAATGGTAAAAATGAAAACAATTTTTAGTAGACCTAGGTAGCAAATAATCAAAATTCTTTGAAAGAGTGCTATTTGAGATTGCGTTATTGGAAAGAATAGTATATAGAAGAACTCAGTATATATGATGTTGAGTTTATGACCAAACTAACACAAAATTGAAAAAATATATATTGGGAGCCACCTAAGGGTGAGTTCAATTTTATCACTTTCCCAACTCACCTCTCTCATCTTTCGTGCACACATTTTTCAATTTACTGAACGGTGCATTAATTATTTGAAAAAGAAAATTCTACACGAAAGTTACTTTAAAAATCATATTAATCTATTTTTCAAGTTTTTTTACGCTAAAACTTAATTAATTACGCGTTAATGTGCAACATCTTTCTGTCCCGAACACAACCTAACAACTTTTCTTTTAACTCACGAAAACATCGTATATTCCATACGAAAGTAGTAGTAAAACTATACTTCCTTTCGATGTATAAAGCTAAACTCGAAAAGTTGGCATGGCATGAAAGTAAATTTTCCCTTGTAGTAATTTTGTAAACAATCGCCGTTCCAAAGGTCCAAACCAGACAAACACCGGTTTCCAAATTCCAAAACCGAGAGAGACGGAAAGAGAGCATAGCTGAAATCGCTGAAAAGGCCCAGGTTGGAAGCGGAGGTTCCAAAGCCGGAAGCCAAACCCACAAAACCCCCCATCGACTCTCTTTGCAGTTTGGACCAGCCTCGTTCCTATCGCCTCCTCCTCCTCCTCCTCGATTCGCATCCCCACCTCGCCGCGCCAATGGAGGCCGCCACCGCCGCCGCCGCAGCGCCCGCGAGATCAAACAAACATACCATTAAAATATATTAAATGTTTTATTTAATAAAACTAATTTGATGTTATATATGTTGCTAAATTTTCCTATAACCTCTTCATATTATAAGTCCCTTTGAATTTTTTCTAGTCAGTTTTGTTATGGTTGATCAAGTTTGTAGAAAAATAGAGTACCACTTTTAATACAAAAACAAACATATCATTAAAATATATTAAATTTTATATTTAATAAAATTAATTTGGTGTTATATATGTTGCTAATTTTTTTTTATAACCTTAGTCAAGTTTGACTTAAAAAAGTCAAAATGATTTATAATATGAAACGGAGGGGATAGTTTTTAAAATTCTAAAGATTCACTCTTAGAAATGCCTCATCTTTTTTTTTTCTTCTGACCAAAGTTGTGTGGAGTAGCTACAAACCTCATTAGTCAGAGGTAGTGTACATTTTCAGATATACTCCGATTCACCCTAAAATATTGTTGAGGCATCAAACGTCCCTCGGAGCACATGCATATACATGTCTATTTAACGTTTACATTAGTTATCTATCTACTTCCTCCGTTTCACAATGTAAGACTTTCTAGCGTTATCCATATTCATATAGATATTGGAGGGAGTATCTATCTATCTATTATATAGTCTGTTAAACTTCCTAAAAACGCTCTCAAGCTGCCACGTGGCTTCCTAAAACACTCTCAAGCTGCCACGTGGCACAACAAAAGAAGACGAGGACCCACAAGTGCAGAGTTTTTTTTTTCCTACGGTAGTTAAAAGATACACCGATTAGTAAGAAAGTTTCTAACAAAACTGATTCATCTAGACCACTAGATCTAACCAAAAACAAAAATTCGAAATCCTCTCCCTGGGCTCCCGCACGTACACATGCACCTTTCCTTCCCCTGCTTTTTTTTTTCTTTTGCAGTTAGAACATATTTAGTGCACTTTTATGGTAATAAAGAATTTTTGCATGTTCCATAGACACATTCTCAAATACGAATTGATCTTCGTGGGCTTTATAAATAAATAAGCAAACATTAAATGATTATAAATTATATATCCAATATATGATCTGTTTAAACCATTGTATATTTTAAGCAAATAACATTCATTCATATTGACTATTTTCAAGAAAAAATGAAAATATACATTAACTTTAGTGTTTTTACAGTTATCTACATGCTTTCGAAAAAATTGTAAAAATATACGTGTGCCGTGGAATGGAAACGCGTGACCGGTTGTTTGGCACAGCGCGAAGGTGCGGGACTATTAGCCGGAATAATCCTGCGTTGTGGATGAATAGTACCCACGGGTCAGCCAAGCGGCACCGCGAGACAGCTGCACGCGACTGAGCCTCATGCATGCACGTTGTATTTCTTTGCATCTTGGCCAGTGTCGCATTGCCAGCCCGCGGAAGTCTTGGGAAAAAATCAACTACTGCCTGTATAGTCCTGGCGACGATGATTTTGATGTGTGTTATTGACGCCTAATTGTAGATTGATTGCTTATTGTTCTATCATCAAGTACACAAATGCTCCCTCCGGCTGATAATACTTGTCATTTTAGATAAGGGTGAGGCCAAACTTTTAGAATCTTTGATTATGAATCATTTTTTAAATATTTATCTTTCAAATATGATGACTACATGTATAGATTAGTCTTAAAAAGTACTTTAATGAAAACATATATTTGTTAACACTTTTATATCTATTATAATGGAAAATAATGGTTAAAGTTATTTATTGGAGACCGTGCTCTTATCCAAAACGATAAGTACTATTAACTCGGAGGAAGTATCTGGACTTCCCTCACGTGAGACTACCTTTATGCACAGGCTATGGCTCAGGTTGGGGGTCTGGTGATGTTGCAGCCTGAAGTTGGCGGATCTCGGGACAATTTCTTCTTTGCAGGAATTGATAAAGTGAGGTTCCGTAAGCCAGTAATTGCCAAGATTTGGTCTTGCCAAGATGGAAGGAAAAGCTTACGTTGGTGGTGACCTAGTGTGCGAGGGGGAGTTCCTCCTGGTTAGCGCAACCGAATAGTGCAAAGGGCACCTAGTATTGTGTGATTCTCTTGTAGAATCATTGTTTAGAACGGGATCATGAGGTTCATTGCTTGAGAAGAGTTGAGTTTTGAACTGAACTTACGGCTTTGAGGCTATCTTTTCATTTTACCTGTTAGGTGAATTGAGTTCAAATGTCCAAAGCGCCATATGTTCAGTTCAGGCGCTTAATTCTACTTATCTGGCCTGTTGTAAACTTGTAATACATGATACAATCTCTTCCATAGGAATTTCATGAAATATACAGCGATTGTTCGGTTGTGCTTATATTGAATTTCTGGTGATATTTAACACTCATTCTACTCAAATACCAGCAACCAAATATCAAAATTTTCATGTAATCTTCTCATAGTATTCCCATGAATTTCCCAATCTTTTGTTCTATGAAGAATTGAAATGTCAAATGCTTCACTGATGATCTTTTTCCTATTCTTTTGTACCCAGAAGCCTCTCTAACAGGGGATAATAACAAAGAACAGCTATCTTTGACCCTTTTCTGTTTTACACAGGCCTTTCTTTTGCCAACAAACAACCGTAGGAAAGGAAAAAAAAAAAGAAGCTAAGGCTAAAGTACTCTCTCTAGTCATTGTAAACGTGCAAAGTCAACTTGAATTAGTCAACACAAACACACCATAATAACATCCGTGGTTGTAGTTAAATTACAACCGAACTTCAAGGAGCCATCAAGATCCAAGTCATCTTGGTTGCCTAGTCAACTCTTCTGTTCACAAGAGATAAGTTGGCTGAATTCTGTTAATTAATAGACTCCAAATCATTAGCTGTCCTGGGTTGTCTTGAGGCTTTCATCATAGCTTAGAAGATGGCTAATCTTGTGGCAATGAACATGAAGAGGAAAGAACATGCTGAGGTGGCCAACAATGGATTGTCCATCTTTCTTGATCCTAAGAGGCTCAGATTACAGGTATGGCAATAGCAATTGACAAATGCTGTCCAATCCTCACTCTTCTGTACTAATTAATATACATAAGTTTTTCTTTTTTACGAGATCGTGTTAGAAGCTAGCAGAATTTGGGCTAAATAGTAGAAAAGCATGAGATCATCAACATGGCAAGATTCCATGGTTGATTCACTTTACTCACCTCAATCTATAATCTGCCTGAATTGTTCAGAAACCTAAAACCATTATCAATTCACAGTGGCAACCAAGAATATAAACTGAGGCATTCAATTCAGTTCATGTTTTGAGGGCAATTGAAACATTTAATCCATGAGTTCTAATGTTTCATCTCTTCTTGCTGTCATCAGGATGGTGAGATTCCAAACACGATGGAGGAAGAGAAACCATCAGCAGGTGTTCAACCTGATCCTACTGTGCCAACCATGGCCTTATCATGGATGCTACCAACTCAGGGCCAAGAGACTATCCATGACACTATGAACACTGCATATGAGATGTCATCTTCAGAAACGCCGCCACTCAGAGCAGACCAAGCCGCCGCCGCGGGGCGGATGGACGTCGAGGTTCAGCTCCGGCAGCGGCAGCCTCAGGCGCCGCCGTGTCAGGAAGCTCATTTCTGGTCAGGTTAGTGAACAGCAGACGATGCTAACTAGGCCATGTTGGTGATGATTTTACCTGGGAAAAAATAGCCTTCAGGAATCAGGATTCTGGTAGTGAGTAGAGTAGTAGATCGAGCTGAAGGACCATGGTGTTCTTGATTTTTATTTTTTATTTCTTCAGTTAGTATTGATTAATACATGTGGGCTGGATATTGGAAATATTTGGGGAGTGAAATATCAATTTATAAGTGTTTTCCTTTTATTTTTTTGGCTAATTGAAATGATTGGTTCCTACCATGCAGGTTTCTTCTGAACTGTAAAAGGCTGCTGGAATTGGGGGAGTAAAAATGACAAACTCCTACAAGTTGCTCTAAACTTGTTGATGTTAGCATGTGACTAGCATAGAGTGTTTCCAATATTCCAATCCATGTTGTCATATGCCACAATGTGCTGATCCAGACTAGCCTATGTCGGATCAATGTATGCTGATTTGATGGTTAAGAGTATGCCATGTGAAATTCATCTGCAGATTCTCTCTTCCAGATGAGTTTCGTGTATAGATTATTTTGTGAGAAATTACATAAAATATCCAAAGAAAACCATGTTTAGTGTAACGATGCTGTTGAACGGACAGAAGCCTGGAGAGCCCTAGTCGTCTACTGCCCTATAACCAGAACGTCATGTGTCCAATGATATTTCATCTCAAAACTCAAATTCATCTTCAGCATTCCCTGATTTAGTATCAGAAATTTGATGGATTAAACAAAGTGAACATAAAATTCTCAGACAGGGCAAATGAAATAAATGAAATAGACCACGGTCATCGCACAGCTCATTGTCTCAGAAGTGTCGATTGGTACAATTAGGGAGTATGCAACTCTAATCACTCCACACACTGTTAAGTAATAACATACAAGTATACAACAATGGTTTGCTGAGCACCTGTTCAGCTATGAATATTGTCCCCTCCAGGGACAACAAAAGTAAAAAAAAAAAAAAGAAGAAGAAAAAGAATCATGTATTTGAATTCTGGCTGTTAATTTAGTTCCTTGAGCTGGTTCCCATGATGAATGGCCATCAATTATAACTGACTATGACCTTTCTATAGCCGAGTAACTGTTGCAATCTCTGTTGAAGAATTATCTTGAATATATGTGGCGGCATGACGTCCCCCCTCTCTGTTTTAGTGCAAAAATAAGTGCCACAATATTTCTGAGCCATTAATCTCCAGAGACAAATTTCTTTTGTGTGTAGTATCTATCTTCGCTTGCCTTCTTTTTCAAGTTCCTTTTCTGTTTACAGAAAGAATACAGCAATAATGTAAAGTAGAGAAAACACTACTGATCAAGCAGACCAAAATACAAATTATTTTTATTCATAAAGTAAATCCCTGAGACAGAAAATGTACCTTGTAAGCTTCATGGTTATCAATTATTCTGGTAGCAACTGAAACTGTTGTTATAGGTTTGGGGCTTGTGATTGTTTGGAAGATACCCATGCTCTTTGGAACGGCGTATGGATCAATACCGACCTGCAGCATGGATTCGTTAAGTTCCAAGGAAAATTGGGCAACTCATTATGGTAATATTTCAATCAGTAACTAGATTCAGATTAAGTGCTTACCACAGAACTACCCTCGGTTACTGTCCCATGCACAACCAATGAAATGTTAAATGTAGTGATCTGCATCATTTGATAAGAGAAAGTGTGAGGGCTTATTCGGTTGTCAAAAAGATGCCATGACAGTGCACTGTGTTCACTACAATAGTTCTTTAAACCTATTCATGCAAACATAGCTAAACATGTGTGAACATACCATATCCCTTGAAACCTCCCATGGGGCGCCTATTATAACTTCATCAACATAGCGACATGCAAGTACACTGAGAGTACGCTCATGGAGGTGCATGATAGGACGATACCCTCTTCTATCCCTGGACATTTAATTTGCATAAGCATCTTATATGAACTTACAAAAGAGAAATCACATAACATGAATTGGTCTCAAATGTATTTTCCGTTTGCTTATGATTAACTAGTTTCTGATACCAAATAAGTACCTGATTGCCTGGTCATCATGGACACCAACAAGAAGGAAGTCACCAAGTTGCCTAGCACTTCTGAGGATCTGCATTAAACAAAAACAATATATACTTGACTCTGGAAAATGTGTGAACCACTGGGAGAATTATGGTAAAACTATTGGCATATGATAAAATGAACCATAAAAATTACCTCAACATGGCCGGCATGAAAAAGGTCAAAAGCACCATCTATATACACAACGCGAGCACCTGGCAAAGGAGCCTGAGTGCATATGAGCATATTGTTCAATAAAAGCAATAGAGTGACATGTCATAGAAATATGTAAAAAAAATTACCAACTTTATACAGTCAACATTATCATTCATGACCAAGATTGAAACAATACAAATGGGTGTATTATCATTAATGTGCGTGATCAGTCAGAATAGCTGAGTTATTTTTTTATCCATAACCGTGCTAAATAAAGAACACTCGCATGGAACCATAAGAATGTTGAGTAACCTTAGCTCCAACACAAGTGAGTAAAAACAGAGTTCCTTAAAATTTCATACCTGTCCATTTGAAAACTGCATTATCCGGCGAGATGTTGGAAGAAAATTGGATAGCTGACTTTTCACTTTATCATAAGTATCAGCTTCAGTGTTCTGATTGACAGCAACATTTGCATCTGTGGTAGCTTCCATACTTCCAGCTTCTTTCTGCTTGAATGTCAGTAGTATCCTCCCTGGGTCGAAAAAGAACACAGTTCCCACATTAAGATTACAATAGACTGGGAATATATGACATTGATGGCCACCAAGAGAATACAATCCCCAAAAGAATAGTGTCGATACTGAACCATGTGGTCATCTTACCGACTATATCAGTGCTTGAGACACCTTCAGTGCGTTTGATTTGCTTGTAGCGTCCAACCTTCTTTGCCAACGCATAAGCATCCGTTCCATCAGGTAGAAGACAAGGATCATCTCCATGTATAATGTAATCAATGTTATATTTATTGAAGAGGGTATTCATAAATTCTTCCGTGATCTCATAGGGCGCGTTGGGAATGACCTCATCCACCCACTTCAATCCACTAACAAGTGTCAACCTATACAGAAATAGCAAGTCAATGGAGAACCAGAATATTTTGCATCTACCTAAAGGAGAATTTGCGGTTAATATTAAAATATTAAAATAACCTAGGACTAGGCAATTTATAATCTCTTGAGGGGACAATATCAACGATCATCAATAACATAATAAACTTCAGCAAAATGAATTCAGAATATTTTATAGCATGCCTCACAATACTAGCAAGGAGCCAAGGAAACCTACATTTTAGAGTTAATGTACAATTGAAGATTGTGTAATTCCATGATTGCCAATTCCAAGAGGTCTAGAACTCTAGCTTTTAAATGTTTTGGATATCAAATGATAAGATGGTGATTCTACAAGCTTTCCCAGTCAATTTTGCAATCCTACTGCTAACATCAACAGCATAATTTTAAGGAGAAATTGATAGTGTATTGCACAAAACAAGAACTATTTTCTGCAGTACCTCTCTTCCATTGAAAGCACAGGTGGACCCTTGTTCGCCACAATCTCCCCATCACTAACAACTCCCACTACAAGTTGATCTCCCAACAACTTGGCCTGCCGTAATGCATTTGCATGGCCATAATGCATGAGGTCAAAGCATCCATCCATGTACACTCTCACAGGCCTTTTCCGTTCCTTCTTCTTTGGAAGTTGTCCTAGATATGGCCAAAAATATGGGGCAAAAGGAGCACCAATTCCTCCAAAGTAGCCTGTCGATAACCAAAGAATGGCGACAGTGACCATAACTCCTCCAATCCCAAACAGCTGGGAATAATATCCACTATTCCAGAGCCCTTGGTTGCTCTCAAACGCTAGCAAACCCATCATCATTTGACAAGCAGGTGTATTATCTTGGTACTATATCTGAAAAAACAGAGAATAAACAACCAAAATGAGATCCCACAGTTGACAGAATTGTGACACGAAAGGATAGTGATATACACAGAGATGGAAATCGTGTCGTTGTCCAACCAATGAAGATTCATCCTAATTTCTTTATTATTTTATAAACAAAAGAAAGTGATTGGATAGAAGGAAAGTGCTTTTTTTTAAAACAATTTATTGCGAAAGGTTTGACAGATATTAGACGCATAAGCACAAGAAATAGCTACCAAGTCATGCTGTAACCACTAGATATTTCATAAAGCTACTGCGCGAGAAGAAAATTGTTAGGAATACACAACAGACTTATGTTGCGTTTGCAGGAAGCCACATAACGACAACCAATGCTAGCCAAACAATGCACGCTGATTGCATGAACCGTGTTCTACCTTTCCCCATCAGGTCATCTCATCACAACAACTTCAATATACAATACAAAAGCACGATGCGAAATGTTCCTTCTATATCACCAGGCATCACAAATCAAACAGAATAGCCACTGGAACATGTATTATTTTAAGCCAAGTAAAGGAAATCTGGCGACAAACGGAACCATGATCCACCATTCCAAAGGTGGCAACACTAGCCTTGACAAACGAATTCATCTTTCGTTCTTCATGCCATAGCATAGTTTAGACAAGTACTAGTTACTAGTAAAAAAAATTAACAAAACGAGAGAAGAAATCGGTTCCGATTGCTCACGCCAAAGCTCAACTTTTTTTTTTTTTTTTGCACACCAGTCAACTATGAGCAACCAACTTAACAACGAAACAGATTCTAAAAGAGTGAACTGGCAATCCAAACAAACAAAACAAGCACAACTTTTGGGAGACATGTTTCAAATCCCTCCCCCCACCGGAATCCCCGCAAACAATTGAGACATCAAACGCCGTCCCATCCGCCCGCGAACCAACCACCAAACCTATACTATCTATCAAAGAGAATTAAAATCATTTTTTCTTTAAAAGAAGGCATATATTCATAATAGCACAAATTCCGCGTGCTCCCAAGAACAAAAGGCGCGAGATTCAATGAGAGGCGCCGCCGCTCCCCCAACCCAAAATAAATAAATAAATAAATAAATTACGGATTCTCCCTCGTTCGAGCAATGCAAAGCGCCGGCGAAACCGAAGCACATACATCACACGCGGACGGAAGGTAAAGAATGTGAATGTTAGGTTTCCATTCCTCCTGGTTGATAGAGTTATTGAGTACAAGGGAGGAGAATATGCAGTTGGGATCAAGAATGTCACGATAAATGATAACTTCTTCCCTGGGCATTTCCCCGAACGACCCATAATGCCTGGTGTTCTCATGGTTGAGGTATGATTCCACTATATTGGCATCCATGTGCTGTGATCAAATTGTTTAGTATATATGGCCTCTGTTGTTTCCTGAGGTTTGATCATCTCTCATTGTGGTCTCTGTACATTATCTATAGAAATGCCAGTCCACACTGCACTACTTAGTTCTTCATTTAATTTTACTATGACCTCATTCTATCATATTTTTTTTTGCAGTCTGAGCATATTGATACTCAATTCATCCATTTTCAGGGTACCAATCTCATTTAACAAAATAAAAAAAAAAGTTGAATTTGATGAAAAAAGTAGTAGTACTTTCTCAAAGCCATTTTACTGCATTTTTCATCTCTGTCGAAAAGTACTATGAAGTAATAAGGAACTTGCGTCAATCGATTTGTTTAGTTTCTTGTCCTTTTCAAACTGATGAAAAGTTTTGATATCCAAGTATTCAGGCACCAGGTGGGTAATGGATAGTTGGTACCATGACCAATGAATTCATCTGGGACTTGTAGAACCGATAAGTTTTATGGTAAAGGTTTTGCAACAACTATGTTTTCATAATCCAAACTGAACCAATGGTGCAACTTAGAATCCATAAATAGATGAGGACATGGCTGGATGCTTGTTAAGTGCTTATTGTTCTATCATCAAGTAGACAAATATCAGAACTTCCCTAATGTGAGGCTACCTTTATGCACAGGCAATGGCCCAGGTTGGGGGTCTGGTGATGTTGCAGCCTGAAATTGGCGGATCTCGGGACAATTTCTTCTTTGCAGGAATTGATAAAGTGAGGTTCCGTAAGCCAGTAATTGCAGGGGATACCTTGATCATGAGAATGACTCTGACCAAGTATCAGAAAAGATTTGGTCTTGCCAAGATGGAAGGAAAAGCTTACGTTGGTGGTGACCTAGTGTGCGAGGGGGAGTTCCTCCTGGTTAGCGCAACCGAATAGTGCAAAGGGCACCTAGTATTGTGTGATTCTCTTGTAGAATCATTGATTAGAACGGCATGAGGTTCATTGCTTGAGAAGAGTTGAGTTTTGAACTGAACTTACGGCTTTGAGGCTATCTTTTCATTTTACCTGTTAGGTGAATTGAGTTCAAATGTCCAAGGCGCCATATGTTCCGTTCAGGCGCTTAATTCTACCTATCTGGCTGTGTGCTGTTGTAAACTTGTAATACATGATACAATCTCTTCCATAGGAATTTCATGAAATAAACAGTGCTTGTTCGGTTGTGCTTATATTGAATTTCTGGTGATATTTAACACTCATTCTACTCAAATACCAGCAACCAAATATCAAAATTTTCATGTAATCTTCTCATAGTATTCCCATGAATTTCCCAATCTTTTGTTCTATGAAGAATTGAAATGTCAAATGCATCACTGATGGTCTTTTTCCTATTCTTTTTGTACCCAGCAGCCTCTTTGACCTTTTCTGTTTTACAAAAGGCCTTTCTTTTGCCAACAAACAACCGTAGGAAAGGGAAAAAAAAAAGCTAAGGGTAAAGTACTCTCTAGTCATTGTAAACGTGCAAAGTCAACTTGAATTAGTCAACACAAATACACCATAATAACATCCATGGTTGTAGTTAAATTACAACTGAGCTTCAAGGAACCAAGTCATCTTGGTTGCCTAGTCAACTCTTCTGTTCACAAGAGATAAGTTGGCTGAATTCTGTTAATTAATAGACTCCAAATCACTAGATGTCCTGGGTTGTCTTGAGGCTGTCATCATAGCTTAGAAGATGGCTAATCTTGTGGCAATGAACATGAAAAGGAAAGAACATGATGAGGTGGCCAACAATGGATTGTCCATCTTTCTTGATCCTAAGAGGCTCAAATTACAGGTATGGCAATGGCAATTGGCAAATGCTGTCCACTCCTCTCTCTTCTGTACTAATTCATATACATAGGATTTTGTTTTTACGAGATCGTGTTAGAAGCCAGCAGAATTTGGGCTAAATCGTAGAAAAGCATGAGACCATCAACATGGCAAGATTCCATGGTTGATTCACTTTACTCACCTCATCAGTCTATATTCTGCTTGAATTTTTCAGAAACCTAAAACCATTATCAATTCACAGTGGCAACCAAGAATATAAACTGAGGCATTCAATTCAGTTCATGTTTTGAGGGCAATTGAAACATTTAATCCATGAGTTCTAATGTTTCATCTCTTCTTGCTGTCATCAGGATGGTGAGATTCCAAACACGATGGAGGAAGAGAAACCATCAGCAGGTGTTCAACCTGATCCTACTGTGCCAACCATGGCCTTATCATGGATGCTACCAACTCAGGGCCAAGAGACTATCCATGACACTATGAACACTGCATATGAGATGTCATCTTCAGAAACGCCGCCACTCAGAGCAGACCAAGCCGCCGCCGCGGCGCCGATGGACGTCGAGGTTCAGCTCCGGCACCGGCAGCCTCAGGCGCCGCCGTGTCAGTGGGGAGTGAAATATCAATTTATAAGTGTTTTCCTTTTATTTTTTTGGCTAATTGAAATGATTGGTTCCTACCATGCAGGTTTCTTCTGAGCTGTAAGAGGCTGCTGGAATTGGGGGGAGTAAAAATGACAAACTCCTACAAGTTGCTCTAAACTTGTTGATGTTAGCATGTGACTAGCATTGAGTGTTTCCAATATTCCAATCCATGTTGTCATATGCCACAATGTGCTGATCCAGACTAGCCTATGTCGGATCAATGTATGCTGATTTGATGGTTAAGAGTATGCCATGTGAAATTCATCTGCAGATTCTCTCTTCCAGATGAGTTTCGTGTATAGATTATTTTGTGAGAAATTACATAAAATATCCAAAGAAAACCATGTTTAGTGTAACGATGCTGTTGAACGGACAGAAGCCTGGAGAGCCCTAGTCGTCTACTGCCCTATAACCAGAACGTCATGTGTCCAATGATATTTCATCTCAAAACTCAAATTCATCTTCAGCATTCCCTGATTTAGTATCAGAAATTTGATGGATTAAACAAAGTGAACATAAAATTCTCAGACAGGGCAAATGAAATAAATGAAATAGACCACGGTCATCGCACAGCTCATTGTCTCAGAAGTGTCGATTGGTACAATTAGGGAGTATGCAACTCTAATCACTCCACACACTGTTAAGTAATAACATACAAGTATACAACAATGGTTTGCTGAGCACCTGTTCAGCTATGAATATTGTCCCCTCCAGGGACAACAAAAGTAAAAAAAAAAAAAAGAAGAAGAAAAAGAATCATGTATTTGAATTCTGGCTGTTAATTTAGTTCCTTGAGCTGGTTCCCATGATGAATGGCCATCAATTATAACTGACTATGACCTTTCTATAGCCGAGTAACTGTTGCAATCTCTGTTGAAGAATTATCTTGAATATATGTGGCGGCATGACGTCCCCCCTCTCTGTTTTAGTGCAAAAATAAGTGCCACAATATTTCTGAGCCATTAATCTCCAGAGACAAACTTCTTTTGTGTGTAGTATCTATCTTCGCTTGCCTTCTTTTTCAAGTTCCTTTTCTGTTTACAGAAAGAATACAGCAATAATGTAAAGTAGAGAAAACACTACTGATCAAGCAGACCAAAATACAAATTATTTTTATTCATAAAGTAAATCCCTGAGACAGAAAATGTACCTTGTAAGCTTCATGGTTATCAATTATTCTGGTAGCAACTGAAACTGTTGTTATAGGTTTGGTGCTTGTGATTGTTTGGAAGATACCCATGCTCTTTGGAACAGCGTATGAATCAATACCGACCTGCAGCATGGATTCGTTAAGTTCCAAGGAAAATTGGGCAACTCATTATGGTAATATTTCAATCAGTAACTAGATTCAGATTAAGTGCTTACCACAGAACTACCCTCGGTTACTGTCCCATGCACAACCAATGAAATGTTAAATGTGGTGATCTGCATCATTTGATAAGAGAAAATGTGAGGGCTTATTCAGTTGTCAAAAAGATGTCATGACACTGCATTGTGTTCACTACAATAGTTCTTTAAACCTATTCACGCAAACATAGCTAAACATATGTGAACATACCATATCCCTTGAAACCTCCCATGGGGCACCTATTATAACTTCATCAACATAGCGACATGCAAGTACACTGAGAGTACGCTCATGGAGGTGCATGATAGGACGATACCCTCTTCTATCCCTGGACATTTAATTTGCATAAGCATCTTATATGAACTTACAAAAGAGTCACATAACATGAATTGGTCGCAAATGTATTTTACGTTCGCTTATTATTAACTAGTTTCCGATACCAAATAAGTACCTGATTGCCTGGTCATCATGGACACCAACAAGAAGGAAGTCACCAAGTTGCCTAGCACTTCTGAGGATCTGCATTAAACAAAAACAATATATACTTAAACTCTGGAACATGTGAACCACACGGTGAATTATGGTAAAATTATTGGCAAATGATAACATGAACCACAAAAATTACCTCAACATGGCCGGCATGAAAAAGGTCAAAAGCACCATCTATATACACAACGCGAGCACCTGGCGAAGGAGCCTGAGTGCATATGAGCATATTGTTCAATAGAGTGACATACTGACATGTCATAGAAATATGTACAAAAATTACCAACTTTATACTGCCAACATTATCATTCATGACCAAGATTGAAACGTTACATATGGGTGTATTATCATTAATGTGTGTGATCAGTCAGATTAGCTCAGAGTTATGTTTTATCCATAACCGTGCTAAATAAAGAACACTCACATGGAACCATAAGAATCTTGAGTAACCTTAGCCCCAACACAAGTGAGAAAAATCAGAGTTCCTTAAAATTTCATACCTGTCCATTTGAAAACTGCATTATCCGGCGAGATGTTGGAAGAAAATTGGATAGCTGACTTTTCACTTTATCACATGTTGCTCCAGTGTTCTGATTTGCATCTGTGGTAGTTTCCATACTGCCAGCCTCTTTCTGCTTGAATGTCAGTAGTATCCTCCCTGGGTGGAAAAAGAATACAGTTCCCACATTAAGATCACAATAGACTGAGAATATATGACATTGATGGCCACCAAGAGAATACAATCCCCAAAAGAATAGTGTCGATACTGAACCATGTGGTCATCTTACCGACTATATCAGTGCTTGAGACACCTTCAGTGCGTTTGATTTGCTTGTAGCGTCCAACCTTCTTTGCCAACGCATAAGCATCCGTTCCATCAGGTAGAAGACAAGGATCATCTCCATGTATAATGTAATCAATGTTATATTTATTGAAGAGGGTATTCATAAATTCTTCTGTGATCTCATAGGGCGCGTTGGGAATGACCTCGTCCACCCACTTCAATCCACTAACAAGTGTCAACCTATACAGAAATAGCAAGTCAATGGAGAACCAGAATATTTTGCATCTACCTAAAGGAGAATTTGCGGTTAATATTAAAATATTAAAATAACCTAGGACTAGGTAGTTTATAATCTCTTGAGAGGACAATATCTTAAGTTGATCCCTTAAAAAATACAAGATGAAGGTTTAAGGGCATGCAAGATCATCAATAACATAGTAGAGTACTTCAGCAAAATGAATTCAGAATATTTTATAGCATGCATCACAATACTAGCAAAGAGCCAAGGAAACCTACATTTTAGAGTTAATGTACAATTGAATATTGTGTAATTCCATGACTGCCAATTCCAAGAGGTCTAGAACTCTAGCTTTTAAATGTTTTGGATATCAAATGATAAGATGGTGATTCTACAAGCTTTCCCAGTCAATTTTGCAATCCTATTGCTAACGTCAACAGCATAATTTTAAGGAGAAATTGATAGTGTATTGCACAAAACAAGAACTATTTTCTGCAGTACCTCTCTTCCATTGAAAGCACAGGTGGACCCTTGTTCGCCACGATCTCCTCATCACTAACAACTCCCACTACAAGTTGATCTCCCAACAACTTGGCCTGCCGTAATGCATTTGCATGGCCATAATGCATGAGGTCAAAGCATCCATCCATGTACACTCTCACAGGCCTTTTCCGTTCCTTCTTCTTTGGAAGTTGTGCTAGATATGGCCAAAAATATGGGGCAAAAGGAGCACCAATTCCTCCAAAGTAGCCTGTCGATAACCAAAGAATGGCAACAGTGACCATAACTCCTCCAATCCCAAACAGCTGGGAATAATATCCACTATTCCAGAGCCCTTGGTTGCTCTCAAACGCTAGCAAACCCATCATCATTTGACAAGCAGGTGTATTATCTTGGTACTATATCTGAAAAAACAGAGAATAAACAACCAAAATGAGATCCCACAGTTGACAGAATTGTGACACGAAAGGATAGTGATATACGCAGAGATGGAAATCGTGTCGTTGTCCAACCAATGAAGATTCATCCTAATTTCTTTATTATTTTATAAACAAAAGAAAGTGATTGGATAGAAGGAAAGTGCTTTTTTTTAAAACAATTTATTGCGAAAGGTTTGACAGATATTAGACGCATAAGCACAAGAAATAGCTAACATTTACTAACGTGGTTAGCTACCAAGTCAAGCTGGACAAATCCTAACCACCAGATATTTCATAAACCTACAGAGCGAGAAGAAAAATATGTTAGGAATACACAACAGACTCATGTTGCGTTTGCAGGAAGCCACATAACGACAGCCAATGCTAGCCAAACAATGCACGCTGATTGCATGAACCGTGTTCTACCTTTCCCCATCAGGTCATCTCATCACAACAACTTCAATATACAATACAAAAGCACGATGCGAAATGTTCCTTCTATATCACCAGGCATCACAAATCAAACAGAATAGCCACTGGAACATGTATTATTTTAAGCCAAGTAAAGGAAATCTGGCGACAAACGGAACCATGATCCACCATTCCAAAGGTGGCAACACTAGCCTTGACAAACGAATTCATCTTTCGTTCTTCATGCCATAGCATAGTTTAGACAAGTACTAGTTACTAGTAAAAAAAATTAACAAAACGAGAGAAGAAATCGGTTCCGATTGCTCACGCCAAAGCTCAACTTTTTTTTTTTTTTTTGCACAGCAGTCAACTATGAGCAACCAACTTAACAACGAAACAGATTCTAAAAGAGTGAACTGGCAATCCAAACAAACAAAACAAGCACAAATTTAGGGAGACATGTTTCAAATCCCTCCCCCCACCGGAATCCCCGCAAACAATTGAGACATCAAACGCCGTCCCATCCGCCCGCGAACCAACCACCAAACCTATACTATCTATCAAAGAGAATCAAAATCATTTTTTCTTTAAAAGAAGGCATATATTCATAATAGCACAAATTCCGCGTGCTCCCAAGAACAAAAGGCGCGAGATTCAATGAGAGGCGCCGCCGCTCCCCCAACCCAAAATAAATAAATAAATAAATAAATTACGGATTCTCCCTCGTTCGAGCAATGCAAAGCGCCGGCGAAACCGAAGCACATACATCACACGCGGACGGAAGGTAAAGATGGAGAGACGGACCGAGATCGGGGCGGGACGACGGCCCCGGCGAGATTCCCGTCGTCGTCGGCGGCGGCGGCGGCGGGCGCGCGCTTCTCCTCCTCTCCTCTCCGCGCGCGCGTGCGCTTGCTTCTCTCTTCTCTTCTCTTCTCTCTCCTCGTTTTCTCTTCTCTTCTCTCTCCTCGTTTTGGGGGGGAGCTCGGCTGGACTTCTCCACCAACCGCTTTCTCCGGGTCCCACACGGGATGCATTTTTTGCGATTCCGTCCCTCAACTTGTGAAAGGATGCCAGAAACAGATTCTACCTCGGTTTCCGTTAACGATGTGTTTTCGTGCGAAAGTTTTGTACGTGGAAGTTGCTTTAAAATATAAAATATATATGGTTTTTGAGTTTGTAATAGTTGAAACTTAATTAGTCATGTGCTAATGTCTTTTTTTTTCTGGTTTTCCATGGTTTTACTTCATATTCATTCATCTTCATGTGCTTGGTTTTAGTGATTGTAATTTTATGATTTGGTGTAACACTTTTATAAGTGAATTGTAGTTTAGGATACCTTTTTATTACCGATGTTTTACTTCGGATCATTGTTTGACTATTTTTTTTTACTTTGGGCTAGTAGTAGTTTTGATCACCATAAAACTGTTTATTCAGCAAATCAATAACCTCATGCAAGTTGGTTTCGGCACATCGGGCGAACTCCCCGATCTATGCGCATGCCATATGTTTTCCAAATAGAAACTACACATAGCTATAGAAGAAAGGTAAGATGGTCTAAACTACAATAAATGTAAAGTTAGCTAGTCCAAAGTAAAACAGATTTGGAAAAGTATGGTTCAAAGTGAAATGTCACTGGCCAAGCTGCAATTCACACTACTTTTGTTACGCGATACTTCGACTCTTTTAACTCATCGACTTGGAAGGACAGTGGAATTCAACTTTAGAGTGACTGTAGTGGACTAGTGGTAATACTGGTATGAGCTCACATATAGCCAGCTACATAAACTCAACAGAAGATGAGATTAATGCAAGATTGAGCAACATATTTGGAGTTGAGATGTACATGTGAGGTTAACGGAGAACAATATGATTCTAGCTCGATAATGAACTAAAAACACAAGGAAAGAGAAAACTACTATATAGGGATGGGATGTCATGAATATTAATCTTGCATGAAATTCGGATGGAACAATTTGCCTTTGAACATTGTTCGCTTTATTCCAATCAAAACACACCAACACTTTCGAATCATCAAGTCTTTATTTGATTCCTTTTTTAATACCTTCCTTACTAGTTACTAATATATTTAGCAAATGGGGACTAAAGCCCTATAAGCTTATGGTGGAGATTCGTGGTTTACGTATCGTGAAGCTTCCTCTCTATAAACATCTAGTCCTAACAAAATATTTTCGGAAACGTTTAATTCTTTCGTACGAATAAATGTCTCTGAGACGAAGCAAAAATTATGGAAAGATTTGAGCTATAACTGATATCGATTTAACAAGTCTCGTAGAACTCTACTACCACAACACCAAAAGAAAAGACTTCCAACCAAAACGAGCCAGTAGTATTTAAACTAGAGTAGGCTAGTTATTAGAGATAACAACAAATTACAGGGGTCTAGATGCAAAAAAAAAGAAAAAACAAATCCGCAACGGGACGAAATTTTACAGGAGAGACGAAGCGATATTTGCGAGGGGCGCGTAGCATGCGAGGGCCCACTGCCAGTCTGCACGTCGCGTTGGCCCTCATGCCACTGCCGCGTGGGCCCCGCTGCAGCGGCCGACACGAGGGCGTGTGGGCCCCACAACCCCGATGCTTTGACCGTGATAAATAAATAAATATAAATAAATAATCTCTCCTCTCCGGAGATGGAAATTGTTGTTAGATGATAAAACATGATTAATACTTTGTGCGTGACTTGTCTTTTTAATTTTTTTCATAATTTTTTCAAATAAGACGGACGGTCAAACATTAGGCACGAAAACCAGAGTTTGTCTTTTTTTGGGACGGAGGGAGTATACGTGTACGTGAAGGGCTGTTCTGTGACTTATACTAGTACTTGTCAATTTGTCATGAATTCTGGAACGGTATAATTCAATTCGTAGAAAAAAATAAAACGTGCCTGATACAGCTGGTTGTTGTGTTTGTTTACACTGGTGAAAATTTAATAATTAGTTGATTTTAGTGGGTACGAAGTAGCTGAATTGAACCTTAGATCCTCATCGATTGTACTAAAAGAATAAGTAATGCAAAAAAAAAATAAAACTTAATTTTTACAGTTGATTTTAAAATATTTTCAACATAGTGTTTTTATTTTTATTACATTATAAGTTGCCAAAAACACGTAAATAAAAGTTGTATACGTAAACTATTTTTTTCACTAGTAAGCTGTTACGGCATTAGGACAACATAAGACTCTTAGATTATTTTTAGCAGCGCATAGAGTGGCAGTTAATAGCTACCCTATCCACAATATTTTGGTGGTGTTTGAAGATGAAGATTAAGTGTTTTACGTAAAATAAAGTGGTATTAACATATAATTAATTAGGTTTTTAATTATTACAAACTTGAAAGATATATTTATCTGATATTTTAGAGCAACTTCCATATAGAAAGTTTTTGCATGAAATACATCGTTAAGCAGTTTGAAATACATACCACGAATATCCAAATTTTCTTCCAACTTTTGTTGGAGAAAAGAACGGGGCCTTTGGTTCGATGCGCTACATCCGATGTCCAGATTCGTAATATTATGATATATCCGATTCAACCAAAATCTTTTATATTTTAAGACAACTAGCATGGTGGCCCGCGCAGATTGCGCGGCTAGCATCATTAAATTTTCTCTCATATAATAGCATATATGTTTTCTCATTATATTACTCAAATATATTAAAATGACAACATAATTTTAAATTTTGCAATAACTTTACAAAACTACTAATGTGTAATATTTATATTGTATTTTATATACGTGTTAGTTATTAATTATTTTTAATATCAAATTTTAGTTATTTGTAAATTATATATATTCCTATAAAAAAATAAAACGTGCCTGATACAGCTGGTTGTTGTGTTTGTTTACACTGGTGAAAATTTAATAATTAGTTGATTTTAGTGGGTACGAAGTAGCTGAATTGAACCTTAGATGCTTATCGATTGTACTCCCTCCATCCACAAAAGTTACACCTATTTCACATTTAAGTTTTTCTAAATAAGTTGTTTCTATTTGTAGTCTTTATACATTCAAGACTTAAATAAAGAGATAAATTAAATGTTTAATTAGAACTAAGAAGTCATCTAAATGCTTATTGGTTGCATGCTTGTATTCACTCCTTGATTTTGTAACATCCAAGACGATTTAATTTCTCCTTGATCTTGATGACAAAAGTAATATGTGTAACTTTTGTGGATAGAATACTAAAAGAATAAGTCAAAGAGAAACAAACTTAATTTTTACAGTTGGTTTTTAAATATTTTCAGCAGTGTTTTTATTTTTATTAGCTTATAAGTTGCCAAGAACACATAAATAAAAGTTGTATACGTAAACTATTTTTTTCACTAGTAAGCTGTTATGGCATTTGGACAACATAAGACCCTTAGATTATTTTTAGCAGCGCATAGAGTGGCAGTTGATAGATACCCTATCCACAATATTTTGGTAGTGTTTGAAGATGAAAATTAAGTGTTTTACGTAAAATAAAATGGTATTAACATATGATTAATTGGGTTTTTAATTATTGCAAACTTGACAAATATATTTATCTGATATTTTAGAGTAACTTCCATATAGAAAATTTTCACATAAAACACATCGTTAAGCAGTTTGAAATGCATACCACGAATATCCAAATTTTCTTCCAACTTTTATTGGAGAAAAGTACGGGGCCTTTGGTTCGATGCGCTACATCCGATGTCCAGATTCGTAATATTATGATATATCTGATTCAACCAAAATCTTTTATATTTTAAGATAAAGGGGTAATAACTATCTTGAAAACAAAAAAAATTGATATGCTTCTCCTGAACTTATTTAACACGTAATATAACTTTTTTTTAGAACAAATTTATATAATCCGGTAAGTTTATGATAATACTTTTGAAGACAAATTTGGCACACTTTTTCTTCGAGAAAAAACTAATTTAAGAAATTATATGCGGTCAAAGATTTTATCGAATCATCATATCTTAAATGTCAGTATTACTTCCTCCATGACAGAATATAATGATTTTTAGTGTTGGACACATATTAAGAAAGTAGGTGGAATTTTTTTTTAGAATTACACAGTACAACGCAGACACTCACAACGCACGCGCACTCACCCCTATGAGCATCTTCGAAGACTGGGCCGGCAAATTCTAGAGAGATTGACGAAGTCACCACAGGCGCCTCGCTGTCGACGGGTACGTCACCTACTACTGAAAGCACAACGCCGTTAAATCCTGGAAAATTTGCTCCCAAGGGAAGTCGAACCCAGAACCTCAGGTGCTACTGAGGCTCTTGTAACCACTAGGCTACAGGCCCTTTCGCAGAAAGTATGTGGAATTAAATGAGAGAATGTTGTGATTGATTGAGAAGTGGAGGTAGGTGAGAAAATTGAATGATGGAAGATTATAATTAGTTGAGAAGAGAATGTTGGTGAAGAAGTTGTATATTCTGGGACAAACCTGTAAGGTTGTTACTCCCTCCATCCACAAAAGTTACACATATTACTTTTGTCATCAAGGTCAAGGAGAAATTAAATCGTCTTGGATGTTACAAAATCAAGAAGTGAATGTAAGCATGCAACCAATGAGCATTTAGATGACTTCTTGGTTCTAATCAAACATTTAATTTATCTCTTTATTTAAGTCTTGAATGCACAAAAACTACAAATAGAAACAACTTATTTAGAAAAACTCAAATGTGAAATATGTGTAACTTTTATGGATGGAGGGAGTATTATATTTTGGGATGGAACGAGTACTAAATATTTCCAACCGAATGGATTAATTATCTTATATCTTCATCTGATCAAAACCAGGCCTCGGTACGTGCCCTTATTAGCCAAATTTTGCTTGGAATCGCACTCACATGTGGGAGAAAGTGTCCAAGGATTCTCACAGATGACTTGATGGTGAAGTGAACAGTGCTACCAACCAAAGCCATGGTGTTTTTTTTTAAAAAAAAAGAAAAACAAACAAACAAAACCATGGTGGTGCAGATGGCATGATCATCTTTTCCAATACTCTCCCAACACCCTTTCCTTTTCGAAAGGCTTTCGTTTAGTTTATTAGCGTGCTTATTTGTTGTTCAGTTCTGTCCTCTCTCCATCTTAGAATATGTTTATTTTTTTCCCTTATCGTTTATTTTAAAATAATTATTACATCGATGATATGTAAAAGTATAAAATAAATATGTTGGCTGTAGTTTCTTTAAGTAAAGACCGGATTTACATGCTTGTGGCTGAGGGTTCAAGCGGCTATCCGTGAAAACCCACTTATAGACTAAACTAACCCACAAACTCGTTTATTTTGACATATAAGTTGGTTCGCGGGTGACGCACTAGCATCATTTTGTGGCTGTGACAACCCAAAACAAATCATGCGTGATGAAACCACACGCTAACCAGCCCCATTCTGGATTATCAACTGGATTTTTCGGGCCAAGCATTTATAAAATCTTTCTTATCAGTGTTGCCTGGATAGCCTTTTCTAATATATTTGTCGGTTTTAAATTTATTATATTCCACATCTATATAAAACGCACTTGAGAAGGCAAAGACAGATCTAGGCTCTCCCTTTTAAAGCCTTTTTTTTTTTTGCCCTGCATCATGAAAATAAAGAACATATGACCAAAAGTGAAAAAAAAAGAGGTTCTAGTGTGAAACTTTCATACTTCTATTTATTGCGGTTGAAAAGCAAGTTAAATGATAAAAAGTGAAAAAAAACGCAAACTAATTCAAAGTTTTAATCTGGGATTTATATTTAAAATCAGGGCAGCTCATCAGCCAATATTGCTATTTGCGACGGCTTGGATACCCGACACTGTACGGCACAAACTATAAATTGTGACCAAAATCGTGTAATTTGCTGTTATTCCATTATTTTTAATTCCGAATTTCAGTTATTTCTTAATTTGATTTCTATATGGATTCTAGTCTCCTCTTCTAATATTCCTTATTTTTTAATTCCGATTTTCAGCTATTTCTAAATTGTATTTCTATATGGACTCTGTTTTTTCTTTTTCTCCGATTAATGTGAGAATTTCTAGACCATGAGAGCGAACATGGATGCTCATTTTTCTATTCCTTTAATAATATAATAACTAGCTCTCGATGACTTGGCTCCTCGCAGGCTCCGGCTTCGTAGGCTGTGTGGGTTGTGTTAGCTCTGAGATTCGATGATCTATGCCCTCCCCGAGGGGTCCCTTTTATATCGCAGGTCTGGAGCTCTCCGAGTAGGACTCGAACATACCAGACCCAATACGATACGTAGGTAACCCAGTTCTATCCGAGAAGGACTCTTCCCGTCTATTGATTTCGTGAAAGGTTTCCTTAGATCATAAAGGCAATATCCGCGTACGCGTGGGTATGCCATGTCGATACGTAACGTATATTGAAGGGTAGGGGGTATGCTTGACCCGTAACCCTGACAATACTCTACTTCTAATATTCCTTATTTTTAATTCCGAATTTCAGTTATTTCCTAATTGTATTTCTATATGGACTCTAGTCTCATCTTCTAATATTTCTTATTTTTTAATTCCGAATTTAAAATATTTCTAAATTGTATTTCTACATGGACTCTAGTCTCCTCTTCTAATATTCCTTATTTTTTAATTCCGAATTTAAAATATTTCTAAATTGTATTTCTATATAGACTCTAGTCTCCTCTTCTAATATTTCTTTTTTTTTAATTCTGAATTTCAGCTATTTCTAAATTGTATTTCTATATGAACTCTGCTTTTTCTTTTTCTCCGATTAATGTGAGATTTTCTAGGTCATGAGAGCGAACATGGAGGCTCATTTTTTTTCCGAATTTAGTTAGTTTTTAATTCCTATATGGACTCTATACTGTACTTCTAATATTTCTTATTTTTTAATTCCGAATTTCTATTTTTTTTCTTAATTGTATTTCTATATGGACTCTATACTCTACTTCTAATATTCCTTATTTTTAATTCAGAATTTCTATTATTTCCTAATTGTTTTTCTATATGGACTCTATACTCTACTTTTAATATTCCTTATTTTTAATTCCGAATTTCTATTATTTCCTAATTGTATTTCTATATGGACTCTATGCTCCTCTTCTAATATTCCTTATTTTTTAATTCCAAATTTCAACTATTTCTAAAGTGTATTTCTATATGGACTCTAGTCTCCTCTTCTAATATTCCATATTTTTTAATATGGACTCTGTTTTTTCTTTTTCTCCGATTAATGTGAGAATTTCTAGGCCATGAGAACGAACGTGGAGGCTCCTTTTTCTATTCCTTTAATTATATAATAGATAGATAGATAGATAGATGGGGTAATAACTATCTTGAAAACAAAAAAAAAATTGATATGCTTCTCCCGAACTTATTTAACACGTAATATAACTTTTTTTAGAACAAATTTATATAATCTGGTAAGTTTATGATTATACTTTTGAAGACAAATTTGGCACACTTTTTCTTTGAGAAAAAACTAATTTGAGAAAATATATGCGGTCAAAGATTTTATCGAATAATCATATCTTAAATGTCAGTATTACTTCCTCCATCACAGAATATAATGATTTTTAGTGTTGGACACATATATTAAGAAAGTAGGTGAAATTAAATGACAGAATGTTGTGATTGATTGAGAAGTGGAGGTAGGTGAGAAAATTGAATGATGGAAGGTTATAATTGGTTAAGAAGAGAATGTTGGTGGAGAAGTTGTATATTCTGGGACAAACCTGTAAGGTTATTAGTTACTCCCTCCATCCACAAAAGTTACACATATTACTTTTGTCATCAAGACCAAGGAGAAATTAAATCGTCTTGGATGTTACAAAATCAAGGAGTGAATGCAAGCATGCAACCAATGAGCATTTAGATGACTTCTTGGTTCTAATCAAACATTTAATTTATCTCTTTATTTAAGTCTTGAATGCATAAAGACTACAAATAGGAACAACTTATTTAGAAAAACTCAAATGTGAAATAGGTGTAACTTTTGTGAATGGAGGGAGTATTATATTTTGGGATGGAATAAGTACTAAATATTTCCAACCGAATGGATTAATTATCTTATATTTTCATCTGATCAAAACCAGGCCTCGGTACGTGCCCTTATTAGCCAAATTTTGCTTGGAATCGCACTCACATGTGGGAGAAAGTGTCCAAGGATTCTCACAGATGACTTGATGGTGAAGTGAACAGTGCTACCAACCAAAGCCATGGTGTTTTTTTTTAAAAAAAAAGAAAAACAAACAAACAAAACCATGGTGGTGCAGATGGCATGATCATCTTTTCCAATACTCTCCCAACACCCTTTCCTTTTCGAAAGGCTTTCGTTTAGTTTATTAGCGTGCTTATTTGTTGTTCAGTTCTGTCCTCTCTCCATCTTAGAATATGTTTATTTTTTTCCCTTATCGTTTATTTTAAAATAATTATTACATCGATGATATGTAAAAGTATAAAATAAATATGTTGGCTGTAGTTTCTTTAAGTAAAGACCGGATTTACATGCTTGTGGCTGAGGGTTCAAGCGGCTATCCGTGAAAACCCACTTATAGACTAAACTAACCCACAAACTCGTTTATTTTGACATATAAGTTGGTTCGCGGGTGACGCACTAGCATCATTTTGTGGCTGTGACAACCCAAAACAAATCATGCGTGATGAAACCACACGCTAACCAGCCCCATTCTGGATTATCAACTGGATTTTTCGGGCCAAGCATTTATAAAATCTTTCTTATCAGTGTTGCCTGGATAGCCTTTTCTAATATATTTGTCGGTTTTAAATTTATTATATTCCACATCTATATAAAACGCACTTGAGAAGGCAAAGACAGATCTAGGCTCTCCCTTTTAAAGCCTTTTTTTTTTGGCCCTGCATCATGAAAATAAAGAACATATGACCAAAAATGAAAAAAAAAAAAGGTTCTAGTGTGAAACTTTCATACTTCTATTTATTGCGGTTGAAAAGCAAGTTAAATGATAAAAAGTGAAAAAGAAAACGCAAACTAATTCAAAGTTTTAATCTGGGATTTATATTTAAAATCAGGGCAGCTCATCAGCCAATATTGCTATTTGCGACGGCTTGGATACCCGACACTGTACGGCACAAACTATAAATTGTGACAAAAATCGTGTAATTTGCTGTTATTCCATTCACATCAGGTCGCGTTCGAGAGCGACACGAAACATTACAAACGGATACCCACGTGCTGCACACGAGACACTGCGAGTTAGCAGCGTCTTAGCGAATAAATAAAGCAATGATGGGACCCCCCAAATTGAAACGAAAATTCGCGATGACACGCATCCAATTCCAGACTCCACCAATACAAATCTTGATCGAACTCCTCTTTTGCAGGTGAAATATTTTACTCTGGTGACTAATACCAACAATTTTTCCACACACTAAACCAGTAAATCAATGGAAAGAATGCTCAGGGGCTTTCTTCTCCGCCACACCATCGACCTGAATTCATGGATTGAGACCAGCATGAGTAATTTGGAGACTATAACATGTCATTGTGTAGCAAAGACATGAACAAGGTGGCAAAAAAGGAATAAGGTAGGTAGTTAGCACTGTAGCTCTCACCTGCATTGAAGTAGAAGCATCTTCACTTGGTGGTGCTTCTGCTTTCTCCTGAGCTTTGCTTTCGGCTTCCTTCTTTGCCCTAGATTTTGCCTTGGCATATGTTGATAGGATGGCCGTAGGCAGCTTAACTGAAGCAGTCGTGGTTTGTTGGGTTGTCGGCTTTGGGTAATCAAAGAGCGATGGTTTAGTGTTTGACAGGAACTCAAACTTCGGCACTTTCAAGTCAGAGTTGAGGCCAATAAAAGCCGTCGGAGAGAAGGCCAGGCTGATGAAATATGTCAGCGGGTACCAATACCAGAACTGGGTGAAGACAGCAAGGCCAACAACAGCAGTCAGCTTGTCATGCTTTGACCTAGACTGAAGCCTGATGGTAACGTTCCTACCACCAGCATCAAGGATACCAGTAGCCATTATGGCACCCATTTTGCTCATGGTGTCCTCATGCTTGTCGAGAATGATCTTTTCCAACTGACGCCTGAATGTTCCAACACGAGAGTCATATGATTCATTAGTTTGGATCATGACCATTGCCATTGCAATGAGAGCACCTTGCCGCACGAAGTCAACAACATCAGATGTAAGAGGCTCCAACAAGGAGATGGCATCACTTAATCCTGTTCCTGCACAGGATATTCCAACAGCTAAAGCGGCACCATAACGGACATGCGGATTATATGATTCAGAGAGCAGAGACACAATTCTTGGAGTCTGCATTGAAAATAATTCTAGGCAAGTCAGGCTCAAATTAAGTGACTCAAATCAAACAAGAATCTTGACAATAAAAAGAATCGATAAGGTAAAGCTAACCTGCTCAGGCTCATTGTACAGGACAAAACCAAGAGCCAATACTGCAGTCCTCCGGACATCGTCGCTCACATCCGACACCGCAAAATGAAGAAGCTGGTGGATAGCTTTGTTATTTGCAGTTCCCCTGTACGCTAGAGCCAATGCGTACATACCACCATAACGGAGTATGGGATCTTGATCTCTAGTCATTTGTTCAATCAAGGTGTCAGCTTCCTCTTCCCTGCCATAAACTGTCAATGCAATTCCAAGTGACAAGCCCCTGGAGAAAAGAGGAGTCAGTGTATCAGAACATGAACATATTTACCATCTTGAGAAACAAATTCCTAGTACTAGATTACAGTGGGAACTTGCTTGCCAAGAGTTTAAAAAATAGTTACCGAATAATTTTCTCATGCTGTGTATCATGTGCATAGGCAAGCATCTCTCCAGCCTTCTCACTGGCTGTTCCAGCCATAAGCAAGCCCATGCCAATGCCAGCAGCCTCACCAGCCACAGCACTGTCAGTGTAAAGAATATTCTTTACATCCTCAAATATTTCCTCGTCGGCTGTGCCTAAAGCTGCAAGTCCAAGTCCCAGACAAGCACCATGCTGAACGACCTGTACAATAATATTTGAAAGTTTAGAATATTTTTTCATGACAGTGATAGGGACTGTCTAAACAAAATAAGAGACCATGACCCTGAAAAAATACCTCAGAACTAGTGTTGCGAAGGCTCTCACGAAGAAATTGTTTGATTCCTTCACCATGGTTTGCATGGATCAGACCCAGAGCATAAAGGGCACCACCTTCAGAATATGGACTACCACCACTTGCAGCACCACTCTGAGGAAGGTATGGGGCCATTAAAGCTCTGCCTTGTGTGAGATGGCCTCTATGAATGACACCTAATCCAGCAGTTGCACTGAACTTAGCCCAGTTGGTTGCCCTACTTAGCCATTCCTGTAACAGATGGTTATATGCAAATGAAGATCAGAAAGGGAGAAAAATGCATGAGCATAGAACTGCATTAACAAATAGGTAAACTATGAAATGTACCAAGTTTTCTCTTAGGAAGGTATCAACTGTTGTTCCTGCATGCATGATTGCATTGGAACATATAGTTGCACTATGACAAACACTATTCCTCATTTCCAGAGCTTGTTTTATAGTCTTCAAAATCAGAAGATCAGACCTGTCAAATCAATTACCAAAATCAACATAAGATTCAAAACTTAAATGCATGACCAGCTGCAATAATTTTGTCAGATATTATCACATTACTTCCTCCGTGCCAAAGTGTAAAGCATTTTTGAGGTTGGCACGGATATTAAGAAAGTAGGTGGGAATGATTGGAGAAAATGTGTGATTGGTTGAGAGGAGGTAGTTGGAGAAATAACTTTATTTTGAGACAAGGTACTGTTCTAGAAATAGCTATATTTTGGGACAGAGGTAGTACCTATTATGACTGTATAAAAACTGCAATGTCAACTGAATAGACGTCTCCCCTGACAGTATCCCCTTAATTTTGGTCAGCCTATCAGCGTGCGCTACTTCATTTGGATCTACAGTGTGCGCATTTCCATTTGGTGTGATAGCATTATCCGTCATTTGGGCATCTCCAGATGGTTCTGTAGCAGCAGTTTGATCGCTAGGTAAAGTCTGGGCAGAAGTCTGCAAACTCAGCGTGTCAAGGTGATTTTTCACATTCAGGAGGAAGGCCTGGTTTTCATTTTCAACAAGATCAAAAGCAATTTGGAATGCAAGGAGAGCATCATCCTGTAGAGCAAAAGCACATGTTAGGACAAATAAACACACTAAGCAGCAGTTAAACAACTAAAAAAAACACAAGATATTTCCAGCATACCTTGCTTCCAGAAAGCAGCTTGCCCAAGATGTTTCCAACAGTTTCAGGCTCACCCAAGAACATAAGACACTGGCAAATGCTTAAGTAATCCGGATTTGGCAGTGTCTGGTATATTTTTACAAGACATCGGAGAATCTGAATAGATCAAACATAAGTTCTTGGTCATTTTATGGCATTCCAAAATTTATGAAGAATGCTGTATATACCAATAAGAAATCTAAGAGACAGACTTTACAATTGAAATCTGCCATGATGTAATCTTACCTCACAGCGATATTCACGGTGACTAACATATTGATGAGATAGAATGATGGAATAAGAAAGAGATCCATTAAGATTATCGGATCGAGATATCGCTTCCTCTAGCTTATCAAGTCTCTTGCATTCAAGAGACATACCCATGGCCTGTTGATATTTTCCATCAAGTATACACCTGAAACAGTTTCCGTATCAATGAGATGAGAACTGCATTTAATTACAGATGAGCTACTAGGAGATATAAGAGGATTCTATCATACTTATCCAGCATTCTCTCTACAATTGCCTCCAATCTTGGGTCCATTTTTTCATCCCCTTCACCTGCTGCTTTCAAGGACTTCGATCGGATGCTGGCATATTCATCTAAAGCTTTTGCTGAAGAAAGGAACAAACAAATTTTAAAACTATGTCAATATTGTTTCTTTGGAACATGAAAATAAGAAGATTGCAATGAATTTAGTCAATTCCTCACCTAAAAGTGTTTGAGCATAGTCTGAACCCTCGGAGGGATCAAATAGTGGTCCAGCACCGAGTGCGTAAGACAGAGAATCATCTAATTCACCAAGGTAGTAAAACACCTTGGAAACAACCAATGCTGCCAACTGCCTCTGGTCGAATTCCTCATCTTCATATAAGCTCTCACTGTAACAAGTATATAACATTATAAAATAAGTAACCAGAAACACTTCATGCTTAATAGAGAAGTCCTTGAAAATATTAAGTTCTACCAAGTTATTAAGTGACAATGAATAAAGAACATAATTTCCAGAAACTAAAATACCAAATTGCAACTGCCAAAACATTTAATGGACATGCCTCTTCCAATGTATCTAGCTCCCATTAAATCCCATGAACAAATCATAAACAAGAAACGAGACGACACATTTCTTAGCTCAATGTTTTTACTTGACAGGACAAGCGCTAAAGATCAAACAAAATGTTCCTGCGTATAGTCTTGCAATTCAGACACTTAAAAGTCAAGGATTATGCATATTCCTCAAACCAACCATAATAAACAGAAAAAAAGAAGTCTCAACCTAGGCTCCACCTGCTCGTTTTCAGATTAAAATTATGCTTCATTAGAACCCTTCAAACAAAAGCCTTGGCAATCCGAGCCTAAACGCAAATTATTTTTAAAAAATTAATATATTTTCTCGACCACAGCAACTCCTCGAAGAATAATACATGAATGAACCACAACAGTCAGGGAAGTTTGAGTTATCTATAATCCATACACAAAAAGAAGGAATGAGACAGGGAGGACTGACATGTGAGCCCCACATGGCAGTGGGTCCACATTTCTTTTTGTGTGAATGACTAATGGGTCCCACGCATAAATTTTAATTCTAACGCCACGTAAGTGCCACGTCAACGCCACATGGAACGAAGACTCGGTCAATATCGCCACGTAGACGCCACGTCAGCAAAACTGCCCTCCAAACCGCTGAGGGAGTCAAATTGCACCGGTTTTAACAGTTTAGGGTCAAGATATCTGGTTTTGCAGTTCAGGGTCATGAATTAGATTCGGGTTACTTTTAAGGGAGTCAAAGTGAACTTATTCCTTTAGGCGCTCTTTGTTTAGACTTATAAGCCAATTTATAAGTCGAAAAGTCTAAAGCCAACGTGGAGGATTACTAGGACGGGATTCAGGGCTATCACCACCTGCCGCCTACATCTGACAAATCTATGGGATACACAACAAACAAATATAATCTCTAACCTAGGCACCACGTCTAAATTATTAATTACTACTCTAATAATTGCGTAGAAACTTCCTTCTTTATTCAGAGTCCTAGTCCTATAGCACTTAGTACAAAATACTAAATAATGAACCCACAAAGATGGAAATCTATCTTATTCAGACTAAGTAATTAAATAATGGATATCATGTTTTATTTCATTATATGCAGGTATTCACGGTCAAATATTATGATTTAAGGACCGTCAAGATTACTCCGTTTTCAGCCCCGGTTGGACGACCATAACAGGTTGTTGTAAAGAACTCGGCAACCCGGAGTGGTCTTTCGAAGTACCAGGAGGACACTATTAGGGGGTATTGGTCACACGATCGTGTACTAGCATATGTAAATTAGGAATTGAGTGCATACTAGAAGTATATGAATTAATTGTTTTCTATTTCTTCTCCCACTTAATTATAAAATTAATTATCATGAATGATTTGAATGGGAAAAACGATAACCTGTCATGATAATTAGAGGAAAGGGCAGAGCCAATTTCATTTGTCATGATAATGGCATTTTAATTAAAAATCCTCATTTCGTTATTTGTGCGTGCAACATGCGTGAGAGGCGCGCACGGAGTCCAGGCATGAAATGGCAACGTGTGGTTCATCGGACGACCAGAAAATTTGGCTGAGATAAATTTTTTCAGCCGGCTGTTATCTAGTCCCTTGTTGATAAATTTTCCTTCGGAAATTTAACAAATGTAATTATAATACAATCATAATATAATTATTTTATAACTTGCACGTAACTACAACTTGTATGTAACTTTTTAAAAATCTCTTTGCAACATGCTATTTTCATAAAAAGAGATCATGGGACTCCAGGTAAAAAAAAAAGTCATGGGACCGAATCCTCTCTCATGTGCATGTGCTGTGATTTTTTTTCTTCCTCACTTGTAAAAATTTTAAAACAAATCTAACTACTGTGATTGGTACGCGGGGAGCATGTCCGATAATATTTGAATGCAGGATGCGAGGCGATAAACAAGATAAACAAAAACAACTATTTTTCGTGTTTAAATTAAATTAAACAAGAGATAAATACATGATGATTAAGAGGATAAGCTAAGGATGTTGGAGCCATTCAGAACACGGGCACCACCAAGTGTATGAACGCGGCGAGGATGGCAGCCATGACGCCGGCGACCCTAACTGTTGCCGCCATGGCAACACCGTTGGCGGTGGGCGCAATCTCGATGATGAAGCGGCATGACCCGGCAGAGGGGTCGACAGTGGTGGTGGTGGCGATGCCCTTGAAGTCGCAGGCACGGTCGTCTTGGTCGTTCACCTGGTAGTAGCTGTTGAATGCGTACGACACGTTCCCCTTGGCGTCGAGGCCGCCGCACGACGTCTTGTACCCGAGGCTTGTGCAGTCAGCGAGCCCGCACGCGTAGCTCACGCCGTCGCCGACCTTCTGGTCGGAGAGGCTCGCCGACGGCTTCATCACGCACCACCGCCGCTGCAGGTACTTCACGCCCTTCGCCGGCGTCAGCGTGCTACCATTGCCGTTGCCATTGCTGCCGCCGCGGAGGCTGAGAGGGTACTTGGGCTGGCCGTCGTAGTAGAAGACGCCCCAGTGGCGCTCGAAGTTGCCCGGCTCGATGCTCTTCTGGTCCTCGTCGATGAGGCTGAAAAGGTAGGCGTCAACGGGGCCAGGCCGGAGCGGCGTGCCCTGGCCGGAGGCGATGTGGGTGAGGAACCCCTGGTTGAACTGCCGCGCGTACTGCGGGTTCGCATTGGCGTCGCCGTCGGTCGGCCACCCGACCTCGCCGATGATGATGGACACGTTCGGGTACCCGTTCCGCCGCAGCGCCGCCACCAGCGTGTCGTGGTTGGCGTCGAACGTGTTCTGGTACGTCACGCCACCATCCACCACCGGCGCCGACGAGCCCTGGATCGAAGTCGGAAACGGTATCATCATTCTATTAGTTCTACAGAAACTATGTCAATTTTCTATTAGTTCTTGATAACGATAAGAATAATTACTGTATTTATGGATTTGGTCGGAAACGGTATCAGAGCTTTCTATTAATTCTACAGAAACTATATCAATTTTCTATTAGTTCTTGAAAACGATAAGAATAATTACTATATCTATGAATTTAACTATTTAGTATCGACTTCAAATCGATGCTGAAAAAGAAAAATATATTTTAGAAATGCTAACATCAGTACGGTCGAAAAAATTCCATACTGTTTTGACCCCTACCTGAAAGAAGGCGTAGTCGAGCGGGAAGTTGGGGTCCTTGTAGAGGCTGATGAACGGGTACACGTTGGCGACAAACGGCGCGCCGGTGTCGGCGAGGAACTGGACGATGGTGAGCATGAGGCCGTGGATGTCGGCGCGGAAGTCGCCGTCGGAGGGCTTCCCCGTCGGCGACTGGTACACGTCGGCGTTGAGCGGCACCGTCACCTTCACCTTGTCGGCGAGCCCGGCCTTCTTCAGCGCTGCCTGCACGCTCTGCATCGCCGGGAACGTCGTGTTCAGGTACGTCCCGTTGAACGTCTCCAGGAACGGCTCGTTCCCGACGGCTACGTACCTGCCAACCACAATCCGTCAGGAAAATAAAAAGCTTCAGTTTCCATCGAGTAAATTCTATACGTACTTAAAATTCTACTCTTACGAACAAGATCTCAAGCGTTGGATTTAATTAGCTGGTAGCTACAAAAATTCAATTTTTTTTAGATTCTAGTAACGCTTTCCGTATTGCTAAAAATATGTCGCCACAAATTATAATGGATTTCAGCCGGTTCTTTCAACCGTCAGATGTGGATGCAGAAATCAGGGCATGTGTACGCATATCCCTCCGATTCTCTTCTCCTCTGATTTATTATGTTATTTTTACGTTATTTGCTAATTAGGATTACTAATTAATCTTAAAAATACTATATATGTTTCATCACAAATTTGTTATTTTGGGACTTACTTGAACTTACATATGTAATTTTGAGACTTACATATGAAATACATTAAAATTACATATGTAATTTTGGGGACTTACAATGTAAATAAATGCTGAATATTTTTTTCATGAAAAATATGGCGGCATATATCTAGATACTCCCAAAGCTTTTTACTAGTATCATCTTCATTTTCATCAAACAAAAAAAAACATTATTACAGCAGAATATTTTCAGAGAATTTCTTTGAAGGTAATGGATAGAATCCGGTTTCTATATCTATTCATGGATATACACAGTTAAATTTTCAGAGAACTAAAAAGATATTTTAAGATGAAAAAGAGGTGGAAGATTATTTGAGGCAAGGATCACTTCAGCACGGTTAGACATCTGCATCAGACAGGGAAGCATGACCATGCTGCGAAGAACTGAAAATCTCCATATACCATATGAATGCCTCTGTGCCAGGCATTTTCCACTGAAATTCATGATGCTAGAACGAGAAAAATTGTGGCATGGTCCCATGTTCTTGTGACCATCACAATTAATTATAGCCCCACAATATTTTTGTTAAATCTTCAAACAAATTGGCTCTAGTAATAAAGTTGAATGATTGAAACATATCAGGTTTTAATAACCTATGAAATTCTTTTGTTGAAATTGGTCAAAATTTAGAGGCTTCTAGGTTCCAAGCAACCCAAAATTTCAGGGCTGAAAAATATATATATTTTTTTAAAGATAAGGTGAAAAGAGATTACTTTCAGTAATACTAAGAAACATTGTGGATGAAATTTCAAGACAAGATTAATGCAGATGTGGCAACTGGCAGCAGCTGCATGATCTTTCTGGATGGCTGGACAAGATGTGGTCTAGAAAGGCACAAGAGAGATTGTGATTTGTGAGAGACTATTCCTAAACCAAAACGTGTCAAAACCTCTCAAAAAAGTTGCTGTGTCCTTCGGTTTCTTGAGCTTTAGCCTTTTTCCCCTGAATCTGATTTCATCACTGCCCATACATGTCCCAATCACAGCAGTGGCAAATCATGAACACCACCCCAAGAGATAATGGTTTTCTCTTGGGGTGTGTGTGCAGTAGCACTGAGCAAAAGAGAAAGAGCAAAAAGGAAAGAAAAAAAAGGCATGCATCCCTGACTTTGATTTTGATATGCCATGCAGGATTATTGCAATTAAACTGTTGGAACAACAGAAAGAATTTTCAGTTGCTTGTGGCTATGGTCTTGCCAATAAAGAGAAGGGAACCTTAACTTTTTGTGACTGCTAGATGTCCTGTGAAGCTTCTACACCAGTGATGTCAAAGAAGACATGCTCATTTTGGTTTTGGTTTCAGGAACTCTACAGTGTGACAGTAACACTTTGCTAGTTGCTATTGCAGGCTTGCAGTGTCTTGAGAGTGAAGTAAAGTACTAATGCCTTAGCCTAAATGTGATGTTAAAGTTTTTATTTGTGGTGTTCAGTTTCTCAAATTAGTTAACCTTTGTTTTTTTAACTTCTACAACAAAGACCAAGATTCCACCAAAAATATGTTTGCACCACAATATATATGATACTCTTAGAAAACATGTTGTCTAAAAAAAAATATGATAATCTCTCCTTCCAAAAAATACAAAGATTTATGAAGTTCTACTTGGGTATTAAAAAAAATAGGTGAAACTAAATAAAAGTTCATTATGATTGGTTAAGATGAGAAAATATGTATGGTGCTATTGGTTCAGATAAGTGAGTTTATAGAGAAATTGTTATATTTCGAGATAGATTTTGAACGCTATAGGTTGCTATATTTTCGGATACAAACTAGGCTGAGTTATTTCTCCCACTTTTCCAACTCACATCGCACATTTTTCAAGCTGTTAAACGGTCCGTTTTTTTAAAAAAAAATTCTATACAAACGTTGCTTAAAAATTAAATTAATCTATTTTTTTTAAAAAAATTAGTAATACTTAATTAATCACACGCTAATGAACCGCTCCGTTTTTTATGGAGGAGTTGGGTTCCCAATCCGAAGGAGCGAACACAGCCTAAGAGCCTATCTTTACTGTTCGTAGAAGCCATCTGGAGCGTCCGTTTCCAATCCAACGGCCAAGCGTTTCATCGAAACACCTTGCAATTGGCATCACGAAAACGAGTGTCTGACCTGATGTCGACGCCGTTGTTGACGTGGTTGGAGACGTTCGTGGCGACCCAGTCGTCGGCGGCCTTGGCGCCGGCGGCGAGGTCGGCGAGCATGTCGTTGGGGATGCCGACCATCACCTGTATGCCCGACCCCTTGAGCGCCGCCAGGATGCCGTCCTCGGCGTCGAACAGCTTCACCCTGTCGAACCCGTTGTCCTTGAGCAGCTGCACCACCGTGCTCGCCGGCAGCGGGTGGCTCAGCTGCGTGCCCCAGTTCACGCCGATCCCCTCCGACCACCGCGCCATGCACGCCGCCGCCACCACCACCACCAGCACCAGCCTGCCGCCGGCGAGCGGCGCCGGCGCCATTTTGCTTCTGCAGAGTGTTCTGATCAAGAAATGAGGTGTTTCTTGGGATACTTTTGGGGATTTTGTGGATTGTGTGTGGTGTTAATCTTGGATCAGGAATCGGTCAGAAAAGGCTGGGAGAGTGGGTATGTTTGATTCTTGGAGATGATCATCAACAGCCTCAAACCTTGTGACACACCAAAAGGTTAGAGGAAAGATTGATCGATCAAGAAAGAACTTATATATATGTGGAATCTGATTTGTTCTTGGTACGCAGCCAAGTGCCAAGTGTACCAAGAACAGCTGAAATGGAACAAGAGAAGTGAGGAAAATACACAGCAATCAGCAGGCAAATTCAGAGACCTCAAACTAACTGAAATTCAGAGAAAATTTCCTTGTGCCAAAAAAAAAAACTGGAATCAAACACCAGCAATCAGGAAACAAAAAGGGAGCTCAGAAATGAGACCACAAAATGGTGGCCGATCTCTTCTTTGAGGAAGCTTGTGGGGGGTAGCAGAAGAAGCTGTCTGCACTGATCACAGCCTCACAGGAACAAGAGCATGACATGACAGGGACAGGAGGAGGAGGAGGCATTAATAGGTCACCACAAGTGGAGGTTGTGCTGCAAGCAAGAATCCTCAAAAAAGGGGGAAACCAGGTGACTACTAGTATTAAAAATTGCAGAGATGAACAGCAGGGGTGTACTTACATGCCCTAGGTTGAGATCAGGTGAGTGACAGGTTAGTAGGTAGTAGTAACCTACAGGAAGATCACAGCAACAAGTAATGGACAGTTGGACTCATCACCAGCATTTCCAGGAGGAGAGGCTTGCCAGGTGTAGGAGAAACAAAACCAAAAAAAAAAAGGCTATGGAAGTATGGATAGCTTAAGAGCAAGGCTAATAATACAACCGACCTGTTAGTAAGGTTATTTGTAGCCTTCTCTTAGGCTACCCATATAATAGTTAGCTCTTTACAATTAATACATGGTCCACTTGTCTCTCTCACAGAGTTTCTTGGTTCTTGTGTCCAAGCCGACTGTAAGTTTACAGCCCGCTTCTCCTCTCTCTTCTTTCTTCTCTCATCCACCTCAGTTATTTAGCCGGCTTATAGCCTACTATTATACTTGCTCTAAGAGGAGATGAAGTTGTATCCACAGTGGAGCAACGTGTGGCAGAGCCGCAGAGATCACACAATCATACAAAGGAGTTTGGCATGATATCTCTACTATGGTAAAAGCTCAGTCGCCTCCTTCCATCTCCTCCTCCCATCGCGTGATGATCCAATGCTTTATCTTCAATCACCCTCTAGCTCATCCCTAATTGTAATGTGGGTCTGTTACTAGTATAAAACTATATATATGAAAAGGAAAAGAAAGGATGAAGCCTTAGGCTGTGTTTGCAAGAGCAAGTTCCCAACACTCCCCTCTCGTTTTTCGCGCGCACGTTTTTTAAACTGTTAAACGATGCTTTTTTTTACAAAAAGTTTCTATATGAAAGTTGCTTAAAAAAATATATTGATCCATTTTTTTAAAAAAAATTAGCTAATACTTAATTAATCACGCACTAATGGGCTGTTCCGTTTTCCACGCGCACTAACGCGCACTGTTCCGGATGGTAACCGCCAGCAACCAACACAGCTTTAGTGCTGCATATGTGCAACCTCCTCAGATTTTCAGCTGTGTTTCATGTAAGCCCTTTTGAAAGGGAAAAACAGTTGCTCAAAATAGGGGTAAGGTTGTAGGGTTTTTTTTTGGGGTGACTGAAGGGTATGGCAATAATTTCAGTGTCAAAACACCATAGAACATTTGATCATATAAATTAGCAAGGTGTGTATTGATTATTGAAGGGCAGATTTTTACTTTGGAGTTATTTGACTGGGGATGTTAAATCATGAGTTCAATTTGAATGGCCATCGATCAGTTAACATCAGAAAACGAGGCAGCCCTTCTGAAATTCTTGAATTTGTGTAGTGATGATGAGCATATAAAGCATATGAGCAGGAAAAGGCAGCCAGCAATATCAAATAAATATAGTATGAACAAAAGTGAAGTTTGTTGTGCCTTTTTTTTTCCTTATCTGTTTCTTACCTTTCTCTCATCAGGTAAAATAAAATAGAAAAACAAAAAGAGAAGAGGGCAGGAGATATGAGCAGAGCAACCGGCTTTGCTTCTTCCACTTCTACTTTATCCTGTTTTCTTAGCATTAGTGCATTGTTCACCTTCATCGCCATTTGACAACAGCGCTTAGTTTTTTTTTTAAAAAAAAAGAAACTGACAATAACTCTCCAGTACATTACTTAACTCATCGACAATAGGGAAAAAAAAAGAAATGTATATGGTGATTAATCAAACACTCAAAATCACAATTATATTTTCTTCTAGCTAGGAGAAGCTCAGATATATTTGTTTCATAACAAAGGTGAGGTTGTCAAGATGATAGGTGACAACAGGGAGTGATTTGTATGAGGAAAAGGGATCTGGTTCTGGAGTGGCAAGGGAGCTTAGTATCTGTCTAACTTTTTTCAAAACTATATATATACTAAACAAATTAGAAAGCAAAGAGAGCATCTCCAATCTGTCCATGAAATTCTTGCCTTGAACAAGGGAGAGGAGCATCAAGGTGTTTGGGGCAGTGCGGGGAGTAGGATCTAATGGCTCGACTAGCAGCTGTCTTAAATCTGGAAAGTGTGTGGTTATATATTGTGTTTAAAAGCACTACTACTATGTACTACCTCCGTCCTAAAATATAAAAATCTAAAATTTGATCTATTAAGATACGCTGTACTAGGAAATGTCTCATCCGATTCTAGGTTTTTATATTTTAGGACGGAGGGAGTAGTAGTATTAGTAACTATTCGCATGTGAAATCTTCTGTACTCCTCTTTTCCAAATTACCTGTTGTTCCAGTTTTGTCCTAAGTCAGTATTTGTATCTTTGATCATTAGTTTTCCGAGAAGAGTTCGTATAATTTAACATCATAAGGTTTGTAATTTTAAATTTACCATGAGAAATACTTATAAGTTTATATGTTGTTAAAATATATGAATTTATAGAAATTAATGGATAAAGATATTATTTGACTTACAAGAAAGCTAAAAATAAAAGGTATGATGAAAAAAATAATTTTGTTTTTGGGCATTTGCAGGTAATGCCTCTTAAGCTGTGTTTGATATAGCTGTTGTTCTTAGCTAATTAGTGGCACAAAAAACGAGACGATCCATTAGTGCAAGATTAATTAAGTACTAAATATTATAAACTTTAAAAATATATTTGTTGATTTATAAAGAAATTTCAATATAGTAAGTTTTTCTATAAGATGTACCATCTAGTAGTTTAGAAAGTATGCTCATCCCAGCACTACCTTAGTGCAGTCTCAATCCTCAACCTCAGTTAGTTTCCATAGTATTAAAATACTACCATATAAGAAAAAAAAAGCCAAGGTAGTAAGAGAGTTAACGAGGAGAGAGGGGAAAAAATATGAAAAAACAGCTCTACGCAAAAATTAAAAATGAAAATGAGGAGATATGTGGATGAAAGAAGAGAGAAGACATGTGATAGAAGATAATTTATTGTGAAAAAAAATCATCCATTGAATATATAGTTTCTATATATAATGTCTATATGACATGGTGAATATGAAAACTATTTTATAGCTTCTATATTGCGATTGCCCTTGGAATGCATACTTAGTTATATACTGTGCATATCTTAGGGAAAATATAAAGTAAATCAATTTTACCTGAGGTAAAATATCGTAGATGTAGAGCATGCTATATCAAGTGTGCATGCAAAAACGTATTTGTGCACCGTGAAAAACTTGTTCCTTCAAAATAAAAGAGAGTGAATTGCACTTTGGGCCGGCTATTATTGCGTGAGTTATATTTTAGACTAGGTTATTTCTAATGTTATCACTTTGGTCCAGGATTTCTTACCCTCTATTGTACATTGAACCACTTTTTTTGTCTGCCACTCCTTGATTTCATTAGCAATCTTATCAGCAACACAATAAACCAATCAATATTTCATCTAACCTTGATTTCTTTACTCCTTGATTTAGCTGCTTGACTTCTATTTTTTCCCTTAAAAAATCATGTGAGCTTAGAACAAATCACTCTATTGAGCTTGCATTCGGCAGCTACAACAGCCAGCGATCATGAGGCTTGGTTTTTGTTGGCTCCTCAAGCTCGGGAAGACGGGAACAGAGCAGAGAGAGAAGGGATCCCAGTGCTATGCTTGATCATCTATTCATCCTTCAGATCCATGGCGCAGGTGCTTAATAGAAAAAAAGGAGGAAAGAGAAGAGATGGAGAAGAAGGGTGGTCCAATTTGAAACTATTGTAAATTTATATAGTCCAAAATGATAAGATAACTTTACCCCTTGTCCAAAGTAAAATTTTGGTAAAAATTTATAGCCTAAAGTGCAATTAACTCAAAAAAATATATATAGATCAGGTATGACGATCACAATTCATGTTGAAGAATAAACAAAAAGTAAACAAGAAGATAAATATGAAATCAACAGTAAAGGCTTATCTTTATTATCAAACTAGATGATGCCCCGCGCTTTGCTGCGGGATGTATGTTACATATTGGAGAAATGATGAAATGATTTGGATTGAAATATTATGAAAATGATTTGAGAATGATGATTTAGCATGTGTATGCATGTTTAGTTTTAGAATGAAATAAATTGCAGATATAATTACTATATACTTGTATGTTGAGTTTTGTGTGTTTAATGGGTTGATGTGGCATGCTTGCATGTAGGTTTTAGACATGCTAATAAATACTATGCTTGCATGTTGAGTTTTAGGTATTTAGTGGGCAGTAGCTTTATAAAAAAAAAAGGGATTAAATCATTCACTCTAGCTACAAATCATATGATTCTCCATGGAGGGAGTAATTTCACATAACATTGTTTCTGTTGTTTTGCACTCACCTTTAGCTAGTGAAAATGATAGTATTTAAGAAAGGGAGAAATATTTTTTCCAGGAAGAGGAATCGCAATTTTTTTTTTGACGAGAGGAATCACTGATTTTGTCCCTCAAGTTCCTTGCAGCAAAATTTTTCCACCTGGGACCCTAAATTTTTTGTTTTGCTTCCATATTGTTGATTCTTTCTTTTACATAGTTCCATATTGTCAATTCACATTAAAGAAAAGGAGGAAAAAGGAGAAAGGGTGCACATTGAGTTTCATATGTAGGGGACCCACTGCTACCTAAGGGAAAATATATGGAATGGAGCCTCTGCAACCCTAATTAGTGTGGATCCATCTTATATATATTGTCATCACATAATATTTCATGATAGGAAAAACTATAAGCTATAGAACTTTAACACCGCTGAGGTCAATAACATAGCACACCTCAAAGTTTAGGTGGATCAAACACGTTAGCCACTTGCCACTAGGTCATGGCTGATCAGTGACAGTACATGGTGGATTGGTGCCGCCCTGATGCTTAGACCGTTGCTAAGATTTTCAGCCCGTGTCAAAAGACAAAAAAAGAGGTTTCTATTTAACAAATACTAAATAAACAGAGTACATTTTACTTCAATCTATATAAATATAGAAAAATTGCATGAATTTCATGTGATCAACGTCAACTAGAGCTATACCAAAGGAACTTACTAACTGACAACGATGGTGATGATCATGACTAAGTAGGAACTAAGAAGAATTATCATATCATAAAGCAGTGATTCAGTTCTCCTTACTAAGCGAACAAATATAGTGGAACCTTTACTGCCTGGAATGCACATTCACATCATCATCATGAGCTTTAGTTCTTTGAGGTAGCTGTAGCCGAGAAAAAACAAGCTTGTTCTAGCTAAATAAGTGAAAGAGAAAAAGAGACTTTAAAAAATAGAACAAGAAGATCTTAAAATTATATTAAAAGTGCATTTGGCTTTGACTGGATTATAAAATAAGAGGTTATTTTTTGAAGGGAAGATGTTGGGTTCTGGACAGCAAAGTTGGGTCACGTGTTCCACTATGTCGTATAGGACACTCCGTCTTTGGTTGAGGTAGTGCACTATGATTAAATTTACAATTTTTGTAACCCGTTATTGAATTTAGGTTTCGTAGAACTCCCATCCGGTTAATGAAATGGTCGACAATTTTGTCGACAAGAGTTTTTTTCTTTAAGAATTTTGCGTAACACAATATATAATATATGTTTTGAGATAGGAGATACAGTAGGTAGCAAGGCCCTCGTAGCGATGTCGCAAACTTACAATAGGAGGTCAGGCCAAAGTTATAAAATTTGATAATTTGATTGTATTAACACTTGTGGCAATGACCACGTGGGACCTTCTCGAGTCTACGACGGTAAGTCAGGATGTCAAATAATCAAAGTACTCCCTCCGTCCCAAAAAAAAGTAAACCTAGGAGGGGATGTGATATTTTCTGGTACAACGAATTTAGACAAAGGGCTGTCCAGATTTATTGTATTAGGAGATGTCACATATTTGCTTGAGTTTTTTTTTTTTTGACGGAGTACAGTTTATATAGGATGTTAAAAAAAGAAGAGAGAGAGAGAAAGATATCTCTGGGCCAAAGGTAGGGTCGGACAAATGGGCCCAACAGCCAATACGGTACTAGTTACGTAGCCCAGCAACATGGCGCCATCCGTGGAACGGAACGGGCGTCCCCTTCCCGTGTCTTATCCACTCCCAACGTTCCATTCTGTGGATGCTTCCGCCACCGCCACCGCCCAACGACCAGCAGCAAGCAGCTCAGCCAAGGGGCTCCCCATCGTATCGATCCCCATTCGCGCCGTCCTCTTCTTCTTCTTCTTCTTCTTCTTCTTCTCGATTCATAGGTGTGGTTTCCATTTCTTGCTGTGGTTGCTGGTTGAACTAGCTTTTGCTTTGCTCGGATTGTGTTTTGATTGAGGGGTTTGTTAGTGTTAGCAATCTAACCCAAGATATCTTTGCAATTATATGCTCCAGTTAATCCGTCAGGCTTTTGTTGCTTGCTGCTGCTGCTGCTGCTGCGGTGGCGGGTGGGGAGGAAGGATGCTGATTGCGGCTGATTTCCCGGGAGATTCGACGGTGTCCCGATGCGCATTCCCCGGTTTGTTCTGAGTGATGATGCGGTCTCCGTTTCGTGATCTTTGATTGATGAGCCGTTCCGCGGTAAGCTCTGAAGGCGGCATTGCGCTCCGGCTCTTCGTGGACTGGAGGATCCGGCGCCGGAGGGTCTGCGCATGCAAGATGTTCGACACTGGTTCCCAAAGGGGTAGGGTGAGGCAGCTGGTGGCTTTTGCCAAGAAGAGGAGGCGGCCCAAGAAGCAGCCGTCGCGGCGGCCGTGGTGGAAGGCGTGGTTCTCGGACTGGAACGACGAGGAGGAGAGCTTGTCTGGCTGGAGGGAGGATGAGGAGCTGCTCGAGGAGGTTGGCGGCGAGGAAGGGCTGTCGGACGACGAGAAGTTTGAGACGTGGAAGAGGAAGGCCGAGGCTATTGTCGAGCTGCGGGAGGCGCGGCAGGATGCCATGAACGCGGAAGGGCGCTCGTGGGAGGATTGGATTGGCGGGGGCAGTAGCACAGCGGGGGATGGCGGTGGTGACTGGGGTGGGGATTTGGATGTGTCAGACCTGATAACGGATGATCCTACAGAGATAGTGAGGGATAAAGGTTTGATTGAAACTTTCAGAGACTCTGTAGATGAAGATTACAATGACATGCTGTTTGAAGACCGGGTTTTTCTGTATGCTTCAACGAATTCGGTGAGCTCTTTACCTATCTTGTTTTCTGTCACCAAATATTATAACCCACTGTCCAGTGATAACCATGAGATACTTGTAATGCTTTTTGAATATGATGAGCTACTTCCTCCGTTTCATATTTTAAGTCGTTTTGACTTTTTTCTTCATCAAACTTCTTTAAATTTGACCAAATTTGTAGAAAAAATTAGCAACATCTATCACACCAAATTAGTTTCATTAAATATAGCATTGAATATATTTTGATAGTACGTTTGTTTTGTGTTGGAAATGTTACCATATTTTTCTATAAACTTGGTCAAACTAAAAAAAGTTTGACTGGTAAAAAAGCCAAAATGACGTATAATATGAAATAGAGGTAGTACTATATAATATTGGAGTGCATAATATAGCAACAAACTTTAATCTTTACACCTTACAATATTATCGAACGCTGAGGGTCCATTTTGATGGTAATGATTTTGCATCTGGTGGCTGGTGTATTTTGACCATTTTGATGATTAAAAATTAAAAATGTTAAAAAGTGTAGCAGCATTATATTGTTATATTAAGACCCTAGCAAATTGGATCTAACAAAAGAAAGTTTGCACTTTCAGGCCAAATTTCTAGCATTATTGATTGTGATTCCATGGGCGTTGGATTTTCTGGTTCATGACTATGTTCTGATGCCATTTTTGGAAAGGTAAATCCTCTCACAGTGTTCCATTTTTACTTTCTTAACTTTTTCCCCTCACTTCTTAATGTAAGAAAATGCATTCCATGTACACCCAATCTGATGTTTAGGAATTTATAAGGTGAAGTTTCAAGCACTGATGATATTCTCAGTTTCTCTCTCTCTGTGCTTCTGAAATTACATGCGATCAATAATCATCTATGCTAAATGCAGAATTGATTACATGGAACATTACACAATAACAGGTACGTCCAGAAGGTACCACTTGCTGCTGAGCTGCTTGATGTAAGGCGCAGCCAGAAACTCCTGATGGTAAAGGACATAAATACTGAGAAAGCAAGATATCGTTTTGAAGTAGAGATTGGTAAATCTCCTCCACTTTCTGATGATGAGCTCTGGTCAGAGTTGCGGGAAAAAGCGTGAGAAACACTCTAACTATTATACTTTCTTGCCTTGTTGTAACTTCTGTTGCTGCACTAGCATTGTCTGACATGAGCAATGGACCTTCTATCCTGCAATTTCATATGTTCAATCTTAACAGATCTGCTCTGCTACTTGATCAGGATAGAGTTGAGAGATGAATGGAGAATAGAAAACCGAAAAGCGTTTGCAAATATCTGGTCTGACATGGTTTATGGAATTTCCCTATTCCTTCTTATGTACTTCAACCAGAGCAAAGTATGTTTTATCAGATAAGCAGCTTTGTTTTTTTTTTTTTTTCCATCTTTGATTGTGTTCCAATAAATTTTTCAGCTTTCTGAGTGTGCATGTGAGCTAAGTGATTGGTTATAAATAAACACCCCACAAGTTGACAAATTTCTGCACTATTAGGCCTCTCTCAGAGTTATCCGATTTCTGCTGTTAATACATAGTACATGATGATTTTGTGCCAAAAGAACTGCAGTGATGAACTGACCAGAGTATTCCCCCATTCTATTTGTACCTGGTTATACATCATACTTTTCTGACCTAGTGCAGTAGTAAGACCACCTCAGTTTCTGCAATATGTTTGATTGTTAGTATCATTTAGTAACACATACCTGGAGTCCATGATTTATGTACAATGAATTCATCAATCTATCTTATCCATCATCGTAGCCTATTTTTCTCTCCCATTGAATGCTTAGCGTTATCCTGCGTACAACTTACTCTTATTGCCTGCTAAGCTTTCAGGTTGCGATGCTGAAATTCACAGGATATAAGTTACTAAATAATATTTCAGACAGTGGGAAAGCATTCCTTATAATTCTAGTTTCAGACATCCTTCTAGGGTGAGTTACAATTCATTTTTCTTGAGTTAGTATATACATGTGGTTTTAGTGTGAACCTAGTTTGTAACAAAGCATACACTAAACAATTGTGCTATTTCTTTTGCTGGATAATGGATGTCAGCAACCTAACTAAAGGCGAATAACATGAGTTCTAACCTACCTCTCTCATGTGTTACCTGCTTATCTAAAAAATCATACATTTAAATAAGTAATTCTTGTTAAAAGAAGATCCGTCCAAAATGTTCAAAGAAGTTAAAGAGGAGGCCAGAGCTCCCTCCAGGGGAGAGTGCCTTTTCTTTTCAGAAACTAATATCAGGGGGATACTCAGCAGCATGTTTTAGAAAGCAATTCATTATATCTTGTCATCATGATTCATGAGCGATTTTTTAAATATTCTCTCATAAGTATGGATAAGTTTGTAAAAATGCATGGAAGAAATATTATAGCTATTTTTTTGTCAGGAATGAGGCAGATGGTTCTGTGTTTCTTCTTCGTTCGCACTTCAAATATGATCTTAATATTTCTTCATTTTTTTCTCTCTTCAAAGATGTTTGTAGCATTCGTGTGGCAGAATCTTATTTATCATCTAGTTAGAAACTTAGAATAGTGAACCTAAGTGGTACAGTACCCCGTTAGAAGTTAATTCACACAAATGCATATGAACTGCTTTGCGAATAATGGAATTCTTCCTGTTCATGCTTATGTTATACATCATGACATCTTTTCTGTTTCAAACAAACTATGGATAGTTTGTAATTTTGTTTCTGCTTTTTTTCTTGTTTTGATGTAAACGTAACACAAGGTTAACATTGTTTTGGTTTGTCTGTGATCTTGTTGACTATATTAACATCATTTAGCTGCATTTTCACAGGTACCATTCAGAGTCAGGTTGGCATTCTTTGGTAGAAGTCATTCTCGAGCACTACGGCCTTGAAGCCGATCAAGCTGCAATCACCTTCTTTGTTTGTCTGGTTCCTGTTGCCTTGGATGTATTTATAAAATTTTGGGTCAGTCCACTTCTTGCCTTCACACAATCAAGCTAATAGGGCTATGAACATTTATTTTATTCTTTAAAAAACATTTATTTCATTTTATCTTTTTTTAAAAAAGAATATAAGTGTTTGTTAAGGCCTCATAATTTATGACTAGTTTCACCCAAAGTTGATAACATTATAGATTCACGTTTGGCTACTCAGCGCTAACATTTCAGATAATATTAACTGAAAGTTTTATAGTCTTTCTACAAAGTGATTTGAACTTTATTGCTGGGCCGACAGTTATTAGGAAGACAACCTTTTGTAGATACAATTTCATTTCCTGACACTGCTCTTAAATCAATTGTTCACCTTGCATGTGCTAGAACCCATTGCATTTTTTAATAACTGGAAATACATGTTCTCTTGATAAGATCAACAATTCGACGTACTTAATTTTATTTCCTTATTTTCCAGGTATACAAATACCTTCCAAGATTATCACCTAGTGTGGGTAACATTTTGGATGAAATAAAGCGTCATTAGAGACTTTCCATCAGGAATTTGATCTGCTTAATTCATTCCATTAAGAATTTGAAGGAAAGACCATCCTTCCAGGTATGTATTCGGTGTTATATACCTTTGGCTTGTATTGTGTTGTTATCAAAGGTTCATTAGCAACTTTTTGTGATGGTGTTTGCGAGGTGCTTCTTGATTCTTTCTTAAATTGTTGAAATATTAGCTTTCTTTCTTTCTTTCTTTCTTTCTTTCTTTTTGAACCAGACTGTGAATGAAACAGAGATAAACATGTCTGATTGACAAAAGAACTAGTTACATATTGCTGTGAGCAGTTAATCGTTCATTGAGAAAGCAAATTTGAATCTGAGTTTCTGAAGAAAGCTACTCTGCTGCAGGGCTCACTCGGGGCTAGTGTCTGATTGATGAAATGCCAACATAGTTGCCATGGATTGCAATTTCGGAGGTCGCCCTAACCAGTGCTTACCCTACAAAAGGCATACATAACATTCTGTAGTATATATACTCTCCACATAAAAAAAATGTGCTGATTACACATATCATCCAGGAATATTCAGGTTCTCTCTGATGCGGTATTCACCGATAATGAGCGATTTTGTCCCAGGATGCTCACATATCGAACCTTCTGTGTTTTCATCTTTTTGTTATGTGAAATTCGAAACAACTATGTATATGTATACAAACAGCAGAGGCTGCAGTAGGAATTTGCCTTTCCCCCTTTTTTCTCCATTGTAGTTCCTTGTGGCATTTGTAATGTTATCAAGGAATTTAGGCCAGTCTAAGAAAATAATTTAGGTCCAATTTGGTGTGCGGGATGAGACTATTTTCTTGTTCCTGCAGGAAATTATTCAATTCATGCATGTGAGGAAATACCTATGCTTCAATCAGAAATTGCTCCCTTTTTTATAAGCGGTGAATTCGATCTATGCGTTGGATTTTTTTTTTAAAAAAATATCTTTGTGCCTGGTTTAATTGCATGCTGCAATATGTAGCAGGAATTTTGTCTGATGAACAGAAAAGGTGGGTACAGGTTGAAGGCCTGTTTGCAGAAGTCGATCTGAACATTCCTGACTTCCTGAAAAGATCTGATCCTCCTACTTCCGACCACATGAATTTTATGAGAAATTGGAAATATTTTCACAAGAGCTAGTTCAATTTTCTGCACAAATCTGGAAAATTACTTGGTTCTAATGGGATGCTTTTAAGCTGAACAAAATGCTGGTGACGTGCTTCATTACATTCTTCTTATAAGCACAAACATAGTACTAATAGTACTTATCTCTAACTACTCGAGTCAAAAACTGACGTAGTTGCTTCAGCGTTTGAGTGCCTAGTGATTACTACCTCCATCCTGTTACGCACTTCGATAAGTCTTGTTACGCTTTTTTTTTCTTAGTTAACCTTCTTTATGCTTGATTAAATTTATAGAAAAATATATTAATATTTTAAATATAAAACAAAAATATTATCAAAATATATTCAATGTAAAATTTAATGACACTAATATGGTGTCGTAGATGTTATTGCTTTTTCTATAAACTTGGTCAAAACTAAAAAATTTTAACTTAAAAAATAGTCAAACAACTTATAATATGAAACGAAGGAAGTATTTCTCTACATGCGTAGCAAGAAGAAATGTCTATATTTGTGAATGGCAGATTTGACTGATTATTTTCGATGGTAGTATGCTTGCATGGATAACCAATATTTAATAATGGCTAGCTATATTTCTGTTGTCATATTTTTCAAGGAAAAAGGTTAAATCTTATACTATGCTATATCTTATACTTTAAATTCCATATATTTATACTATAATTTTTGAATCTTACACTGTATTTTCCAGTGCTCACCGTAGTGGAGAACTAGGAAAAAGCAGTTGATTATGTATTTGATTATGAGAAAAATATTAGTGCAAATTAACATTTAAGTAAAAGAAAAAATGATAAGAAGGAGTTATGAGAGATACCAATACATGTGAGATAAGTTAAGAGAGATAGCCACTACATATAATGGGAGTAGTTATTTTTGAAGGAAACTATGCATTTTTGGTAGCTTTGTGCTCCATGATTAGAACCTCTAAAGGGCCCTGATCATTCACATTAATTTTAGTAAGTAGAAAGAGTGCGGAAGCTACTATTTAACGAAATAAGCTTGCTTACTGCATTTGTGCCAAAGGAAAGATGCATTGAAAAGAACAGCTATACACATTAATCGATATAAGAAAGAGGAATTTGAGAAATGGTTATCTCTGGTGTGCTACGAATTAAACGAAATGAAATGATTGATTTTGGATAAAAGATAGGTTACACATTTCATTGTGCTGAGATGCAAGGTGCGCATGGTGATGGTTACACTATGCGCTAGCACCTCGATCTCTCTCTCTCTCTCTCTCTCTCTTGCGAGGATGTGGCTAGCACCCTTGATGTGCAATCTAGGATCTGCTTATGCTCGTGAAAATCTAGGTTGATCCTCTAACCTAACCAGATGCATGAATAACAAGCATATAAATTTTTATTTTATCTCGATGCCCTGTGTTTTTCAAGAACTTCATGTCAAACCGGCGCTTATTCCAATCCGTGCTTGACCGTAAAATGAAAGTGACTACGTAATTGAGTGTTCTTATTTCAGCTTGATCAAATAATCAACGTGTTATGAAAAGCCATAGGCTGCGTTCGAATGTCAACAAATTGTTGAATGAAATTTTAGATTCTCGTGGCACGCATTTCAAACTGCTAAACGGTGTGTTTCCCGTGAAAACTTTTATATGAAAGTTGCTCTAAATACCAGATTAATTCATTTTTAAGTTTCTAATAATTCACTCAAACGCTACTACCATCTCGTTTTGCGTAAAACACTTAATCTTATCTTCAGATATTCAAACACCCACTACTGTCAGACACCAGTGTCCCAGATTCCCAGTGCAGTAGTGCCAAAAAAATCTACTCCCTAGGTACTATATTTCTTGATGTTTGACGCTTGGGTCCTTTGCATGGAATTCTTGATGTTTTGGCATTTGAATGATTACTTTGGACTACTATACCCTTGCATACACTCGAATGCTTTCGTCTCCAACAGTGCATCAACTCCAACGAGTTCCTAGACAACCAGCCAACAACGCATAAACTCCTGTGTGCATTTTAATTGCAAGTGCTGCTGCATGCTCACCTTGGCTTGCCTCTAGCCGCTCGCTGACGTCATGGAGCCCAAGAAGTTGTGTGATGGCGTCACGTAGGAGGACGATGTGATTGCCAGAATGCCAGCGTCATAACCATGGGCCGGGTCAGGTTGTGCTAGAATATGACGTGAAAACAAAGCATCACCAAACAGCTCGTGCAACATGGTGAGATAAACGTCGAGCCATGCCGTAGAAGACGACGTGATGACAGGCGTCACCAAGCAGCTCGCGCAACACACCAAAATTTTTTTTTTAAAAAACATAAATTGAGGTGCCAAGAGTTGAACCGGCTATATCAAGCTTTGAGATAAATGGCTATAACCACACAAGCTGCATACAAGTACCGATTGAAAATACGATAAGATTATATTTAACCTCTATTATATAAAAATTAAAGATATTTTTTGCCGGTATTTGATCCGTCATCCGTGTATGAGTCGGTTTTTAAGTTCGTTTGCTTTTGGAAATACATGTCCATATTTGAGTCAGTTTTCAGATCGTTCACTTTTGGTAATATAGAAGAAACCATATAAGAAATATGTTTAAAAAAACTTACATGCTAACTTGAGATGATCAGATTGCTAACTGCAGCTCATGATTATATATATATATATATATATTATATATATATATATATCCAAGCAAACTTCCAGAGTGAATTTCATCTTAACTAAACCATATAACAGTAATAAGATTAAAAATAGACTTCACCATTGCAACACACGGGCATTTTTTCTAGTCTCTACTACTTAAAAAATAAGAGGTGTCATCGTCCTTAATAACCAAAGGGTGAAAAAATTAAAAAAAAAGAAAATCCGATTCAATTTGCTTCCATCGTCCGTAATAACAAAAAAAGGGCGAAAAAAAATAAAAAAAGAAAGTCCAATTCAATTTGACGCTTAATGCGAGTCCGAATCAAATTTGGCCAAATCCTAGAGAAAACACTATTACAAGAACACAAGAACATATTTCATCAACAACAACGACAACACAAGAACATCACAAGCACAAAACACCGACGCCGGAAGGGGAGGGTGCCGTCGTCGCAGGGACGCCGGGCTGCTGCTTCCTCCCTCCGCTGGATCCGACAGAGGGAGGGCGCTGCCCCTGCCCGCCACCTGGGAGGGAGGGGAGCAGCATCGTGGCGGTGGGGGAGGGGGAGGGGGAATGGCGCCGCCGCCGTGGTGGAGGGGGAGAGGCACCGTTGGTGCCGTCATTTAGGGAGAGAGTGAGGGGGAGGGGAAAAGATTTCAGGGTTAGGGTTGGGATGCTAAACTTTTATATAGATCCGGATCAATCTAGACCGTCGATCAGATCGGACGGCTGCGGCTTCTCCCACATCGGGCCGCGGTTCCCAGGCCGCCTCATGGGCACGGAATAAGTTCAGTTTAGGTCCTTAAGGTTGAGTTCTTTCCTTCTAATACTACTAAATGGTGCATTTTTTCGCAAAAAATATCTATACAAAAGTTTGTTTTAAAAACACGTTTTTCGTGACAGCACTCCCTAAGAAAACGAAAATGGCTAATCTTTATCTCTACTACTTAAAAATTTGAAAATGTTTCCGTTGTTCGTCTAAAATGAAAAAAAGAGTGAAAAAAGTCCGATTGTATATAAAAAGGGCAAGAAAAAAGTCCGGAAAAAAGGTCCAATTTCTATCCGATTTCATCGTTTATATATTCTCTATCTCTAATCTAATTGTAGTTTCCGGTGAAATTTCCGTCCGTCCTCAACCAATTTTTGTTCTGCAACATCCCAAGTCCAACACACAACAAATCATCCAGAGTCCGCATCAAATAACACTCCACCTTCGGTTACCCAGAAGAGAACGAACGGGAAATTTCAATTCACGGATTGAAGAATAAATGCTGAAATTATGTTTATATTATCAAAATTAGCAATTAAGCTCTGAAAATTTTAATAAAATTCCAAAGAGTGTAATTAATTATGAAGAATTTTAAAAAATTAAATCCAACCATATAACTTTTTTCACACTTATTTTACTTGTAAATTAATTTAATTATACACCTACCAACTTAAATAATATCCAAATTTTTAAGGAAATTTGTACTTCAATTAATTACATAATATAAGTCTTTTTTAACTTTTCCTTGATTTTCTGATCTTTACACTTCCCGTTGTAACGCACAGGTCTTTTGCTAGTATAGATAAAATAGAAAAGTAGGAGTAAGATCATCCTCAAACGTTAGAAAATTAAAAAACCGAACGGAGTAATAAGCATAATTGTATCCAAAATCATTGTTTAGCCTGGTCAAACTGGTCAAGTATCTCCCGTCCACGTTCCGCTGTTCCTGGATTTTTGACAATCTGGCCCTTTTAGAAAAAGCTTAATGTATAGATAGACCGCTGAAAGGCCTTATCCACGAAAACGAGCTTTTAGGAGGGTCTATTTACAAAATAAGTTTTCTAAAAGGGGCTAGATTGTCAAAAACCAAAGTCTTCCCGTTCCCCTCGGCGTCGACTCCCCCCCAAACTCCGTCTCCTCGCGCGAGTTCGCCCGCCGCCTGCGCCGATCTCCATCCGGCGAGGCGCCGCCGTCCGCCCGGCTGCTTCCGCCGGTAAGCTTCCATCGTCCTCTTCCTCATCTCTCTCTCTACCCACGCGCTCTTTCTGTTTTTCTCCCCTCGAATTCGCGTGAACCCTAGCTTCTGTTCTAGATCTGGGAAGGTTTTTTTTCTCTCTTAGTTTGCGTTAAATTTGGTACTAATATTGTCACATGTTTGATCCTGCCCTCCCCGCCCCTGGGAGCTAACGCGTACAGGACAGTTTGCTATCGAGGGGGGAAAAGTTGGGAGAATTAAGTAATAATTCCGTAGTTTGGAAATTTACGCCGGTAGGAGTACGAGCGGGTAGGTGGTAATTCACTAATTCTAGTGCGGTTAAAAAGGACTAAAGCGTCCTCTCGACTCTGGGTAATCGGAGGAGGTATTTGAATAGGTCGCTGCTGCTGCTGCTGCAGTGTTGATTTGAGCATGTTGGTTATGCGCTGTGTATGCAAAAGGCTGATTTGCAGTGTTGATGAAAGGACATGTGCAATTGTAAAGCGTTTATTAAATGCTTGCTCATGTAGAACGAGTTGATAGTTTTGGTGGAGTAAAAACCATTTATGCATTTTTGTTTAATATGCTGTACTATGATGGTTTGTAGGATATAGTTACTTTCTATATATATTTATATATCTGTGGAGTTACTTCGCTCATTTTTTAAGTTTTGATAACCGCTATGAGGATGTTACAATCTTTGTAACTGTGCTTGTTATGTAGATTGCATGATTCCACTGCAATCAGAAATTGTAGGTGAGAACAACGCATCCAAGAGTGCTGCTAAAGAGCAGGTAATTGTCTTATCAGTTTTTTTTTCCCTACAATAGGTGTCGCGCTATTTACTAATGGTTGATTTTCTCTGCATCAGATTCTTTCTAGTACAAATGAGAAAATGACTACTAGTGTTCCCCAGGGTGCTAGCTCCTCAAAATCACCAAAGGGTGCACAAGAGAAGGCTAGTTTTTTGGGTAAAGGTGGAGAACAACCTTTCTACCAACCCAATGTGTACGCACCTCAGCCACAAACAATCTATTCTGGAGGTTAGGTTACATTCATTTTTATGTGTTATTATTGACGATTGAACTCTGTTGGACAATTTAATCCCCAAATGTACACAACCATGGTATTAGAAGATAAAGTTTCAGATATTTAACTCTAAATTTGGTTTTCTCTGTACTAACATGATTGATTGTTGCTATCAGTTTTAAGTGTTCATCAGTCCTTACTATTTTGATCTCACTATTGTTTAACTGCCTCTATTGAAATCTTGAGAGAGAGAGGCGAACATATTATTCAATCTGCGTATCTTGTTCTTTAACAAGGTAACTCCTTTGGAAGTGTTATTATTTAATATTCTTTGCTTTTTTTTTCCCCTGTAGGATACCTGAACCATTTGGGCCAATGGGAAGAATACCCCCATTATGTCAATATGGAAGGACTCCATTCTGTATCACCTGTAAGTACTATGACTACTGAAGTTATTTTCCATTTTTCATAGTTTAGTTTTCTTAATCTTGTTTTGCTGAAGGGAATTTACAACGACAACCAGTCAATCATGTTATCTCCTGGATATGCAAACAACCCTCAAATGATGTATGGAGCTTATTCTCCTGGCGTTGGAGATGGCCAGCCATACCTCCCATTGCACTTTCCCTTCTCAAGTCCTTACTACCAGCCACCAGCCTCTCCTAGCATGGGATACTCTAATTCCGCCACTGGAATGTCTCAAGGAGATCCTATGCTGCAGCAGGAGTACTTCCTTCCTGACGGCCTTCTCTACTCGCCAACACCAGGTTATCATCAACCATTCGGGTCTTTTGACAGAGGTAATATTTCTCCTTTTCAATCTTTGCTGTTCTTCAAGTCGAACTTTTGATGATTGCAAGTTATTTCTGTTGTAATAATTGATTAGGCCAATGCTTAACATATCATGAATTTCTTTTGCAGCATCCACCCAACCAAGCAGCACTCCTGGTTTGTTTGGTCAAGGGAACACACCGCTGGCTTTTGGAATGGTATGCTTTCTTGCAATTGGGCTTTGGCAAATACTGGTTGAACTAAAATTGTCAGTCCTAATGTTTATTGTGCTCTTCATTGTCCAGCACTGACGGTGTATGTTTTTGCAGCATCATGGGTCAATGTATGCCCCTGGATCCTATAAGCCACGCCAACAAGGTGGTAAGTTTGGAGGCACTACTCCAAGTTGGAGTTCTGGTCGCAGATTTGGTACTTTTGACTTAAGCGCCAATCAACAGAAAGGGAGCATGCCATTTGGTATTCAGAATGGTGCTCTTGAGTTCCTGAATGAGCAAAACCGTGGGCCACGTGCTACAAAACCAAAGAAACAAGACACAGAGAACTCTTCAATAGATGACAAAAATGAGAAAAATGTTCCTCTGGTTGATAGTGAACTGTATAATCGCCCTGATTTTGTCACTGAATACAAGGATGCAAAATTTTTTGTAATAAAGTCCTACACTGAGGACCATGTACATAGGAGCATTAAGTACAATGTTTGGGCCAGTACAGCTAGTGGGAATAGAAAGCTAGATTCTGCTTATCGCTTGGCCAAAGAAAAAGAAGACTATTGCCCTATTTTTCTATTTTTCTCGGTAAGACAAGCCCCTCTTTTTTTATTATTTTATTCTCTGTACTACCGGAAAAAGCAAGTAACAAAAAGCTGATTTTCTATAAGACTACTTTTGATCTATGTCCTGATTTTTTAAAGATTTTATTTAAATTGATCCATAACCTCGTTTTTTGCAGGTTAATGGCAGTGGTCAGTTCTGTGGTGTAGCTGAGATGATTGGACCTGTCGATTTTGACAAAAGTGTCGATTATTGGCAGCAGGACAAGTGGAGTGGCCAGTTCCCTGTGAAGTGGCACATTATTAAGGATGTCCCGAACAACCTGCTGCGGCACATCATTCTTGAGAACAATGACAACAAACCGGTAACTAATAGCAGGGACACCCAGGAGGTAAAAAAGCTGTCTTTTTGCCAGCTTCTGTTGATTTAATCCTAATCTTTCCGTAGAGATCTCTGCTTTTCTGAAACATCTAGTGAATGTAGCTTTTTCTGAAAATGGCTAACTTGAGAGACAAAACATGCAGGTGAAGCTGGAACATGGTCTGCAGATGTTAACTATCTTCAAGAACCATGAATCGGAGACGAACATTCTTGAAGACTTCGACTTCTATGAGCAGCGGGAGAAAGCCTTGCAGGAGAATAGACGTCAGCAGCAGCCTGCCAGCCCAGAGCTGCAGAAACCAGCAGAGAATAAGGCCCTAGGAGAACTTATGGCCCACATCTCAGACACATTTGGTCAGACTGTCCAGCTAAAAGAAACTGAGAATGGCGAAAGCAAGCCTGCAGTTGAGGGTGTTTCTTCAGCTGATGAAGCGTCCACCGCAACCACCAAGGCTGAAGATGGAACGGCGAGCACGAACGCTAGCCCTGTGGAGTAAAGCAGTCGATTTTCTCCCCCATATCATTTACTAATTTGGAGCAGCAGTTGGATCATATGATGCTCTTATGGAGGTGAGAAGGGTTAAAAGAGCAGGTTGGTTATGTCAGGTGTTGCTGCTGCTTCAGTTGTACAACATTATAGGCTTTGTTTCACCTCCCTTTAGGTTATAATTCCAATATCATAGTTCCGAAATTCTTGCTGTCAATCTTCTTTCCTGTCTCAATGTGTTCCCTTTCGCTTTTACTTGTGTTGCGTCATGAATGCTGTTCAATGTGAGTGGTGGTGTTTAGCCATAAGAAGCTGCATAATTATGCTGCCGGTAGCTTTCCAGTCTCATGTCTCTCTGGTTCCATCCTTTGTATATTTGCAGAGCGCCATTCTTTTCTTGTGAACTTGGAGCTTCTTAAGCTCTCATGTAGCACAATTCTGTAGCAAAGCTCCTTTGGTCACGCGGTACTTCATGACTGAAATATTCAACTTGTGATACAAGGAGAACCTAATTGGGAAGCATTCAGAACTGAAAACCCAGCTGATCCACTGAACAAACCTGAAAGCATTTGGTACGGTTATTATAGCAATCAAACTAGTGAACACATCACAGGATATACCATGATATGCTCAAGAACCCACAAGGAGGAAATTGGCGTGATGCCATGACAGATTTACTTGGCATCATTCTAAACTATGAAACACACATGCCAGATAACTGTACATGCTATATATACCATTAAGCATGTAGGTGTATCATTCAGAACTATGGGAACAGGGAAAAACACATGCTAGTTAATAGTACATGGTATATAACATTAACCATGAAAGCTGCATCAATAAGAAGTTCAGAACTATGGAAGCAGGTTAAAAAATACACGCCAGAACTATAAAAACAGGTATGACACATGCCAGGTAATTATACATATGCTATATATACTATTAGGCATCAAGCCTTGCAGCCTTGCACATGTTCCAAGCAGGATGATTACAACAGATAACATACAGCAGGAACATGCGGTTGTTGCAACAAGAGCCCTGCATGGTGTTTTTTTGTTGTCAAAGATAAAAAGCTACCGCTAATACATTCCAGTCTGACGATAGATACTAGGTATTGTCTAGGGTAAACGAAGAGAACGCGCGACGCCAAGTACACTCAGCTTGGGCTTTCATCTTCTCTGCAGAACAGGCCTATTAATATGATAGGTACACAGGACTTAACTTTTCTCCAGGTTGCCTTTTTCCACCCTGGATCCTGGCTGTGACTCAGTCTAGGGTCATTGGCTGGGAGATGCAACACCGGAAGCGGGCCCTCCGGACAGTGTTAACGACCTCCATCTCCACTTGCTCCAGCATCCTGACCACCTCGGTGAACGGGGGACGGGCATCAGGATTTGCATCCCAGCACCTGGTCATGATCTCCGCGAGGGCAGGGAGGCAGTCATGGGGTATGGCTGGGCGGACACCCTTGTTCACCACCGCAAATGCAGCTTGCACTGCTGTCATGTTTGCAAAAGGAAGGTTCCCAGTTACTAGCTCCCACAGGACGATGCCAAAACTGTAGACATCGACTTTTTGGTCATATGGTCTGTGCTGGATCACCTCACTGCAAGTCAAAATAAAAAGTTATCATGACTAGAACCAATGAAAAAAAAACACAATGAGCAATAATTGATCCAATTCTAGCATACTGCACTATATTTGAACATGAACATCATAGAGATCCAATAATTTATCCACCTATCCAGGTTCCAGGATAGGCACTATAATCCCAAACACTAATTCATACTTTATAAGAAAATATGCTGGTCCAATCTAATGGATAAGAAAGGAATAAACTTGATGCTCTATTTCTATGAGAGAAAATGCTCCATAACAGGCCAAGACTAGTGAATAAAAGCTCAAGCTTGACTTTTTTGAAGTGCTAGTTATAATTGTAGTTAGTAAATCTGCCAGATATAAACAGCATTTTGCACCAAGAACCAAATAGCATACTTTTCCTCTCTGCAAAGTTTTAAATAAAACCCACCACTTTGTGCTAATTTGCTAATATTGTAACACAAAACACTCGCTATTCATGCATCATGCACAGAGAAAGTTCATCATAGGAACTTTTTTGCTTCAAATAACACATTTTGCCAGGTAGTTACATGCATGCAATTACCTTACTGTTTAAGCAACATTACATTATACATGAACATTTTGATCTTTTGCACCTTAGCTTAGCTAGGAACACATTTGTGCATTTAAGCTATAGTTAAGAGAGGTGAAACTATTTGTGCAGTTGCTTACCCTTAAAAAGGGTAAAGCACAAGTTTGTTTTGCGCAAACACTTCAAACACAACTTTTTAGTTAATCTTGTCTTAGAACATAAACAATTCTATTAGGAACAAGAAAGAAGGCAAAGCTACTGGACAGCATCATGACCTAGAGAACGTGGAAACTGCCAAGGGCTTTGCTGTGATGGGTCAGCAGAGGACTCAGCCCCCCTATGGAACGCAGAAACTCATAACACAGGAATCAAGCAACATGGTTCAATTTCTATAGGAAGATGATAGAACTTAATCCTTTGTTTCAAAAGCTTTCCTAGGCTATGTTATTCCTACAAACCAAAGGGGTCCTTAAACTGAAAATAGTTAATTATCCAAGCAGCACAGATCGTGATGGTACAATCATGGAGCACATTTCAATTTTTCCAGTCAAATCGTACCAATGGCTGACCAACGCAGGTCATCTGGCTGGCAGGGGCAAGATCTTTGATAGGATTACTCATAGATCCCATGGACGGGAATTGATGATTGTGGATAATCGCATGGAGTGTATCATGTTGACATGCTGCTCTTGCTCTAAAGCTTTCCTACCTACACAAGGCTCTCTTGGGGGTGCAGATGCTTTCATTACCCATGAAATCACCCTTTATCGGCAAAACAGGTCTTCAACATTCTAGCTGGTAGCATGCCTTACCTAAGGTTAGGTTAGCTACGGAAGCCAGGAGACATATTATTTCTAAGGGCTAGGGTTTTTGCGTTACTAGGTTGTACGGTTAATAGTTTTTGTCCAAATTATCCTTATGTGGCACTGATATCCAGACTACCCGGTTAGTCAACATTGAATGAGTATTGATTGTCTGTTAAATCCAGAAACCCTATCCAAATAATCCTATTCATAATTGATCCATCTTCACCTAATAAATAGTTGGTGTGCCTAATGCCAAGGATAGGCCTGAGTTAACCGATGCTGCCATCTTTTCTTTGTAGCCGAGAATTAGCAACAAATATATCTTGAACAAGCATCTAAACTAGAAGATTCAAGCTGCAATTTCAATGCTCTTAAGATGAACACCTTGTGCATCTATCAGCAAAGAATGAGGGTTTAGTGCATAAATGCTTTCATAGGGCACGGTTAATGCAATCCAATACCTTAAACAGCAATAATTTATTAAATATTAGCACCCACAAACCAATTATAAGCGTATATAGGTATGTAATGAAAATTTTAGAATGAGATCTCTTGGACTATGTCTAAATAGCATTCATATATTTCAACCCATGAAGCCACACACAAGAATTTACAAGACATCTCCTGTCACAGCATATGCTTGTTTCACATATTATAAAATTTGATCTGCCAAACTAGATTTCAGAGGAGAATAAGAAAAACAGAGAACAAAAAAAGTAAAATATTACAGTAATGGGCAGCACCAGTAGAAAAGTTTTACATGCAAATGACCATGCATTTTCACATAACTCAAGTATTCGATGCATGAATCATTCAAGATAATAACCAGCCTTAGCAAAAAAAAAAAAGGATAAATTATGGATAACAGGACTGGCACAGTGCCATTGCATGTAATTAGAACACATGTGCATACCTAGCTACTAATTCACATGAATAGGTTACTGCATTTTATCATACAAGGACTGCAAATGTGTTGCATTTACCATTTGAGAAATACTGTGGCCTTGGGTAATGCCGAGTGAAGAAAAATAAAACAGCATTGTCTTAATACGAATTTGAGATAATTACTGATTAAAATAAGCAAGATAAAGAGCATGTATGCCAACTTACGGAGCCATCCAGCGGTAAGTTCCTGTTTCAGGTGTCATTCCCTCAGTCTTCACTTCAATCCTAGCCACTCCAAAGTCAGCAATCTTGATAGATTTGTCTCCAGAAATCAATAGGTTGTCTGACTTAAGATCTCTGTGAATAAATCCAAGGCCATGAACATATGCCATGCCACGTGCAACATCCAATGCCTGTTTCACTGCAAGCTTCAGTGGGACAGACCTATTCTGCCTTCTATTCAAAAAATTCCTAACGGATCCGCCCTTCGCATACTCAGTCACAATACACCAAACCATTGGCTTCCTGCATGCACCAACAAACTTGACAATATTTGAGTGCCTCAACGTTGCGAGCATCATGACTTCTTGCACAAATTGCTGCTCCAACAACTGAGCTTTCTCAGGGTCAGCCTCTGGCCTCTCCAAAAGCTTAATTGCGACATCGCCTCCATTGTAGGTTCCCCTATAGAGCTTCCCAAAGGCACCTTGTGCAAATGGCATCCCTATGTGCAGCTTACCCAAATCAATGGTCCACTCCTCGTAATCCTTGAGTGTCTCAGTGGGGAACCTAGAGTCCATCAAAGCCTGTGCCAATGCATCATCACTCAAGGCATGCGACACACGCCCTGGACGGAAAATGCTGTTCCCGACAGAATAGCTAGACACAATGACTGGACCCCTGAGGCCAGGATGCTTAAGCATCCCGGTACGAGAGTCACTAGACGCAACACTACTGTTGTCCACTGACATTGCAACCGAACCACCGTATATGCTTGTCTGCATGCTGTTAAGGCTATCGATCGACATGTTGGAGCCCTCCCCTAGCTTCTGGTAGTACCCCATGTCACAGAAGTTCCCGCCAACATCATGCGCGCCAACAGCGCCAACGATCCCATGGAATTTGGCACCTTCCGCCATCCTTCAAGAGTCGCTCCACGACTCCTCGCTCCCTCGCGCAGTTCCTCAGAAGGCAAGCAATTACCTGCAAAGGAGGAACCCCAAGAGAGATCATAAGCATGCATGCTCCTACAGCAAACCGAACGGATCAAAGCTTCCCATTCCTACAATCACACCACGATTCTTCGCCAAAATCATCGGTACCAACCATAAAAGCAACCCAAATAAAATTCGATTTTCTGAGATCACACCAAACATAGTACCAGCATAAACCGCAAAGATCACAGATTTGGTTCCAACAAGCACTACAACTCGCTCGCCCAAACGCGGGGCATTTGGGTGTTCATCTGAACAACACCCCCCACCCAAAAAAAAAATCACCTTTTGGAAACAAAAACAGCTACCACTGCTGCACCCACCACCCACGCATCAAAAAAAGAAAAAAAGAAAAAAAAAAGAGGAAACCGGGACGGAATTAACCGGACGGGTCAATTTGGGAAAGAAATGAAGCCATGTCCGAACGGATCCCTAATCCGAGCCCATGCAAGCGCCCATCCATCCATCTCCAGTGGCGCGGCGGTACGAGAGAAGAGCCGATATACCTCTCCAATTCGACTCGAGCCAAGAAGAATGAATCAGCCGGTGGAATGATGCCCTCCTCCTCGCCCCCCCACCCCCCTGGTTCTTCGTCGCCGCCGTGCTCCGACGGGGCCGCACGTGGGGAGGGAGGAGAAAGGAGGGCGCCGCCGCGCTCAGCTCGCCGGACGGCCCGCCCAAGGTGGATTGCGAGGTGAGGCGAGGGGAGAAGGCTTTGCTTGCCTCCGCCTCCGCCGAGCTTGAGAGAGAGAGAGAGAGAGAGTAGAGAAGAGGTGAGGGTTTGCTTCGCTAAAGAAGAGAGTAGAGGAGGTGGAAAGCGGTGCCAAAAAGAGAGAGAGAGAGAGAGAGAGAAAATTATATTGCTCCAAAGAAAAAGAAAAGAAGAACTTGAAAATTTCCTTTCTTGTGTTTTGTTATTTTTATTAGGATTACGTACAAATGGGAGCATTGCAATCCTTCCCTCTTGCATTGAGCAATCAAGTTTTGGTCTCTCCCCTTTTTGCAACGAGTTGTTTTGCGATAGGTGTAAGTTGTAGCTAATGCTCATAAAAGAATAGGTGTTCATCTACTATTTTTTTTTGAGAAAATGGAATTTTACCTTTTTGAATTTTTGTAGCAGCAGTGTCGATCATGATCGGCAAAGAAGCCCAGCACAATCGGTAGCTCGTCGGAGAAGAGTAGGAAGCGAACGCGAGATCCGCGAAGCGTTCGAGGATGCCTTGAAGAATCTGAGCAAAATCGTCTCCCATATCGGCTATGATGGAAGAGAACCCCCTCCCTCTTCTGACCGGTTGGACATGGCGCCTGCAAGGTCATGATACGGTGGTTTTGCTGTGCGGCCGATGATGATGGCCGGAGAGACTGAGGATGAGAATCGAAATGCCGACTTCGAATAGTGATGACTGAGGAATAAGAGGAGGAAGAGACCGACGGGTTTGGTTTCACGTGCTAGTTGATGTAAGTTTAATGACAATGCTACATCGACTTTTATGTTAACACGTCATGTAGGAATTTTTTTTACATTCAACAAATATAAGACTTTTATGTCTATATGGTTTATATTTTTTGAGTTTATAAAACCTAGTTCACATTCGATAACATATTTAAGAGTTGTTGTACATTTTACAATAATGTGGCTATATACATGTAAGCAATTGATGCAATGAGTTACTGGAAAGGAAAACATATTTGATACATACTCCAATAATAAAATTATATATATTTTACAGTCGTTTTCACCTTCATCATTTGTATTTATTTGTTTCTTATACCTTGTTAGTAAATAAAAAATCGTGTCTAAGATGACTAAGATTTTAGCTTGAAAGACTTAGATGAATTTTGTTGCCCTATTTGTGGGGACATACGAAGATGTTTCATACATTACTAATCGAGGTCATACATTATCAAGAGAAAATTATTGCCCAAATTAGTAAGGTGCTAAATAAACTAAACTCGCCCTAAAAAAATAACTAAATAAATTTTAAAGCAAGAATCAACTCCAAATTTAAGTCGATCAATCTCTCTTCTTTCTTCCATTCACAAAGGGCCCCATCGTTTGGCTTTTTTCTAATAAGCCAAAACAACTTATTAGAAAATAAAAATGAATTTGTAGGTAAAACTTTTATATATGTGTTCTCGGTGATATAAAAGCCAATGCTGAAAAAGAAACTACGTTAAAAAATATCTTAAAATCAATCTTAATTTTGAAAATTCAAAATTTGGCTTTTTCTTTGGCTTAATAGGCCATCCGATGGGAGAAAAAAAAATCTACTTGGCTCATACTCTCAGACCATCACTCATATCCCTTGTTAGTTATCCTCGTACAATAGGTTTATCACCGATTACTATATAAGTTGGCTTGTTAGCCACAACCAAAGTCTAAATATTAAAATTTAAACTAAGTCTTGCAAAAACAAAAATGTATTAGGTTAATTTTGGATTTTTAAATTACAGCATCTATAAATTATTTTTGGTTGTTCTATTTATTTTCTTAAAATAATTCAAGCTTTCAACTGTAGCTCAACCAAGATATTTAAAGTGAAAAACAAAGTTAATCTTGCCCATTTTGCTACTACCCACACTCGGAGAAGACGAATACCGGCATTGGCAACCTCGCCGGCGACCAGCCGGACGCCGGTGCTCTACGCCAGCGAAGCCAAAGGGGAAAGGAAAAAAAACCGCCGCTGGCCGCTGCGGTTTGACCTAGCTGACGTCGCCGCCGCTCACCGCCCACCGCACCCCCCACCCACCGCGTGAGGCCGAAGAAGCTGTGCGGAGCCAAAAACCCGAGGGCGTCACTGCAGGCCGCCCCTCTCGTCGTCTTCCTGCCACGCGGCGGTGCTCGGTGATCTGACGCGTCCGTCTTGAACGGGAGGGGGGCAAAGGAAGCGGTGGGTTTTGGTGCGTGTCCTGGACTTTGCTTGTTTGTTAAGGTTAATTTTGAGCTTAGATCCACTCCAATCCCCACAGATGGATTGGATTGATTGCAATGTAGGGCTTGCAGCCGTCTTCATCTGGCATCCATTTATGTGATTAGTTCCGTGAGTCTGATTTTACCAGGATCTTAAATCTTAAATCATGCTAGGTTTTACTGATTAATGTATTGTAATGTGGGGTTCTTTTCTTTTTAATTAAAAAAAAGTAATAGTATTATGACATCAGATTTCCTCTCATGGATGTTTGTTTTGATGCTCTTGCTATCGTGCAGTTGCCAAGCAAAATATGGCTGAGGTGCATCTATCGAGTTTTGCAATCTCCGTTCTTGGAAAAGCGGCCTTTTGTGCTGCCAGCGAGATTAAATCAGCGTGGAATTTCAAGAAAGAAGTGAGGAAGTTGGAAAGATCTCTGAAGTCCATCTGTGGTGTTCTTAAAGATGCAGAGCGCAAGCAGTCTACTTCTTGTGCTCTTAAAGTGTGGCTGGAAGATTTAAAGGATGTCGTCTACGACATTGATGATGTTCTGGATGATGTGGCCACCAAAGATTTGGAGCAAAAGGTTCATAATGGTTTCTATGCTGGGGTCAGTCGGCAGCTTGTTTACCCATTCGAATTGAGCCATAAGATAACAGTAGTTCGTCAAAAGCTTGATGAGATAGCAGCTAACAGAAGGGAGTTTGCATTAACAGAGGAGATCATAGATCCGCAATTTTTCAGTAGCAATACCAGGGAAACACATTCCTTCATCAATGAGTTAGACATTGTTGGTAGAGACGAAGCGAAAAACAAGATTGTTGAAATCATACTGAGTGCTGCGGATGCATATGCTTTTTCTGTGCTTCCTATTGTTGGTTTAGGAGGCATAGGGAAAACTGCACTGGCCAAACTAGTGTACAATGATATGAGGATAAAGAAAATGTTTGAGAAGAACTTATGGGCTTGCGTATCTAATGTATTTGATCTAAAGAAGATATTGGATGACATAATCCAGTCAGATACAGGTGAAAGCAACAAACAACTGAGCCTGCAAACGCTACAAAACAAGCTTCGTGGGTTTTTACAGGAAAACAAATATTTACTAGTTCTCGATGACATATGGAGTGATAATGTTAATGACTGGGAACAACTTAAAAACCTCCTATCTAGTGGTGGAAGAGGAAGTGTTGTTGTAGTTACCACACGTAATATGAATGTTGCGTCGGTGGTGAAGACGTTGGAGCCATACTATGTGCCAGAGCTTTCATTTGATGAATGTATGCAGGTATTTATTCGCTATGCATTCAGAGATGAGGAAAAAAAGGACACACTCTTGTTAGAAATTGGCAAATGTATTGTGGAGAAATGCCACGGTGTTCCCTTGGCAGCTAAGACATTGGGGTCTGTACTGTTTGGTAAACAGGATGTTAAGGAGTGGTTGCGTATTAAGGATGCAAATCTGTGGAATATTGAGAAAAATAAATGCGATATATTGCCAGCCTTAAAATTGAGTTATGATGCACTTCCACCTCATCTTAAGGCATGCTTCTCTTGCCTATCTGTTTTTCCAAAAGACTACGTGATTTTGAGAGAGCTTTTAATTATGTTCTGGATGGCACTAGGGTTATTGCATAAAACCAGAGAAGGAGATGAAATAGAAACTATTGGAGGACAATACTTTAATGAACTGGATCAAAGATCTCTTTTCCAAGACCATTATGTTATTTATAATGGCTCAATTCAAAGTTGTAAAATGCATGATCTTGTTCATAATCTTGCGATGTTTGTGTGCCATAAGGAGCATGCTATCGTTAATTGTGAAAGTAAAGATTTATCTGAAAAGGTTAGGCACCTTGTGTGGGATCGCAAGGACTTCTCAACAGAGATTGAATTTCCTAAGCACCTGAGAAAGGCAAACAAGGCAAGGACATTTGCAAGCATTGATAACAATGGGACCATGACTAAAGCTTTTCTTGACAACTTCTTGTCAACCTTTACACTCCTGCGTGTTCTTATTTTTTCTGACGTTGATTTTGATGAGCTACCGAGTTCAATTGGAAATCTTAAGCACTTAAGGTACCTGGATCTACAATGGAATGGGAAAATTAAGTTCTTACCGAATTCCCTATGTAAGTTGGTGAACTTGCAAACACTGCAACTTAGTCGGTGCGACCAATTAGAGAAGATGCCAAAGGACGTGCATAGACTTATAAGCCTTAGATTCTTGTGCCTCACACTGAAGAATAAGTATTTATCAGAACATGATGGATTTTGTAGTTTGACTTCACTGACATTTCTGTTCTTAAATTCATGTGCTGAGTTATCATCATTGACAAATGGATTTGGTAGTCTAACTTCCCTCCGAAAGCTCTACATCTTCAACTGTCCAAAGTTGGCTACTCTACCCTCGACCATGAATCAACTCTCCACACTTCAAACATTATCGATTAATAATTGCCATGAGCTGGATTTGTTGGAACCTTCAGAAGCCATGGGTGGCCTGGCTTGCCTTGATGTGCTCCAGCTTGTTGGGCTTCCGAAGCTAGTCTGTTTTCCAGGGAGCTTTATTTCTGCTGCTACCTCTCTTCAATATTTTGGTATTGGAAATTGCAATGGATTAATGAAACTGCCAGATTTCATTCAAAGTTTCACTTCTCTCAAGAAAATTGTGATCAATGGCTGTCCTGAGTTGAGCAGAAGATGTGCTGTTAAATCAGGGGAAGACTTCCATCTCATTTCCCATGTTCCCCAAATAACAATTGACAAGAAAACATATCGGAAAATTACTCCATCACATCCAGAATGTTCTTCAGTAAGTTGAATTACTTAGTTACGTATTTCATTATAGATGGGAAATAGTTTTACTTACCTGTCCATTTCTTGATTTATCTTAAACCTGTATTTGTTGCCTTGTAATGAAGTTTCATACATTTCTCAGAAATGTGTGATTAGTCACCGAAGGAAAAGTCTATCTGTGACTGTCAAGCTATATTCCTGCTAGAGATTTATTTTGCCATCTATGATGAGTTTCTGTTATAATTGCATCTGAGTTTAATTTTCCCTAAATTGTTTCTGTTTAAAACTTTAAATGCACCGGAGAAGTCTGGTTTCTGTTATGGTTGTGGCCTCCAACTCCACTTTCCATGTCAGAGGCCACGGTCTGGCCCTGATCCCTCTACACCATAGCAACGCGAGATGTATTATGGAGTGCACCACTCTTTGCTTTCCTCTAACCCCACAGGCCACGCCCAACACATTATATGTGTTTTTTCACCTTCAGAATTCACTTTCATGCATTGTATTGAACACATATTTTCGGTATTACTAGAATAGTTTGTGGGTTTCTGTTAAATTCTGTGCTGCCTTTCTGCTGTTGGAGCAAAAAGAGGTGTGTTAGCATACATTTAGTACCAAAGTTTATGTTAACAGTATCATCACTATAACAGTTTATGAATTAGGTTTATGGACCAGGAAGTTGGGGCAAAGTTTGTTATCCTTTTTCAAAGTACCTAAATGTGAAATGTGATGTACATGTTCTTGCACAGATCTAAAGAATGTACAAAAAATTCATAAGGATCTCATAAAATCGACCAAAACAATACAGCAGATTCTAGATTTAGAGTTTTGTACTCTTTCACATGACCTACAATACACTGGACTGTTTGCTTGATTCTGCCAAGAAATCAAGTTGGCGCTGTTGTACTTGCTGAATTCTTCAGAGCAGCATTGCCAGCAGATGGAGCTATATTTGTTTGCTTGATGCTAGAGGTCTGATAGTTCTGAAATACTAATTTCTGATACTCTCCAAGAGCCCATATTGGGAATATATTGCGATAAGCCATATAACACAAGGGGCCATTTTTCAAGAAACTTCCGATCATTTCCTACAGCAAAACAAATAAACTATTAGTAAATGAGTGTGAACAGCACTGAGTGCTAAGGGTTTAGGCTATTTACATGACCCGCTAGCATTTGGACAATTCCTAGAGAATATGAAGGGTAATAATGGGAATGCAGTACAGATTTCATTGTTTAGTTTCAAATAACTTCCCATACAATTTCTAAAAAGTGGTAAATTATTAGTAAGCAACTCATAACAAGAGTCATCTATTGCCCAAAACCTGTAATAGAAAGGTTGGTTAGGGTGTTCTGCAGGAAACTTAAACATTATTTTTTTAAATTTCACTCAGATCTCTTTAATAATTGTTCCATTATGCTTAAATTTCTTATACGATGGAAAGTCAAGAGTTAACATCAAATTGTATAATACAAATGTCATGTAGCAGTCACCTCTTGTGGAAAGTCACCATCACTGAGCTGCATGCTCATGATAAGTCTTGCTGCTTTGTGCAGAGGAGCGGGGTCTCTCTCTACCTGAACTCAGAAGAAAAGTTGGTTAAATACTTAAATGCATTGAATTATACTCCAATATAATATGAGTCTTTAAGCTACACAATTGGTTGAATTATTCTGGGCTAAACATACATTGACTGCACATTACTATTGCCGTTCTTTGCAATTTGACCATTTCAAATTCTTACTGAGAGAAGTAATACCTGTCCAGCTTTCATGAGTGCCAACATTGCCCATGCAGTATTGACTATATGTGATTTCTCCCCATCTAGGTTTGTGTATGCCTGTTTATGATTTGAAATAGCACACAATCAGCCTCAAGAATCAAATACAGCAATGCAAGCCAACTTCAAACAATCATATTGTAAATAATGGAGTTTTGTAATTATTATGAAAGGAAAAAAAAAGATGCAGATGGCCTCTAATTAGTCAAATATCAGCTATTACATTTTCTTTCAGTGACATTGCATGCTCTTCTGATTTTTCAGTTTTTGTTTCAATTAATGCATGTCATTTACTTGTTTGTCCTTTTTTCTAGAGTGACCCTGTCAGCTAGTTAATCTAAGGATGATTTTAGCTCCTAGTGTTATTACCTGATTACCAGTTCTTAGAAAATGCTATCTGTTTGTCTTCAATTTATTTCAAGACAAAGAAAGATAGAAGTTTTCCTAAACCCGATGCTTAATCTAAGCTGTCAAAAATTAAAGTTGATCGACACAATAAAGCATTCCGGGAGTGTTACCTTGGTTCTGGATGAAAGATGACTCTCCCCCCATCCACCATTTGTTAGTTGCTTTGATAACAGAAACTTACAGGCTTTCCGAATGCAGGTGCTGTCATCATAACACTGCCCCACGGCTGACAGACCCTCTATTGCAAACCATGTTCCATACGTGAAGCAAATACCCCATGATCCAAACCTGTAGAAAAAAAAATATTAATCCAAATTACCAATCTCTCAACCAGCTATCAGTATTACATTTACTTGTAGCAGTGTTTTAAAATCTAATATGTACCATTGAATTTATTTAACCTCGATCCAGTCTATTTTTTTCTGTTATACAAAAGTCTTTACTAGTAATGCTATCGGCAACTGATTCTCTTAATATGCTTTGCTACTGTATATTATCTCAATTTTCATTGTTTTCTTATCTGTACATAAGTACATTGTCAATCCGAAATATGTGTTGCAACTCAGAACATGATGATCTAGCCCATTCTGTTTGGCGATTTGGTGAATCATTTAGTTTCACCGGATTAGGCATACTGTCTCTTAGATTTTGGCAAGAGCACTCTAAACAGAGGCAGTGTGCCAGCAATGCCGTCATTCTCCTATGTAACTAGGATTATGTTAATTGATAGATTTAATTAGTACTTCAATTTTCTATAGTATTTTTTTTAAGGAGTGCTGACCATGATCCATCATCATTCTGTAACTTCTCGATGAATTCTGTTGCTTTCCTGATGCATTGATCTATTTCATCTTTCCGATGCCCAGGGTACTTCTCCCGGAACAATGCCAATGCTTGGATGACTGATGAGGTACACTCTACGTACCTGCAGTATGTGTGCATGTTATAGCATTCTGCAATAGGAGAATTTGAGAAAGAAAGATTGTAAAATTCTCACTGATGCTCCACAATGATGTCTGCATATATCTCTGTCATGTTGAAAATCTGCAAAACGTAATTCAAATTCTCATTATTTAGTGCTTCAGATGTATATAATTTGTTACTGCCATGCTCCTCTAACGTTAATTTCCTTAAATCCTTGATATTATGTGCCATCTAAGTATTTAACTTATTCAGCTAGTTTGCTTCCATTATATTCTCTTATTTATGTATCCTAAATGTGAATTCTGCAAGTCATAGCATACTCTCCTTCACCTTTGATAGTCCTAATGCTCTGAAGTATGCCTTGTGACTGTGAATAACACATTAATATTTTCTCACTTCTTTTCTATGTTTGGAACTCTGAGCTGACAGTATATTCTAGATATGTGTAACAATAACAGAATGCAGTGGCGTTAATCATATAATTCCTAAATCAAATAATAGGATAATAAAGAAAGAGGATAGTAGCATACGTAGGCCATTACAGTTACACTATTAGTGCATTGATACAGTTATTAGGTTGAGGTGCTGAGCAGATTTACCTCCATCCATGGATATGTGCGAGCTAGCTCCCATGCTCCATACCCACCATTTGGGTTCTGCATAGAATTCAGAGTCAAATCTTTATTACTCTACATCTATCCTTTCTCTTGTCTATTCATTGCTTTAATTACAATGGAGTTTCATGGTCCCTTTTATATGATAACTTGGACTTCTACAGTACCCATGGGTGCTGTTCACCGTTCACGTGATGACATGAATAGTACTTGACCTCAAGAATAGGGCCCTTACTTTCCTAGCTACTCCCTGTGCCTAAAAATGTAGCTATTTCTGGCTTCATAACCAAAAATAGCTACTTTTTTTTTTGGGACAGAGGGAGTAACAGATAGGATAGCAAAATAAATGATTAATGTTCTAGGGAACTAGAGAATTATTTGGGCAGTAGATTTTTTTTAAGGTGAACTCTGTCCAAATCATATGCTATAGTATGTGGTACTGTCTGCGCTGCAGAATAATCACCTGTAACGAGAGTAATACATTCACCGCGTCAAAGTAGCAGTAGGTTTCCATTTGATAATCTGCACCATCTGACAAACACTTTGACAGCAGTAGCAAAGCCTGAAACAATAAACTGTATTACTTTGTTGTAGATTTGTGTGCTCCATCTTCCATGTATGGTATAATGATATCAGATGGTATCGTAAACTTAAAGACATTAACACCAGATTTGGGGGGAATTTAGGTGCATATGTGCCATGCTCCATTTTCTTGTTTTCAGTTTTGGTTTTACTTTCGAGCTATCAGTCAGAATCAATTAAACCTAGACAGATGAATATAGACTTGGAAAATCAACCCATGCCTTTTTCTTGTTTTCAGTTTTCGTTTTACTTTCGAGCATAATCGATCAGAATCAATTAAACCCAGACAGATGAATATAAATGGAAAAATCAACCCATGCCTTTTTCTTGTTTTCAGTTTTCATTTTACTTTCGAGAATAATCAATCAGAATCAATTAAACCTAGACAGATGAATAGAAATGGAAAATCAACCCTGCTTGACCCATGTCTGCATCAGGTAGCGCTAATTTGTTCTTCACTTAATATTTAAATTTTGATCTGCACCTTAAGAGCTTCTGCTGTGCAATCTGAAACCTGCCACCCCTGATCTGCAACCTGGAAGGCCCATCCTCCTTTAGATATGTGACGGTACTTTCTGCTGAAGTCACCAGAAGGATTGTCCATAATCTTAAAATTTAAGTTAGTAGTGTTAAGCAGTAAGTTGCGAGAAAGATACTAATATAATTTCAATTCTGGCCAAAAATACCTGGGAAGTTTTTATGAAACCATGTGCTTTCTTAAGGGTACTTCCAAATTCTTCTGCGATGCTACACGCTAATATCGCTTGGACTGCGAAAGCAACATCCCATAATTGACCCGCACAGACCTTTGAATGGACAATGGTTTGTGTTTACCAATTTTGGCGCACAAATTATTGCAATCCGATGTAGATGTATAAAATGAACTGATCTTATATTTACCCGAACTTTCATGCCATCTTCGCCAACCCATAGAAAATCAGCTACTCTAGCCAAATGACGCTTGAATGCATCTGAATTGGGATTTTCAATCCAACAGCACAACATGGATAATGCCTGTTCAAAATAATGTTCACTCACATGCTAGAGCTTAAAATTCAGGTCAAAAGAAATGCATAGAAAAAGAAATTATGTTCAGCAGGCTCATTATTATGGAATGAGTGCACTGTGCAGTGTTCAATTAATGAAAATACGTGGTAAAATTGGTGCTAGAGTTTTACCATGTATTTTCAGAAGTAAATGATGCTAGAATTTTACCACGCATTTTCAGAAGTGCACTCATTCTGTAAAAACAAGTCTGCTGAACATAGTGTCTTTCACTATGCATGTATAAGGAAGCCTGAAATTTACCTTTAAGCACTTTCTGAGAATAAACATTTAGCTAAACCTTATATATATGCTAAATGTGTATTCGATTTAACAATCTGTGTAAGATTTTGCATCTCCATGAAAATTGATTAATTTTAAATATCAAAGTCTTATTTTGTTTTGCATTTGTCTGCGCTCTGCACATGCATATTCAGTTTCGACCTTTTTTTTTAAAGATATGCAGTTTTAACTTTCAACCAAGTTCTCTATACTATGTACTTCTTGTTTCATGGGGATGCTTGTAAAGCAAATGAATGCAGTTGATGCAGGATTTGCAGGCTCATGAGAAACTTTTGGACAAAAATACTAGTTGGTAATTCAGCTTCTCAATCTGTTAAAAGGAAACTGAGAATAAGAAGCTATTACTGCTTTTTTTTCTTCTGAGATTTCTAGGGTAAGTATGAGTCTCATTTTGACAAGGAAGAACTCCTACCTTCTGTGCAGCACCAATGCAGATATACTGAGAATTTTCATCTTCATACTTCAAGAACTCAGCAATTTGGTATAGAGCTCTTTTTCTCATGTAGGAAATTGGCCAACGTGTAAGAAACGGCTCACCAAAACTATAAAGGCAGTCAGATAGGCACTCTTGTAGCCACATATGTGGATTATAGGCATCTTCCTACATTTGAATTCACAATGAAAGAAAATTACTGCAGTTGATTCAAGCTATACGGACTTTGAATCTTCTGATAAACAATCTGATATTTAACTACAACAAGCATGCGAATATTGCAAGCATTGGAGCACATCTTAGCTCTATTTCATAGTAGCTGATAATATGATGTTAGTAATATCTGACATATCTAGATGTCTATACATAGACCATAATATTAGTTGGCATTATATCTAAATATTCCTGAGGTGGCCTAGCGAGCACCTGTTGCTGAGTACCTTGCTAAATTTCTCGTGCGATTAATCAGAAATATGTATCAAACACGTGCAGAAATGTGTTAAGTTTAGTGAACTGACCTTTGCACATAATTTGCGTGCCTCCTTCCAGTCAATCTTTTTATAGGGATGAATATGTAGCTCTTCCCTTAATGATATAACCAATCTTGTTATAGGACCGACAAACTTTTTTCCATACAAATAAGACATGGGAATAAAAGCCATTCGGAAGTGACTCCATAATCGTCCTGCATACAAAAACAAAATTGCACCCATAATGATATTTGATTTGTTCTATTTTACATAGCTACTCTATTTCTACAGATGGAACAACTGTAAGATAAAGTAATGGAATAATACAAAATTATCAACATTTAATGAGTGAATTGATAATGCTTTTTATGCTAATGAAGTTCACTTCATCATTGATGATGGTGATCACCTGTAATTTTCCTGTCAACATATCTCTCTAAATAGGGGCTTTATTATGGACTGCTTGCTCAGTAATTGCAGAAGACGACTTGACCTCAGGAACTAAAACATAATCTATATGTTCTAACTAGCATGTTTCATTTCAAAGTCTGGTGATAAGATCTGTGCTAATATAATTGAACATATAGCAAGGAAGAAAATTTTACCTGGTTGGATAGGAACGAAAGATGGAAGAAGAAATAATTCTGGGGGAATAGGATTTACACCTGACCAGTCAAAAACTCCAAGCACCTGTAATATTAAATATACAGTTTACAATAGGGGAATGTAGATAGTGGAAGATCCACTCCCATAATCAAATGAAATTTGCATAACTAACATACTACTAAAACAATACTTGATACTTTTGATAACCTTGCTTTTCCAAATCATTTTGATGTTCTCATTGACTAGTATTAACCATTTGATTTCTGTAGGTGGAAAGATCTTTAATTCAGGTGAGGTAATTATTATATTTGATAAATTAAACTAACTTGTGGAAACTTGAGATCCCAAGCCACCTTAGTAAAATTACTAGCTGAAAACGTATTTGAGTATAGAACTAGGATACAGCTGAAAGTATTGTTACCGAGAGCCACACTTTTCCCAAGATCGGTATCATTGTTGCACCTCCATGGTCATGTATCCATTTTCTTGCTTTATACATGGATATATCTGGTCCATCATCAACATTCTCCCCAAGTAGTCTCAGAGCAGTATAATTGAGAGCTGTGCTAAGCATGGAACTTTCACCTTCTGCATGTAGTCCCCATCCTCCATCGATGTTCTGGTTCACAAACTTTGAGTGAAGTCTTGTTCACATCTTATATGAAATATAATTAATCTTTTAGGTGTATTTACTTAAAAAGTAGCCATTAACTTCCTGTTAACTATTGAGTGTTACCTGACGATTGTACAGATATCGACAGATCTCCTTGTGATGTTCCGATGACAGTGTAATAGTTAATGACTCTGTGACATATAGAACTATGATCTGCAGTTGGAACAAACAAACATAAGGATCCCTGTCAAATTGAATTGATGCTGGAAACTTGATGTATGATATGATGGTAATCCCAGGAGACATGAAGTTGATTGTGTATGTTACTATCTTACCATGGTTGCAGTGGTAAACAGTGGGCCTGGGAAATCCCCTGGCCAGTGCCCATCATATGCCTGTATGGCTGAGAAATAACTGAGTGCCTTCTTCAGTATATCTGATACTGTAGCTGTGTCAATATTTATGGGGTTTCCATCTTTTTCTTTCTGTAGATCAATACTGAAGTTGTTCGCCTTAGCTAACTGCAAAAATGAAAATTCCAGATGGATACTAAACATCATATTGTGCTGTTCCCTTTGCTGTTTAGTTTTGTTTTTCAGGATTAGTTTCATGCTTGTTTACACATCTATAAATGCATATGCTTGTGGCTAATGTCAGGTGTTACAAGGACTGGCGTGAGTTTCTTATAGAGCTATACAGATGCTGCTGCGGTCTGATTCGAGGTACGAATCAAGCTCTTTGCAATAGTTGAACTTAAGTTTTCATTATACCTGCATGCGAGCCAAAACATCAGAGGTGTGTCTTGTTCTGAACCTATTCTTCTGGAACTCTATCCGTGCAGCCTCAACCGCCTCCCGCTCTTCACTTGTTCCAAAATTTGGGTCAAATTCCCATGTTTCTCTTCCGACATGACTGTTTCCACTCTTTAGCCATGGTCCTCCCTCGGCAATCTTGAGCTTCCACATATTGTAGAAACTATTCTGCTACTTGTAAGTCTTACCTGTTGGAACAAAAAAAGAGTTTTTAGGACAAACCGATATATATTATCGTTGTAGAAGTTTCCAAAAAGGATATTTTATATCTAGATATTGAGATTATATCATTTACTGTTGTACGTTGGAGTTTTTCCAGCTGCAAGAAAGCTAGTCGGTTTCACATATATGTGTACGTGCTTGTGGCAGATCTGACTGAGGTGACAATGATTTGGCACAGCTAGCTACTTTCTTACACAGCAAATTTAGGTTGGTGTATGCCCTTTCTGATCATACAAATATTAAAACTTTTTACTTGACAGGTTGATTCTTATTCCTCCTTGAAAGATCTGAAATATTGTGTCATGAAACTTTCGTTAGTATGAGCATTTCCTTTCTGAAACCATTGTTACATTTTATGCGATTCTTGTCTACAAGCAAGTAGCAAATCTTTTCGATGTGCACCTTAACCTTAAAAGCAGCAATGCATCATCATCATGGTCATAAACAGATGCTAAAATGTAGGAAAACAAAGAGGGGCATTGTACTTACACTTAAGCTTTAATTGCCTTAGTTTCAGGTGTATAAAAGCAACCATCTATCAGAAGACGAAAGCTGGCCAGACCAAATCGGGCGGATCGATCGATGAGGGTGATCGAATGGAGATGCCACGGCTAGATTATTTATGCCCCTAGGATTCTGGGAGCTGAGGAGGAGGATGATCACATGGAAGTGATGAGGCGGTTTCACTTGAGCTGTGCACGCACGGGAGGAGCGAACCGCAAGCCGTGCTGGGTGAAGCTTGGCAGCTGAAAGCATGAGAGAAATGGCTTCTGCGTGCATGATGAGCATGAGCCTAGTTCTGGCTTCCTCTGCCTCCTGGTCATGCGAGTCTGATGCAACTGGGTGCATGTGTGTGCAAGCAAATGCCTCCTTGTTCAATTGGAGCTCTGGGAGAGCCAGAACCAACCACTGAAATCTATCTCAGGAGGAGGGGATCAGCCATGCTAATGGTTTATCTGAAATTTTATCCGGGCGCAATTAGATCTAGTGAAAGTTTAGAAATCACAAACCCCTGATTTCGATGTATTTTCTTCTTTAACTTTGCTGCGATTTCACACATTTTGATCGTCTTCACGGTCTGATACAGCTTGGTTTTCAGCCGCTCGCATGCCGATCTGATCTTCGTGTAAAATTTTACCAGATTGTACTAACATTTTGTTGATGACGTACCGGCGTTATTTTGTATCAGGTGCCTTCGATCATCTCCCAACAAGAGTACTGAATTCGTACATTTGTTGCTGAATTTACTAACATTTTGAGTTTGTTTGACAGAGTAATTTCTTCTGTCAGACAGCACTGTTGGTTCATACCCCCTCCGTCCTAAAAAAAAGACCAATCCTACCAATGAACCTGGACACATGTTCGTAGCTAGGAATTCGTTTTTCTTGGGACAGAGTAGTAGCTGCAAGACATGTACGTGTGGCATACTGACATGAAGTGTTTTGTTCTCCTGTAGCTGTAGCATGATTTGCTGTCTGTCTGCGTGAAGAAAGCATTCTAAACCATAATAGCCTAATTAACGAGTAAATTAAGCTCAAGGTATAAGAACTTGATAGGTGGGTTATAGTAACTTGATAAGTGGGTGTAATTTAGTGCAACTTTTGACTAGTGACTGTGTTTAAGTTCAAAATATTGTCAGCTAGGGTACGGCAGCCATGTGAGTTGCCTTCCTTGGCTATAACATACGGCCCATGCTACTTAGGATCGCTTAACCTTGTTGCCTCATGACGGATTTGTGGTGCACCGGGAAAAAAAGGTGTATATCATCAGCTGAAAATAAAATACGAAAGAATTTTGCAATAAAATAATCGAATGGGGATTGAGCTTAAATAGTCTCAGAAATGTGTTCTACGCATAATCACACTAAATCAGTGTGCTCCCGCTTGTCATGCGTATCAACTAGAGTAAATCAGTGTGCTCCCGCTCGTTATGCGTATCAACAAAATCATTGGTACATTACTAAAGAAATGATCTTTGCTAGGTTATGCAAAAATTATATTAGTCCCGGTTCAAAAGTTCAGGGGTACTTTTTATCTATAGTCCCGATCGGTAACACTAACCGAGACTAAAAAATCATTTTTTTACTAAAGATCCATTTTAGACCCAGTTGTTTATACCAACCGGGACCAAAATTAAAAAAAGAGTAAATTGTATATTGGACCACCTTTTATTACCAAGCTTCACTTTGAACTACCCCTTCACCTATGTTTTCAGTTTGGACTACTTAATATTTCCTTTTTGTTGCACTCTAGACCACCCCTCTCTCTTCATCTCCTTCACCCTGTCTTCTCCCAAACTCCGATCACCAAACTCTTCCATCAGTGGTAGGCTTTATGTTGGCAATGGCTCTTAGCAGCAATCGGGCTTGGTGAGTGAGGCACACTCATGTACTCAGTGGTCGATTAGAGGAAGCGAAGTAAGGCAAGGCAGTGGCTCTTGGTAATGATAAAGGCAGCAGAGAGCAAGAGGCCAATAAAATTATTATTTTGTTGCCTCCCCTTGATGTTACCTTCGCTTGATTCCTCTTCTATTTCCATTCGAATTATTTCTGCAAATTTTCCACCAGACCGATATCAGGCGCGCTGAGACAGGTGCCAAAATCAAGATCATTGGACGAGCTATCCGGCTTTACCTCCATCTTCACCAGCCCTTGCTCGTGCTAAGCTAGCCCATCACGATATCGGCAGCAATAAAGATAGAGCTCAAGCGTGAACAATGCTGGCAACGTGCTCAAGCAAGAGGTCAGGATTCTCATGTGATCGATCTCCGGCAGTAGAGTGAAGAGAAAGAGGGAGGGAGCTAGAGAACAAGAAGCCTAAATTGAAACATTTTGGGAAAAATACCTAGTCCAAGGTGAAAAGCTTAGTTTATCCCTAGTCCAAGATGCAAGACTGGTTAAAAAATGTGTCTCAAAGTACAATTTACTCTTAGAAAAAATCCCAACAGCTGCCCCGCGCCCCCGAGCGCGCTCATCCGCCTCCCCGCCTCGTCTTTATCTCCTCCTCCCCTCTCATTTTTCTCACCCTCTCCTCCTCCCCCTCCCTTCCCCTCTCCTCCCTCCCCCTCCCCCTCCTCCGTCGACAGTGACGAGGGCGATGGCGGGCGACGGCCTCCCCCCGTCAGATCTAGCGGGAGGGGAAGCCGAGCGGCAGAATCGGCGGCGGTGCACGAGGTGGTGGGCGGCGGCCTCCCTTCCGCCAAATCCGGCGGAAGCGGTGGCAGCGGCGGCTGTGGCTTTGTGGAGTTCTTTTAGATTTTGTGAATGATTGGTAAATTTTGTTGTAGAATTTTTTTTAGATTTGTGGATGATTTTGTGAATGATTTGTGGGGATTTGGGGGTGACGGCGTTGGTGCTCGAAATGAATAGATGCAAGCAGGAAAAAGAACAATGAAAAAAAAACTTTAGTTCCGGTTGATAACACTAACCGAGACTGGTTGGCGCTATCATCTTTAGTCCCGGTTGGTATGGATCTTTAGTCCTGGTTATTTTAATCGGGACTAAAGATGGGTATCTTTAGTCCCGGATTGAGCGTCCCGGTTTACAACCCGAGACTAAAAGGGATTGCAAACCGGGACTAAAAAATCCTTCCCAGCAGTGGTAGTACTGTTTTTGACCAAAACGCATAAACCAGCAAAGTTCTTGCATTACACGGCTCAATTTTCAAGTTGACTATCTGAATTGCACCCACATACTAATTCTTATACCACGAGTGTAATTTACTCATTAATTAAAATTCGTTGAGCTACAGTTAATAAGCTAGAAAAATAAACCCTCATGCGTTTTCCTATATTAATCTTTGAATCAGTAGTTATACACACATACATAGCTAGTACAAAACATATATCAAAGTGAAATTAGGCTAAAAAGTTTAATACCTTTACTAAGGCTAGTGATGTCACATCTTATCAGATAAACAGCAGTTGGAAATCCAAATTAGTGGTAGACCCAAACAACATGCCCACAAGCATCATCTGACACTCCGTTCATCCTACTAAACACACGAACATGCTAGCAAGGTCTTCTCTTCTAACCTAGTCTTCTCCCTCTAAAAGAATAAAGTAAGTAAATGTGAGTAGCAACCGTACTCAACAAGCCACCATTATCAGACACATTTGTGCATATAGGGATTCAAGGATGGTTTAGTGTTATTTGTGTAAAGCTAGTTTTTATAGTGCATACATACATATTTTTGACCGTTTTTTATTTCTAAATCAGAATGTAAGGCTTAAATTTACAAAATTTTAGAATCAAGTTTCACTCAATTTGGAGTTGACTTGAATTAGTTACGATTTTCAAAGATTACTTCACATTTCATTTTGTTAAAATAATTGCTGATTTGCATAGGAATTATATTTTTATTTTTTTGAATTATTTTCTTAAAGGAAAAATTTGAATCGCTGACCGTTGGGTCCTGCCCATCTTATATATGAAAATTATTGAAAAAATTAGAAAAGTCTTGGGCTATTGACATGTGGGACCACGGTCAATGTGTTGACCGATCAAGTTAACCCATTAGTGGCCTTGGGCCCATATGTTGGTTACTCACACGGTTAAGTATGTTTTAATTATATTTTCTTAACAGGTTAGACCCCACCGATCATACTAACATATTAGCCATATTCTTAATTACCTTAATAACATTCATTAGAGCGTGCCTCTAGCTAAATTTGACTTCGTACAGTGGGCCCCTTCTTGTCCAAGCAAGTTACGACACCTGTTCAACCACAACCATCCCAAACGTACAAAGCGGAAGCGTTCGAAGAATTGAGAACCGGTGTTCTCCCCCACAAGTGGAGAGGGATAGATACACAGGCTTATAGAACACATAGTGATAGTGATGCACTCCAATCAATATAGCAGATAAGCATGCATGCTATACATGTGCAATCTGCTAGATTGGACAGGAGCAATACACGGTAGCTAGTCAATGTGTAACATTATGGTCAGGATAAGCTCCCTGCATGGCCGAGGGAACCAGGTCAGGTGTTGCAACATGCAACCTCTCCTCTGTTGCCCTTCCTTTTTTTTTCTTTTTTTTTTCATGAGGTTACTCTCCTATAGCGGTACAATCAGTTCTAGCACTTTTTATGGGTGATTTTGTCACCGTGCGAAGAGCTTGATCTTAATTTTCTAAAAAGACATTCACGTTGGCACGATTAACTATTTATTTGATCGGCATATCACTATCAAATTTGTTTCCTTGCATGACAACAATATAACGATAAATACTTTTTATCCACAAAGGATAAATATTATATTTAGTGGTACATGCCATTTAACATTATGAAATTAATTAGCAAGTTGCTCTAAATTATACTAAAGCCATAGTCATTTTGTTATAAAACCGGCTCCGATAGCACATCGATAACTGAAAGCGAAAGAAACACCATAGAAGATCCAATATTGAAGACAATACCGAGGCACGATATTTGTTAACGAGGTTTAACTTCAACCGTAGCCTACATTCCCGGCACACTGATTACGGATGCTCATCCCTGATCTAGCATATTACAGTCACTACTATGAAAATCATTTTCCTAGGCTGGGGAAAAGGCCCGTCTGTACGCAAAGGCTGATGATTTTTGCAGGTAGCCCAGCGGCCCGTCTGCAAAAATCATTTTCGCAGGTGGCATCTCCATCATCGCAGGCGCTATAGTCAATCGCCTGCGAACATGTTATCGGCGAACAAAAAAAAAAGCCACCTTCCCCACCCGCTGCCGCCCTCCCCCTTCCGGGCTCGTCGCCACCATCGCCCCTCCACCAGATCTAGGAGGGACAGGGCGAGGGAGGGGAGGGGAGCTGCACCTCCGCCGCCACCCGAGAGGGGGTTGCGCCACCGCCTCCATGACGACGAGGAAGACGACCACGAGCAAGGTTCACCCTTGCCTCGCTGTCGCCGGATTCTCTGCCCTCGCGCATCGCTGTCACCGGACGTGGCTCCCGTACCACCGGATCCGCTGTCCCCTCACATTGCCATCACCGGATCCGTCGCCCCCACGTGTCACCGTCGCCGAATCCACCTCCTCCCCCCACCAGCGTCGCCGTCGCCGGATACTGCCACCCCCGCTGTCGAACTCGCCGTGGCCATGGAGTGACACCCCTACTCCCTTCCCTAGCCCGCCGGATTCGCTGATGAGAGGAGACCTGAGGGAGAGGAGAGGTGAGGGACTTAGAAATATATGATGTTTCAGATTTCTCTCATGTCTACTTAAATGCCACAACTAATTTTCGCAGGCGGATCACCTAGCCAAAATAAAGGTATTTTTACAAGCGCACCTCTTAAGCTGTTTGCCTGCGAAAATGGATTTTCCCAGGTGGCACCTTATATGGTCCGCCCGCCTCCCTCCAGGGCCGGCCCTGAAAAGGTCAACCTGGGAGTGACATGGTTCCACCCTTGCTAGCAATCCAAAGTAAAAAAAGAAGATTTTTAAGGGAGAGATGTCTCTCCAAACTTTTTTTTTACAGAAGAAATCATGACTATGTTGGGAATTGAACATATGACCTCACGATTAAAACCACACACCCCTTAATGCATGTCTTGTTTCCTTTTTGAGTATTCTTGTCTTCATAACTTCCAATATAAGTTCACATTTCTGAGATGGCTTCAAGCTCAAGTTGGAAACCAACTAGTCCAAACTCCAAAGTACTTATTTGAGGTGCACAATTGAAATTTGGCATATTTAACTCGTGGTAGTTTGGAAGTGTCACTGCATATCATGCCAATTTGCCTGAGTGCACAAGCTACAAGTGGTGGAATATACTTAGGAAAACATATGAATCATGGGAAAAAAATATGTTCATCTAACTACCTCATTACTTGGCAAGAATTAGATACACGGATACCCTCATCTCAATCGGGCGGTAAGCCCCATCTCAATCGGGCACAGCGTCCGTCACAGGCTAGAAGTCACTGATGTGAAGAGTTATCTCAATCGGGCAAACGGCTGTCACGGATGAATCTATCTCAATCGGGCCCTAAGTAAAGCCCGTCACCGATAGCTTTGACCCAGACGACCAGTCAAACTATAGCCCGTCACAGATGACCTATCTCAATCGGGCCACAACTAGCGCCCGTCATAGATGACTACTAACCTTTATTGGGCCTAAACTAGAGCACGTCACAGATGATACTCATCTCAATCGGGCCTAAACTAGAGCTCGTCACAGATGACTACTGACCTTAATCGGGCCTAAACTAGAGCCCGTCACAGATGACTACTGACCTCAATCGGGCCTAAACTAGAGCCCGTCACAGATGACCATCATCTCAATCGGGCATTTAGTTAAGGCCCGTCACAGATGACTATAATCCACAAAAAAAATAAATTTTGTTTTTTGGCTAGCCTCAGACCTTTGCTAGCCATGCCCGCTGCAAAAATGACGGAAACAAACATAGATATCCAATATCCCCAGCTCCCCAGCATCACCCATTCATATACATATGCATTCACATACACAGAGATCAACATATTTCACACAACCACACATTCACAGCCATCTCATATTTCACATCCATTCACATATTTCATATCCATTCAAATATTTATCATATTTCACCTGCAAAACCGAGTTAATTGGATCAAATATTTATTTAGCAAGTCTTAACATAAACATATGAAATATATACATAAATATAAACATCACAGTTACATCATCACAGCTGCATAATAAGTGTTCATCATTGCCTAAACATAAAAGTTCAACATTGTTCATCATTTTAGTTTAAGCCTAAACATTCCTTTGGGGTTAATTATTTCGCGGAGGATGAAGCTGGCTATCTGTTAACAATGAAATTTGGTAAGCCCAAAGTTACCATCGGCTTAGAGTCAGTATCGGCTTCAAAGTTCTAGAATCAGCCGATGGGAGTCAAGTCGCCACGATGTCGTGTTCTTGGTGGAGTCGGATCAATCAAAGGAAGCTTATCTAGAAGAGTCCGAGTTCAAGAAGGATGCGACATGACATTTTATCTATTAATTACGCATAGTTTGTTAGTTTCCTTTTATCTTTAGGAAAGTATGTTTAGTGTCCGATAAGGACTTTATCTTTTCCTTTTTAGTTTCTTTCTTGTCCGACAAGGACTAGTATCTCCCTATGGGTATAAATATGTACACCTGGGGTCATTGTAATCTATCAATCTATCGATCAACAATACTCTCGGCGCATCGCCACCCTCTTCCCTGAGGTTTTTACTTATCTTCCGGCGGAATTTGGGCACCTGACGCGGGGCTGCATCGGCTTTCGATCTCCAGCGAAGGGGTAAGTCCTACGTTCTATCGAGCCCTAGTGAATCTGTCGGCTACGTTGGTGTTGTTCAAGGCTACATCGATTCGATCTCTTGGATCGCTCTGGTTTGGTTGATATATTTGCCTACCTGATATCTCAATTCTATCTCTAATTGTATTGTGTTTAGAGACGCATCGGTTTAGTTGGGACTGTCTCGGTTAGGTCTGATATCCTGTCTTAGCCGATATATCTGTACAATCATAATGCTGTTCTAAATAGATTTGTTATATCCATCACATTAGACAGATCTATCGGCTCATCGAGTATTAGATTATCATATACAATCTCGTGCTGCATCGGTTAGGTTCGACCTACTAGATTGTTGTTGATAATATAAGTCTTGTTAAGCCAATAGGTTCATGCTAATGTTTTATCGGGGTGCTGGCCGATAAGTTATCTGGACGTTGCATCGGCTTGTAAGGATTGCATATACATATAAATTGGATTTAGCCGATCGCAACAAAGGTTTCACTGTTTAATCTAATCTTGTGGATTTTATGACATCGGACCTCCAGCTAATGTACGCTTTAACCTTCAGATCGATGCTTATTTATCATATCATTATTTGCCGATTGGTTTACACTGTATTATATTGTTATTTTATTACATCATCATCAGCCGATTGCCTTTATATCATTATCTACATTGGACATATAGCCGATTGCTTAAACCCAATCGCTATCGGCTGGTATCGGCATCGGCTATTATCGGCTATCGGCTGGAATTACTCCATCGGCTTGTCAGCTGATCGGCTGTTTGATCTATTATTTGCATATCTTGTCAGTTGCAGAATCAAACTGACTGGCACGCCCGCATCTCATCAATCTTTGGACCTGCACAGGAGTTAAGCAGATCTCCCAGGCCGGTGTGTTCAATTTTTTTTGTCAACAAATTCATGCCATATATTTTGGGGCTAAGATCCTATTTATTTTCCTCTATCTTTTCTTCTACCATACTCCCAAAAATATATGCAAATTAGGAGCCCTATCATTCATGATATTATTCCTATTTCTTATTTGAGTGCTTCCAAATAAATTCCCTCAAATTCCACTCTACCTCTAAATATATTGCACTCAAATTAGAAGGTCTTTATTTTAAAATTCATCTCTACATATAAATTCCTCCAAATATAAATCCCTTTCAAACCTAGCCATCCAAATCTCCTTCAAATTCTATTAGAAATTCAGAAACAATTCCATTGGACCGAAATCTATTTTAGTCTCGTTTTCGGCCCATCTCCCTCTTCGGCCCAGAACGGCCCAGACCCCAGCTGAGCCGCCCTTCCCGCTTCTCTGTGGGCGCGCGTGCACGCACATGGAGCCGCCGCTATCACCGCCCACAGCCATGGCGTCGCCGCCGTGGCTTTTTGCACAGCCGCCCACAGCTTTGCGTCGCCGCCGCCGACGTCAGCCGCCGAGCCGAACCGCCTTCACCGGCCAATCAGCAAACAGAGCCGGCGCCGTGCTCCTCTTCTCCACGCCGCCGTCGTCGTGTCTCCTTTCTCCTTCTCCTCCGAAACAGCCTCCAACCACCGCCTCTCCCCGCCTATAAATAGCCGGCGAGGCCCCGTTTCTTTCCCCACATCCGAGCTCCTCGAGCTCTCTTTCTCCCTTTCGTCCTCATAACCGGCCACCGCCATTGTCGGCCGATCTCCCTCACCGAAGCTCCCCTAGCCAAGCCCTTGCACCACTAGCTTCTCCCCATCTGGCGAATCCATTTTGCCCATCTCCTCTTCCTTTCCCCCTTTGAATCAAGCCACCACCACCCCCTCTCTTTACCACCGGAGATAAACTCTTGTCGCCGCCGTTCCGGCCAACTCCCTCACTCCCTCTGCCTACCACCACCCTCCCTAGGTGCGCTGCACTCGGGAACATGTGTGGCCGCCGGCGTCGCAATTTTCCGACCACCGGAGCGCCGCGGCCTCAACCGCCTCCTCCTCTCCCTTCTCTCGGCTGGAGGAAGAAGAAGACGAGATGAAGGAGAGAGAAAGAAAGGAAAGAAAAAGAAAAGGAGACAGATACTGACAGGTGGGCCCCTGCACAGTTACCTTTCTTAATTTCTCTATTTAATTCAAATCCTATTTTTAGAAGCTCATATCTCCTAAACCGTAGATCCGATTCCAGTCAAACTTGGACCTAAATTCATCTAAATTCGAAATCTACATTTTGACACTAAATTTGCTATTTTAAGATTTTATTTGAATTTCCTTAATTTATTTAAATACCATTTGAATTTATATTCGACTTTCAAATATTTCCTTTTAACCCAAAATATCCTTTAGCCACTAAAAAGCCGTCGGTTAGAACTTTATGCCTTCTATGGGGATGTTCGTGGTCTATTGGCTCCGATGTCGAACCGTTGGTTGTAAAGCCCGACAAAACCAAACCTAAGATCGAAGTGCTGCCCTGGCACCCCACGCATCAATGAGTATAACGGTCGGAGCTTCACCGTTCCCTCGACCTCCACATGCACGCCGCACAGATAGCTCTCATGTTCTGTGTGATTCTAGCCGCTCCGCCGCCACTCACGGTTGTCGGAGTAACACTTCCTGCACAAACTTCCTATTCTTCTAGCCGTTATGATTCGTTAAGTCTTTCATGCATTGTGGATGAAATTTTTACTGTTATGTGGTCGACGGTGCTGTCGACCGATGTTGGATTTTTCGCCAACTCAGTTGATGCGCAACTGCTGCGTTTTTGGGTGGGACTTCCTAACTCTTCGTGCGCAGCAGCAGCGGCGGCCTGGGGGTTCTGTTGCTCTTCTCGGATCTCTTGCCTAATCTTGGCCCTCATCGACTCGAGCTTTTCGTCGAATTCAGATGTCAGCTCAGCTCTTATCGACGCCCGGATCTTGGCTTCAAGGCGTGCATCTTTTTCCGCCTTGTTGGAAGTCCGCTTCTTGTACTGCAACGCGTAGTCTGGAAATCCATACTTCTAGGAAACGGAAGACCCAACGCCCCGTGTTTGTCCACGGTGTTCCTTGTTGCCCAACGCTTTTGTGAGGAGGTCGTCCTCGCGTCTTCGAGAGCAGGCCTCTTGCGAGGCTTGTTGCTCGGCAACCAACTCCTTCTGCATTACAATTTAGTGGGGTTAAATAAACTGCACGATGGGAAACAATGCGAACATCTAGTTTGACTAGACACTTACTATAGCTTCGTACACTCGTTGATCTTCTGGATTTGGCATGAAGATTGTGCCATCAGCATTCTTCTGGTACCTAGCCCTGGCCCAGTTCCTAGCCCGAGGGTGTGGGATATCGCTAAACACGAGCAGCGTGTTCGATTCCTCCGCTTCTTCATCCTCATGCTGCCATTCCTCTTCCTTACCGGCATATCCGGCGGTGCCAAGCCGGTGTGGATGCTGGTTCTTGGTCTAGAGCAAGCGATATGCCTCGCTACTAGCTCTGGACTCGAGGGTCGACTTCTTCGCATGGAATTCCTCCCAGACTTGTTCTGTGATCCAAGGAAATTTCTCTCTTGGATCTGGATTCGCCGGGTTGTAGACGAACTCGCCGACTAGCTTAGTCTTGAAGTTCTTCCAAGCATTGCCCATAACCTTGAAAGCAGCCCGCCTGATACGGTCCTCATGCTCCGCAGGATAATCGAAGCTCTCCTTGAACGTTAGCCAAGCAATGTCCTTCTCTGCGGCCGGCACGTGCTTGATGTCATCTTGCAGAATACTGAATTTCTGCCTCCCTATGACCCCGCAGATAGACCTAAATCGGCTCAATATTTTCCTTGGAGATGTCGGCAACCCTACTGCGTCCACCGCTGTTATGCGGAACCGTTCCTTAGGGATTTTGTTCCCTGTCCTAGGAGTACGTGCCCTTGAGGACCCACTAGTTGTCGTCGACATTGGTTCGCCTTGCTGAGACATCGTCTACTTTTTTTCAAAATAACGAAAATACACAATTCAGTGCTACAAACTATTACAATGAATTGAATGTCACTTATAAATAAATGAAACATATAAATAAACTAAATTGCACATCTCACAGTAATAGAATGAATTGAATGTCAGATATAAATAAATTAAACATATCATCAAATCCTAAAATCATAAATTCACCTCATATCATCTATTCATCCACATATCATGCATCTATCACTAAATTCATTAATGCACCATATTCCATCTATTCATCAACATGTCATCAATCAAAAAAATCATTCGTTCACCACATATCATCAATCCCTAAAATCATCTATCACTAAAATCATCTATTACTAAATTCATTAATGCACCATATTTCATCTATTCATCAACATGTCATCAATCACTAAAATCATCCAGCCCTTAAAACCCTAGATTGGAAGTATAAACCGTTTGATCTTGGTCAACTCTCGGTCAAGATTAATCTCATTATAAGTCTCTTTTCAGTGGCATATTATTTCTTTTTAATATATGTCAACTACCAAATATAATCTAATCTATTTCCGGAGGTTGTTTTAATCTTTTATCTCAGTTATAAATCATTTGTAAATTGTTTAATTAATTTGGAATAGTCTTTTCTTTAATAGGTTTAATTGGAATTAAATCTTGTAAAATTCATAACTAATTCATATGAAATCGATTGAGGCCGTTCAAGTCTCATAATTCATCTAAAATTATGATCTACATGTTTGTTTACTTTATATGTGCTGTTTATTCGGAGTTTCTTAGTCTTTTTCGTCGTTTGCGTGTTAGCTTGTCATTTCCGTCGTTTCGAAGGTTCGCGTGTGCGTCGGAAGTATTCCAGAAGACTTATTGAAGACCCTTTATTGCAAGGCAAGTCACACAGATCCCAAACACAATTCCTTTGAGCATGTTGATCCTATATTTAAATTCTCTCTTTATTTCAACTGTGCATTTATTTTCGAATGTCACCGGGTGGTGTGAACCTGTTTCTTTGTTATGGCCAATTTGCATTGATTATCCTATTTCTTGAGATTACCTCGGGTTATAATTTGACTAGTTGGATTTATATATTGGTTCAACTAGATATATTAGATATAATTGCTTAGCCATGCTTAGAAACATTAGCACACTATTGGGATAACTAATGTTTCACTATTACTTAATGATGGATATTTAATTGTAGCTCACGATAGTTAACTGTGATTGGTTAATCAATTCATTTGCCAATTAAAACTTGATAATGGTGGGTTGTGAGCACATGGTTTTTGATGGTCATGCTCCTCATGACAATTAAGGACCGGTTCACGAGTTTCGGTTGTGAAACATTAACCGTGCCAACCACAAGCCAGCATGGGCAACGGCTGGACACTTTGTATAGCAAGGCTCATTGTGGTGTGCCAGACTGAGAAGTGGCAGAGATAAGCCCACGGGGATCCATGGGGAGTCCATGCCTCTGGTTTTTGAGGGGGTGACTACGATCCAGGAACGGTGCACTGCTTTGGGTTGAGTTATGCGAGGGGTCTTGTCACAATCACTCGCCATGGTGACGTGTCTGCGCGGACACGGTGACATGACGGTGGGTTGTGTCTTGTGGGTACAGTGGTACACCTCTGGCCAGAGTAAAACTATTCGAATAGCCATGCCCGCGGTTATGGGTGGGTCTAACAATGTCTTTCGTGATTAGTCCCACACTTCTCACCATAATAAATGATGCTATAACTGGTAATAATTTGATTAGCTC